>WOVY01010519.1:0-154226 GCA_013436015.1 Rhipicephalus annulatus
TATTATTTGATGCCCGTTCGTAATAAAGTGCACATGCTACGTGACGCCACATATGCGCATAAAAGAGTGTTTCACACTCGTCCCCTACTGAAACGTTCCGTAAGATGCGGAGACCTCACATACGGAATTATTGGAATATGGAAGACGTATGATGCGGACTCGCATAAGACGTATGATGCGGACTCCGCATCTTATGGAAAGACGTATCATGCGGAAATTACTGAAATGTGTGGCATGTTACGTCTGAATCTAGTGCAAAGCAATATAATGTGTAAATTGAATAGACGTCCACATCTTGAGTACATGCAATACTGTGTACAAATCACAATATTTCTTAAACGTGCATGATGAGGGATTGAATCATCGGCATCTTACTAATTGTCGTGATGCGGAAGCAAAATTACTTTTTAAATAAAATACATTACAAAACTACTAAATTAACATGCTAGCGATCATAAATGGTGGTTAACATTGCAACACATTAAGCAGTGTTCTATGCAAGACTTCAAGAACCTATAAAGTTATTATTATCAATAGAGAAGCATTAATATACACATCAGCCCTGCTACAATCAATATGTTTTTATTTGTCTGTATGCTCCAGCTGTGAATAGTGACATTGCAGTGTTGATCGTACACAAATGAGGTGACTGCACCGCAATTTCACGAGCTCCACCTAAGCCACAGGATGGTGGCACAATGTAACAGCAATTTTAAAACGAAATGTTTAAACATAAATAATAATCATAGCACTGTGAAAGTGTGGTGCTGTGTTTATCTCATGAATGCCTTGTGGAGATCGGCGAAATGCTGCTTGAGGCTCCGGCACCACTGTAAATTTCGAAGGTCACTGCGATAGAACTTATGTGTCCTTCATAGGCACCTGGAAATGAAAATAATTGGCACAAATAATGTCAGAGACACATGTTAGCACAATAGTTTACATGCACAAGAAATATAACACACAGAATGAAACTTAAAATTTAAGGCACACAATCCTTCATGTTATGCATATGTGAATAATAGAAGGAATGAGTATATAAATTAGTTCTGCCACATAAAAAAACAGCATGCTTATCACAGTGAAATAACTAGGTTGTCATGATTTTCAATGGTAGAGATAATGATTAAAATGTCCTTATGAAATTATAATTTAAACGCTTCCTGCACAGTAAAAACTTTTGGAACTGCAAGTGAAAGCTCTCAATGTTCATTTAATAGTGTGTGCATGTACATCTGCTGCCTTTATACTATACAGTTTGTACACAAAATTGGCATTTTGAACAATTTTGAGAGTTAAACCTATGCAACTTATGAAGGTTAAAATCACCATGAAAGCAAGCAGGACCAGGCAGGTGCCATTAAAAATCTGTGCAAGCCAGATAACTATAACCGAACTGCACACTATAGGGGAGCAAGAGTAACAGAAATTCGGCTGCTGACCCGCATGTTGCGGTATCAAACCCCGGCTCCATTTCCGATGGAGGCAGAAATGCTGTAGGCACGTGTGCTCAGATTTGGGTGTACGTTAAAGAACCCCAAGTGGTCGAAGTTTCCAGTGCCCTCCACTACGGCGTCTCTCATAATCATATAGTGGTTTTCGGACGTGAAACCCCACATATAAATCAAGAATAACAGAAATAAACTGCCAACAGTTCACGTGGTCTCCACGTGAATGACCTTCGGGTCGGTTAAAACTTACGAGTTCACCAGGTCACGCAACCGTGCGTCATGGCAAACACAGAGAGTATTGTTTCTCAAACTCGCGGAAGCGTACAAAGCGTTCCACCACAGAACCAGTGAAGTCAGAAAAGTTGGGTGCATGTGCTATCTGTACACCTTACTACATACAGCATGCTCATTCCATTTTAAATACCGATATTGAAAATAACTGCTCTATTAGGAATGTAAAAGGTAAGGTAGAACTGAACGACTCTACAAAAAGTGACCCTATTATGACATCACGTTTTCTTATAACAAAATTGACTAAGACTCTCAAATATCATTATGCAAGGAAAAAATCTTCAAAAGAACAATCAAGTTTGAAGTCATACTTATTTATATGGCTACTATGACTATAACCAAGAAATCGACCTCAACATGGCTAATGTTAGTTTTTGATGCCTATGTTCACTAGACAATGAACTATACCACAAAAAGCACAGCGTTCAGGCAAAGCACCACACAAAAAAAGAAAGCAGTCCTTTTTGTTATTACCTACAATGCCTTTAAATTGGTATTTTTACCTCTACTTTCCGCTTTTTATCTAAGTAACTGGTGTGAAACAAGTTAGCTGAAAATGCACTGTGCCTCCAAAACCTGTTGGTTGAATCTGAATTTTTAAAAAATGGTGAAGCTTGCACTAAATTAGGCTCCACAAGCTTTTGAACAGTGAGACTATATGACTCTTAGGACCACTTTAGTTACTTGTGTTTTGTTTCTGGGCCTAAGCATAAAGACAAGGGCTTAACTGAATTGCTGCTAACAAACAAATGCTTTCGAAATTGCCCGAGCGTCAAAGGATGCTCAGCCATTTGTTGTGTTTTGCAATGGGCTATTCTACACCAAACATACAAACCATACTGCCTGGCGACCATCACAGATGTATAGTTTAAAAAATGATGGTAAATTACTCTTCTGAAAATAGTCATTTGCAGAAATGTTTTGAAGAGAAAAGAGTAGTGGTCACGTGGGTACCTTCAGAATTTCGCAGAATGTCGTGCGGGTGCTATTTGTGAGAAAAATTTCAAAGTACTGCTTTTTCTTGCCATATCAAATTTGATCTACATATTAAGTAAAGATGCTTCTTAAAGTATTTGAAGTCAAGTAACATTAGTGCAATTTTTCTGCTACATGGGCTTTGAAGAATTCAGCCAAACTGTTTATCGTTTGCATTTCTTGTATGGCAATACTGCATTTTGTATGAATATTTGAGCCACAAATACTCACTGCACAGAAGTTATATTTACGAAAAAAAATGTTAGGTCCAGATTACAAATATCACTATATAATCGTTTTTGGCCACATTGAGATGCAATTTGAGCTGTGTGTTTGTCTAATTGAAGATTACTTTTATATGTAAGTTGAAAGCAAATAAACAGTTCTTGTTACATGGCAAGTGTTATCATTACAATTTTTGTTTAATTGAGGAAAATGATTTTTGAAGTCTCCTATTGAGGGCCTTGGGGAGCTTCGGAACGGAAGCTGTCGTACATCAAATGCAGAAAACAGCCATCATAAGAAACCTTCAAAAATTCATTTCTACTTTAAGACAAAGTGTAATCATATAACTTGTCATATAAAGAGAACTGCTTCCTTGCTTTTGATGTGGCGAAAAAATTGCACTAATATTATGAGCTTCATGCATTACACACAATCACCTTTGCTTAATACCAAGACCGAATTTGGTGTAGAAGAGGCAGTATTTTTGAAACACTTTACTTTTTACAAACAACACCCAGACGACATCCTGGGAAGTCCAGAAGGCACCAACGTGGCCTAATATTTTGTTCTCTGCGATATACTTTAGCATTTTGCTGTTTTCAGAAAAATACAGTAAACGAGCACAATATTTTTTTTTCAAAACACATTTAGGACGGTTGGCAAAATGGCTGGGATGTTTGATGCGTAATTGCCTCACTGCCAGCATTTATTCTTCCGAAGCTCAAGCTATCACCTCTCTGCTACTGCCTCCCTCACATACAATGCCTGCATAGGAAAGAAAAAGAAAGGCAGGTCCGACAAAGTTCACAAGGCAAGATATTTTCATGTTGGATAAATTCATTACCATAAACAGCAGCAAAATAACATTCATTTTGAGTAGTCCAAGACACAAGCTATATACCAGCATACTAAGAGCCAAGCACAAACTTTTCAATTGAACGTGTGTGGTGATAGACAGGAAGCACTTATTATAAGACTGATCAGTCTGTAATTAACTAAATGAAGTACAATGCACTGTTCAATCCAACACCACATAGGCATCTTTGCTATAGCAAAGCCATGTGTCATTGATTCATGCACTAGATGGGACAATGCAAATGTAACAAAAAAGGCGAAAAAAGAAAACAAGGGAAAAAAAGAAAAAAGGGGGGATGCAAAGTAGGAGCAGTGTAACACTACTTTTACTTTGCATTCCCCTTTTCTTTCTTCTTTTTTCTTTTCTATCATTTATCTTTTTTTGCTTCCCTTACCCCCAACCTCCGACAGGAGAACACTTTGTATCAGCGCAACCTAACTTGAAAATAAGCAAGGGCTGCACTCTTCTGCGTTATAGTTTTTTTTCAGACAAATATTTCCAACAGGCACACACGCCTATACCAAAAGATGATGTCATTACTGACCCTGTTTAAACTAACACGCCAAGGATGACAAGGTGACTTCTAAAAAATAGGTCCTCCTATCACAACATCGGCCAGCCTGTCTGAAGCACTTCTACTGTTCACCCTGATTACCCCACTAGATGTTTCCATCTGTCGACTCACATCTTCATTTTGGATAACACTAAGACGAGCTTACATTGATGAATACGCACGAAAGTTTAGTGATGTATCATGTATCAGATTAAGCAACTCTGTTAAAAAATTATTGATAGCTTGCTTCCAGGCTTTTTATACTGTAGCCTGAAACTTCGTAATGTCTTCTATGCACATGAACCAGATTGACAACGTAATGCACAACATGCTTAAGAATACTGCGAGGAACAAGATAACGACAAAGCGACCAGCCACCCAAAATTTTCGCTGTACAGGTTTATAAAACGTTCATGTACCCCAAACGAGGTGCTTATGATACAAGCCGAAAAAACCTACAAGTAGGGCCATGGAGTCTTCTGGAAGTAGACGTGTTGCATTTTTTCTTGTGAGGGCTTTACACCCATAAGTGAGGAACAAAACTCCTGTATAATGAAGAATGTTGGCAGCTATCAGTTATAGAAAAATCTAATGCAGCTAATCTTCCCCGACACATCAGTACATTTAGAGAGGTGACGTAGCTTCTGTGATTGTGGCAGTAACTCCAACAGGACCAGTGCGAAAATTGGCACTACTTGGCTAGAAAAATGTCCAAACATGCCTGCCCGACTCCCTCTAGCCATCCTGGCTGAATCTGACACATGATTTCTTAACTGCTGGCTGGACAAAAACAAAACCACTGAAGCACTCACAATACACAGCGTGAAGTTCCTCTGGAGTGGTCAACTTCGTCTTCTGCGATGAAAGAGCAGCACAGTGTACTGATAAGGCACTCCTTGCAATGGTTTTCAATGCCACACAGTGACCTTGCTGTTCCTGTCGAAGAGAGCTTCGGGAGCTTGGATGGTGCTTGCTCTTTTTTGGGGGCTGCTGCCGCTCCTCGTTTTCTGCTCAAGGTCAACCTGCATAAAGTTGTAGACGAGGCTTTAAGAGTTGTATATAATGATATACAAATTTTGGCTGAACACACATTTCCTTGTGGCACACTGAGGAATTTCTTATAAAACTTAAGGCCTCGTATATGCAAACATTTACAATCGATCCGAAGATGCACTCGACTCTAAAGAAGCAAGTTTGTTATGTAGTGTATATAAAAAAAGGTCATTCAGCACAACAAAAACTACAGTTGCACACGAAAAGGACATTTTACACGATCCTGTTTATTTACATGGTCCATTTTATTTACACGGTCCATTTTACATGGTCCTGTTTTACACCATCTGGTCTGCATGAACTCTTGAACCGGGCACCATATAGGTTGAAAGACACACACAGACTTTGAGACAAACCTAGTTTCCCGTGGAGCATCCTCTTGCACTATAACAACACATCTCAATCTAGTTAGTTGGTCAGAACGAGGTGAAAACAGCTCGCACTTGAAAAGCACGGGCAGAAGGAATGACGCCTGCACCCTGTGCTTTCTGTACGATCTCGTTGAGGGTGCAGTTTTCACCTTATCCTTATGCAATTTCGCATTTATAACATTGTTCGCTGCATAATCTTTGTGGCGTTAAAGTGTGTGATACCGTCATGTGTATCTCATGTATTTTTTAAAATTGGATTCAAGATAGCTTGATTCAAAAATAACAAAGTGCATCCAGCGCCATGTCCTGTAGCCATTCTTTAGGCAAGTGGCAGAATGATTTATTCTTCAAAACATATCTTACTTGTAACCACTACAAGAGCTAACTTGTACACTGGCACATTCTGTTTGCCTCTTCAGATTATAAGGTACCTTTTTTACACCAGAAAATCTTCAAGAAGAATAGAAGTGTTGTAATTGTGAAGAAAGAAAAGTAGAAGGAAAAAAAGATATTGATTGGTTTGTGGGGTTTAACGTCCCAAAACCACCATATGATTATGAGAGACGCCGTAGTGGAGGGCTCCGGAAATTTTGACCACCTGGGGTTCTTTAACGTGCACCCAAATCTGAGTACACGGGCCTACAACATTTCCGCCTCCATCGGAAATGCAGCCGCCACAGCCGAGATTCGAACCCGCGATCTGCGGGTCAGCAGCCAAGTACCTTAGCCACTAGACCACCGTGGCGGGGCAGGAAAAAAAAACGATAACCTGCCCTGTACAGGGACCGAGCCTGCGAACTTCGAATAACATGTCCGATGCTCTATCAACTGAGCTACTATGGCGGCTATCCCTCTTCCATTTTGTACGGTATATATGTGCATTTATACATGGAAGAGTCAGTCAGCGCTGCCTGTTACCATTATGGCGAGTGTGGGACATTTTTTTTTGCCTACTGGCAATTACATTACGATTGCAATTACGTAACGATTACTTCCAATATCCCTATACTTCTTTGTCAGCATTATGCATCTGTCCGTTCTCAGAAAATCTGCTAGTCACAGGAGGAGGCAATAGTTCCCCCTCCCACCTAAATGCATGTACTTGAACACATGCACAACTGATCAAAAAAAAACAAGTCACACACCGCTAAGATTACTGAGATTCACTGTTTCAGATTCATGAGTAAAGGAAAGAACTATAAATTTAAGGGTTTGTTGTCTTTGTTGAACACATTATAATGAGAACTAGCAGAAAATGATGTCAAACAAACTATAGGGGATGTTATCAAAAGCAACTTTAACAAAATTGTGAAAAGAAAAGTGAACAATAACGTAACTTGGCAACGTTTTTTGACAATTGAATTGACATTACTTTTTATAACATCCCTTTATTTTACTGGGTAATGTTGTCGGGTAATTCTCATTATTAGAGTGGTGAGTAGGCTGACAAAGAAAGTATATGGCATTAATACTTCTTTTGAACACCTAAAAGTTTGAGGAACTTAAAAGAGTGGAAGCTACTTTGAGTAGACCAGAATATTTAGTTGGAGCAAAAAAAAACGTACACACAATTTTATCAGGCTTTTTAACCTATTTTGAGACATAAAAGTGTATGCTGCCAGTAATGTTAAGTACCATTACTTTTGTCACACTATGCTCTGTAGCAGGTGTAGTTAGAGTGGTGATAGTGAAGGATTAATCAAGCACGCCAACTGCGTTCACATCAATGGTCGCGTATTTTAAAAATAAACCTGCTGTATAGTAAACATTTTTAGAGCATTTATGATTTTATCCAAATCAATTTAAACGGACTGGGTAAGCCAACCCTTTGCATAAAATAAAAGGCATAAAGTCATTCATGTATTATAACTATGTGAACAATTTCAGCAACGCAGGGCAAAGTGACAACAGTTCTATTAAAAACCCCTCTCATTATAACATGCATGAAAAGCACCACACCAGAATATTTTAGAGTGCATGTAATATCGAGACTACTAGACTGTCTATTGACCTTTTAGAAGAAGGGTATCTCCTTCACGTTCAAGGGGCAACCACTTAGCCTTTTCCTGAGCTTTTCTGTGAATATTTCCTGAATTTCAGATATCATTAGAATTGATTTAGAGTGAACAGATTTTGCTTACGCATTGAAACCTAGTTCTGTATGTAACTGCAATTATGGGTGCCAAACCCCCTCCAAATAATTTTTAACATTTAACTTTTTTGTAAGTGCAGCAGCACAACTAGCTATGGGTGCCCAAAACGTAGCTAGAAACAATACCTTTACCTCTTTGAGCCTTATGAAAGTGTTCAGCTTCTCAGTGCTCACTTTACAACATTTTTTTAAATACGTTATTGTGTGCCCACTGCTCTTGCTCCTTGTACAGTGAGGAGGAGCACATGGCAAGAAGAGACAAGAAAGAAGCATAGCGAAAAAAAGCGAAATAAGCGAGGACCTCTTTTGTATCGTACAATGTGTGTAACATTACTATTGAGACAACATATAGACAAATTATCACGGCTATGCATCCATTGTAGAGTCGCTACACAGCTGCAACACCACGACTAAATTTCAACCTTGTGTTGGTTTAGGATCCCTTTATAGTGGCAAGCTAATGATATCTGCATTTGTTTGGCACATATTAAGATGCAGTGAAATGCGATATGGTAATCTCATTTAGAATGCACGTCATGTGGCTTCATGGTATATGTGGCCGCAAGTAACTCTGGCTGCAAAGCAATATGGCAGAGCCTAAACAGACGTCACCGATCACTCCAATCTGAACTTGCCTTTGCTACTTGCCCATTATCATCCCAGCAAAAAATGAATGATTGAATTTGCTACAGATATGTGCTAGCTTATGCTAAGCACCAAGTATGAAGAATGTTTTGTCATTATTGAGATCAGTTATTTGTTCAAGAACACTTGCTGTCAAGCACAAATACATTGCTGTCGAAGCATCAAGACTCAAATATAAAGAAAGAGAAGTGTCTCTTTAAAAATTACAGGCCACAAGGTGAGAGATAAATATTTGACACACTTGGGATGTAAGGCACGCACAAGAGGTGCTGCCATATTATACTTTTCCTTGTGTTGAAACCTGCTTGTTTTACTCACCCAACACATCTGTAAAGATGCCGTGAAAACACCAAGGAGCTGATGCAGCAAGGTTGAACACATGTCTAGGGATTCCACCATTCCTAAGCAGCCCTACAGCCTCCACAGTCCTGCAACCATTTGTAAGATAAATATAGTTCTACCCAAAGTTCTTGGTTTACAGACACACATGCAAGACGCATAACCACTCTATAGGAAGTTTGCATGATAATGCGCTGGGTAGCAAAACGGATGCCAATATCAAGTATCCCGGCCTGCCGCTTCTTTCTTTCCGTTCTTAATTAATCAATCCATGTTTAATAAATGTTCCCCCAATGTGAAGTGTACTGGCAGTCCGGTGAAGAATTGCAATGTATTTCAAACACAGTCCAATTCATGGCAAGTAAACATGCAATAGCGATTTGTCAGCTGTTCGAGAAAAGAGCATGTAGTTTAGCTAAAACCCATGTTTTTTATAAACACCATTCAATTTGATATAACAGTTGTGAGCATTATGTGAAGGAACATGGATTCATGTTTAATCAATGATTTCTTATAATGTACTGATATGAATGCAACTAACTGAATATGAATTGATAATTTTTGCTTGAGAATTTAGAGTTATGCACACTATCGCACTTGCCAGCTGCATCTTGTCCAAAACAGTGGCAAGATAGGCTAGTTTCTGTAGGTGAGCAGTAATGAGCAGTGCAAAGTAACAACAAGAAACACCAGTAACAAAGTATGGGGCAAGCACAGACTCCCAACTGTACAATTTATTGCACAAAAGTTCGCCTGAATATCAGTCCGACAACTCGTGCAAAGGAAGGTCCAGTTGGGAATGAACAAGTTACGAAATCAAAAATGCCTGCTTTCGCTAACAGGACCTCATTCACATAAAGTATGCAGCAATAGGCCCCTACCAAGGTTCGTCACAGCATGATGTCACGGGCACATGTAAAAGGTGTGGCTGGAAAAACACTCCCGCTGGTGGCTCAGCCCGGTACAGTCGTGCGGTGTTTGGGGCAAGTTTTCATTTTTTAAAGCTTACACTTCACGTTACAATGTCGACATTAGCTGTAGTATGTGTCAGCAAACGTCTAGCTGTGTGGTAAAGTGTGTGGTAAAATATTTGCCACGCTGTCTGTTTATCTTGAAGAAGTGAACACACGTAATGGCCTGTGCGAGGAACAGCGGCATAGTCTTCAAAAATGTGCACTGTTGATTGCGGCATGTAGTGTGCATTGAAAGGTATTGAGAATATCGATTCAACTGAGAATATTGTGTGTGGTGTGTGCAATGTCCATAACAATGTGTCTTGTTTGCCAAGACGTTAGCACTCAGGGCAGGGACCGGTCGATGAAAAAACTTGATTCGACATTTTAGTCAAGGTAAATATGCACTTGACGCGACCATCTGCGAGTGGGTACATCTCGGTGTTTGCGATGTGTGCAGAAAAAAATTGCATGGTCACCGGGCTGGAAGATACCTTGTTTGTGCTGAAACAGCCAAACACCTGATGAGTTAGATGAGAAATATTAACGCATCAAAACTATAAGTGCTTGCATCAGCAACTACACAACAGCGTGATAACCGCACCCCTGCCACACAGCAGCGAAACATATTTTGAACATGCTGGCAGTGTATTATTTTACAAAATGCAACTCTGGCAGATTACAAAATCTCACACTGTGCATGCAAGTTTTCTTCAAAGTCAGGCGTACAATGTAGGTTCTGGCCGGTACATTATTAGTTACAAGCAAAAGCGTCTTGCAGGTACATATGCAGATTGCACGAACACCTCTCTCTCTCTCTACACTAGGCACATACATTATATCTTTCAACAAACACACGCCACTGTTTCGGGGCATAATAACGCTCTACCGTGAACGTATGCTAATCAACCCACTTAGGCGGTTGGCTAGGTGAATCGAGCCAAGTTACAAATTGTATCGCCCGCGAACGTAAAAAAAATGCTGCTTTGCATCAAATGGCACTGCAGGCATCGTTTAATCAACAACGTAGCAAGCGCCATGTGCGTCTTCCTCACTACATTGCACATATGAAAAAATCGATCACCATACACATGCATGTTGCCGCAGTTGTCTCGAATTAGCTCCAGTAAGGCCGCGCCGATGCGCCATGGCTCTGCTGGCGTTAGCGTTGTCAAAGCGAATCGGCAACCGCACTCGCAAAGGCGTGTAAGGTTGCCGTTTCACGACGCCTCGTTCGAGTGCAGCAACACACACTTGCACTGAGTGGCATACTTGGTCTACATAAAAAAGTGTCCTCCTTACCTTTAGTTTCTTTCACACTGTCCTGAGGGAAGCAACCACAGGCGTCAGCCGTCACCTCGGAGTCCTTCGAGCGCCCGCCCAACCCGCCGATTCCTTGGACGACTCGCACTTGATCCGCACTCGAACAACCGCGGGAATAAGGCGCAATCTTAGTACATCTTACGAACGAGGAACGGCCCTTCCTTGCGTAAATTTAACATTTCGTGCTCTCGTGTGTAGCAGCGCGAACACATGAGAGATGCAACAAAACGGTATGCCTACGTTAACAAAGAAGACAAACAACATGTGGCTTTAGCTGTGAATGGATTTGACTTTGATATCTGTGTGAGGAAAATAAAAAAAAAACATATGTCGCTGCTATAAACTGAAAAAAAGTACGTTATCTGGCAAAATAACTTTAAAGTGATAAACGGTTATTCAAAAAACAAGTTACAACTTATGAATATTTTCAAAGGTCTGTTTTGTTTTTGTTCTAGCAGACGACAGCCTCCTACTGCTTCTACGACTAACGTAGTGCGGTTTCACGTTCGGTGCGTGTCGCCGACGCAAAGCTCTACAGTAGTGATATCAGAGTTATCAACTCTCAATGAATCATAGGATGGCTACAAAGCAGTAACATTTTGACATAGTGCAGTACGCAATCTTTCAAGGTATGACATTTCTTTGCTCTGAAGCAAATCGAAGCAAGCCGGCCGGCGCAATCAGCTGACATCGCCGCTACGCGAGGCATGGTCGTGCGCAATAGCGTCGCGCCCCGCGCTCGATTTGTCATCAAGCGATGGAGCTACTAAGTGGAATACAGCTAGATGCAGGGATTAATGGCGTATCATTCTGGTTCCCTGTGGTGGCCGACTCAATCGCAAGAGAGCCCCGGGAAACAACCTTCAACTGCTCAAGCTTGTGTGTGGGTGTAAAAATACTTCTTTTCATCCGCGGCGGGGCAGCAATCTATAGTCGAAAGACATGCGAAAAGCATGTGACGTATATACAATCACAAAACATATGCACACAACAATAGATACGATCGCATATCGTACATAAATATGCCAAGACGTAGCGTGTGAAAAGCAAATTTATATACATAACTTAAACACACTCTACCCTCCACTGCGCTTAGCTCAGCAAGCTAACGCCCCCAGTCTACGTACACGAGCTCAACTGAGTGGCGCAAGTTCGAGTCCCGCCCGGTCAATGTTTTTTTTTGTTTTTTTTTCAACGTTTTTATTGTACTGCTATCTTTCCTAATGCCTTAGGTTCTAAAACAAAATAAAAGCAATATTGCGTTCAAGTACCGTATGTGGGACTGTGTTTTTTGCGCAACAGTTATTAGTATTTTTATTTTCATTATTAATTTTTAATTTATTTTATAATATAACAAAAGTAAGGACTAAGGGGAACATTGGGTCTGCTTGATTGTGAAGGGACTCGAGAAGTGAGATAACTCAAACCAAAAAAATTATTTGAGATAAAACTGAGCATTTCACAGCCGGACCAGTTTCTTCAAGGGTAGGCCCTAGGTATGCGCGAGACCTGCTATATGATTCATCTCAAGCTGTGGCAGCTGAGGGAAGGCAATATTACCGAGAAGCAGTTCCAAAATATATTTTGGTTGATGTTTTTTGATTCCTCCAAAATAAGGGCTGCACAATTGTGATCGAGCCAAACCAAGAATTGCGGGCCCGAAGTCATGAGACAGAAAATGAATAACGTTGATTGTTTGAAAAATTGCCTTTAATAAAAGGAAGAGTTATGGAGTGCTACGTAGCTTAACTCGCAGTAGGAATTATATATATACATATAGATAGTTTAAAATGGACAATGTTGCACACACAGATATTGGTTAAATTTCTTTGCAGCACTGTTGAAGCATCTATGTAGAACTGAAGCATCAAGAGAAGCTCATGCGTCCTCACTTTATTGCGCTTTACATAGCTTGTATGCGTCCATGCAGCCATGATATGATATATTTTAAAGCATTTGTTTAACCTATAATCTTCTTATTCATTAAAGCTGGCCCATAAGTTGTGTCTTATGTAGCACTACAATTAAAGCGTAATCTGCATGGTGGTCTGAAACAATGCTTTTGAAAATCTCAAAACAAACCAGCTCTATACACGACCATCCGAGCATCAATGATAAGCACCATTATATGTCCGTACATATCAGTTGTGCTCTCATACTTAATTATTTTTCTGACCACTCCCTCTGCCCCTACCTCGTTTCTGTCGTGAAGCTGTGGCAAGTTGTGTATAGCTGTAATTATAGTGTAGGAGCACATACTATCAATAAAAATTATTTTTAGGCTACATGCAATTAGTTTTCAGAGATTTTCATTGCTTTTGTCGGTGCTCAGGAGAGTTAAGCTCATGGTCGATATTTTAAAATGACATTTCTCTTTGCCAATGTTAATGAGAACAGTTTCATTAATATTGACAAGTTCTTTCACATTGAATTTAGTTCTCATTATTATTGTTTCTACCAAAAAACAAGCCCTTGAAGTTATGCTTTTTTGCTTGATTTGTTTTCGTGTGACAGCATGCAAGTAAATTGACAGTTATTGTCATTCCTTGTGAATGACACATTTTCCGTTTGACAGACTTTAGCACCTGGTCATCTGCAGAAGTTGTATTCATTCTGGAAAAGGGCGAACAGCGGTGACTGACAACACAGACTAGCCTGCGTTATTCTTTTGTACTATATATGTCACTGTGAATTCATTTAAAACTTTATAGAGCTCGGATTTCCTGCTGAAAATGTGACAACTGTACAGTTTTCACATTTTTGCAACAATCCACATGCCTTTCATACACTATTGCACATTTTCGTAGCACCTTACAAAATCTGTATATTTCCGTAAGACCTTACATTCTGCATTTTCCTTATGAAAGCTTCTGTACACTCCATACACTTTCCTTATCCTTCCATATCTTCCATAATGAACTCTCCGTATGCTCCATAAGTTTCCTTATCTTTCCGTATACTCCATAAAAAGCATTCCGTATACGCCATACAATTTCCTTATCAATCCGTATACTCCATAAGAAGCTTTCCGTAAATGCCATACAACTTCCGTATATTTCCATAAAACTCCTTATGTTTTCCGTATGTAGCATAAGGAAATGTTACGGAGTCCATATATTTTCCGTAAGATTTCATACGGAAAGTTTCAGTAGGGCTCTTGAAACTTATTGTATATTTTGGGTGCCAAAGTGAATGAGAACATTGCGAGTGTGATGAAGTGAAACATATTAAAATTTGGAGGGTCCCTTTCACTAAGAGATTGATCGTATTTTTGTCTTTGGTAAGTTAGAATAGTTCAAATAGCAAAACTTGCAAAATGATTTGAATCGAATAGCAAACTTTATTCGAAAGATTTTCAAAAATATAAATATTTGTGTACCCCAACCTATTGTTTACTTCACATTTTTACCCCATTTTTTTGTTCTTAGTAGAAAATGCATGTGCTGTTCTAAATGCTGTGTTAAGGCCACAGACCAGAACTCATGCACGAGCTTAGAGCTCCACGCATAATCTTCAGCGAGACCTTCTAATTACCGGTTTGAATTCAAAATTGTGAAACCTCTTGGATCAACATTCCCTAACGAAACTCCTTTCTTTGAAATAGTTATGCTACTAAATTTTAAGTGTAATAGCAACAATTTGAGAGTGAGTGTGACGATGGTATCCCACACACGAACAAAAAAAGGATCACAGAGACATTTTTTCAATGCAGATTCATCTGAGAGGCAGAAGAAGGAGCAGTGGGCTTGGCTGCGGTCGTGATACAAGGAGGCCACAAAGCTCCTGTGGAGTGTCCTACAGCTTCAGAACAAGAGCCTCATAGTAGTCCCGCGCTTGGAGTATTTGCACATCAAGAGGACAAACAGGTGCCCCTGAACAGAGCCCTGGCAGTGAGACATTCGAAGGTTGTGGCTAGTGATTATTGCTTAAAGAAGTACTGGCGCAAATTTTTGTTTTGCAATACTAACGTTGTTGACAGCTATTTGGTGCAGAAGACTGAGGCGCAAAAAACATAACGTGAAGCAGGAAGAGCAGGAGAGAAGACAGAAAAGCGCCAACTACCAACTGTTTAATGGCCGTCTAGGAAACGCACTGGAACGTAGACAAAACCGCGCATGCGTGCACAACCAACAAACATCGCACAGCGTCATGAACAAGGCACTAACTTATCAAAAAATGCATTTCTGTTGCGTACAACACAATAGATGTATCACTGATACAATGGGGCCCTTTCTTTTTGATGTAATAGGCTTCCAAGAGCTCTCTAGCTGTTTGTTTTTTGCTCCTACCAAGAATTGCCGTCCTTTCAAACAATGGCACACATCCGCAGGCTTTACACTGCGCTGAAAGACGCACATGCTCACTTTTGCCTAAACTATTGGCATGCTCCCTCAGTCTGTCATTAATGCAACGCCCCGTTTGACCGATATAGAACTTGCCACAGCCTAGGGGAGTCCCATATACCACGCCTTGTGCACAGCGCACAAAGGCTGTCCTGAAAGCTGATTCTAGGCGACAAGTGTGTGTGTTGCAACGTGTAGTGACATATTTTAGAGACAATGAACTCTGTCTGATGCTTTCAGATAAGGAAGGTTGGTTTGTGGCCTTATCCAGGAACTCCTATAATGAAAAAGCTAAAGAAGCCATCAACAAGAACTTCAAGCCTGTAAAACTGAGGCTATCTAAAGTCAAGAGAAATGTTGTCTCTTTGTGTGAAGAAATTGGGTGCGAATCTTTGGCTGAACAGATAAGCAGAAGCAAAAAGGATTCCCTTACTGCTTTCTTCAGTGCTAAGACGCATAAAGCCGACGTACCTTTCCGCACCATCATTAGTGAGCATGGAACTTGGCAATATCAGGTTAGCAGTTCTTTGCTCAAAGCCCTAAAACTTCTTGAAGTTCATGACCCTGTCTTGACAAAAAATTCTGATTAAGTATTTGGGTTTTTCCGCGGAAACCATGAAATAGGCAACCTTTTTTCCGTAGATATAAGTGACCTTTTTTACTCGGTTCCGCATCCGGAGCTACTTCGGGCAGTTAAGCAGTGTATAGAAGATAGTGGCGAAGCCACCTTTGAGTCTAAAATGGAGATGTCGTTCGCTAATTTTGTTACCCTCTTAGAAGCTTATCTCCACCACACTTTCGTTTCTTTTGAACATGGCATGTTCTTACAGAGGTAAGGCATTAGCATTGGGTCACGGGTAGCACCGATTTTATGTGACGTCTTTTTATCATCCTTTGACCACGCCCTACAAAGTGTTTATACTTCATCTCATCCGCATGTTCTTAAAGTATGTAGATATCTAGATGATTTTTTAGTTGTTATTGACAATAGATGCCCTTTTCTTTTCCTGTGAGGGTCGAGCAGGTTTTAGATGTTTTTAGAGCAAATGCTAAAAGGCTCACGTTTACTAATGAACTTCCGGAAGATAGCTCCTTGGAGTTTTTGGACCTTAGCCTGACAATTTCGGCTGATCACGTATGCTGTGCGTACCTCCCTCGGAGTAAGAAGGAGTTGTTACTTTACAATTCAGCGCATTCAAACTGTGAAGCGCGGAATGGCTCTACTTTGCTTAGAGTTGGCACTACGCAGATCGTGTGAGCATGTTATGCAAGCTAGCTTTCTGCGTCAACTTATAAGGCTTTTCAAGGCCGGCTACCCTCAGTCCGTAGTTAGTTCCGTGGTGGAATCCTTGCTGCAGAGGGTGAAATGCAGAGTGTCGAATGCAAATGCGCGCCCGAAGGCGAGACAGCGGGTTAAGCCTGAGGTGGTCCCGTTTATACACCGTGTGAGCCATAGCCTCAAAAAGGTGGCTTCCCGTTATGGTGTTCCGGTTGTTTTTTCAGCTCCCAACAAACTTGCTGAATTGTGCCCACGTATCACATGCGATGAGCAAAGGGGCTGCCAGAAGCAGCACACAAGACTTTTTGTGCACTGTGCACAAGGCGTGGTACATGGGACTCCCCTAGGCTGTGACAAGTTCTATATCGGTCAAACGGGGCGTTGCATTAATGATAGACTGAGGGAGCATGCCAATAGTTTAGACAAAAGTGAGCATGCGCATCTTTCAGCGCGCTGTAAAGCCTGCGGATGTGTGCCAGTGTTTGAAAGGATGGTGATTCTTGGTAGGAGCAAAAAACAAACAGCTAGTGACCTCTTGGAAGCCTAATACATCAAAAAGAAAGGGCCCGATTGTATCAGTGATAATCTATTGTGTTGTACGCAACAGAAATGCATTTTTCGCTAACTTAGTGCCTTGTTCGTGACGCTGTGCGATGTTTGTTGGTTGTGCACACATGCGCGGTTTTGTCTACTTTCCAGTGCGTTTCCTAGACGGTCATTAGGCAGTTGGTGGTTAGCGCTGTTCTGTCTTCTCTCCTGCACTTCTCTCCTCACGTTTGTTCTGTCTTCTCTCCTCACGTTATATTTTTTGCGCCTCAGTCTTCTGCACCAAGTATGCACCAACTAGCCCAAAAACAAGACCTTTTTGAATGACAGCTTATTAATCACAATATGGCGGATTGCTTGTTGTGGCAGGGAACCGATGAACAATTGCTGTCTCTTTATTACAGACTAGTTTTATCTTGGCACAGCTCCGAGAACTCAAATCACCGGGTGCAACAAATGCCAGCTAGCTTGCAAAATGGTACACATAAAACGAAGCTTCCTGGCGTAAGTAGCACTTGCACAGCAGGTCTATCAATAGTGAAAGCAAGAGATGACAGCCGACTAAGTAATCAAGGAGCTGGGGCAAACAGCTCGCGCTCGGCGCTTCTGGCTTAAGAGATGACCCACCATGGCGTATTGTTTTTCTTCCCTCTTACACACAGAACACAGATGCACTTACGTACTGCCTGCATCGTGTGCTCACATGCTTTTGCTGCTGCATATACAGCACAATGTCATTGTCGTCAACTTATTATTATTATTATTATTACGTTAAGTTTTATTGGCGCAAGGGCATCTAAGGCCAAAGAGCGCCAGTACAAGTGTTCTTTCAGTTCGGTTATTAGTTTAAAAATTAAAACAAATGATTAAAACATGATTAAATATTAAAACAAATATCTACGAACCATTTAAAACGAGTATATATAAAAGAATGTCACTTTGTTTAAAAAGGAATGTCACTTTGCTAAAACCTTCATTTTGTTGGCTGAAATCTGTGCTGATAAATTAGTCTGCAAGGCCCAAGACCCTCCCAGCTGAAGTCCTTGCCTGAGCAAGAACTGCGAAGGCTAAGACATACTTTTTATGTACCAGGCAGTACCTCACACTTGAGGCGCAGCTGGTGCCTAGGATGGAATGATATCATTGTTAAAAATTGCACTTTCGCAAGATAATGGAGAAGTCTCTTAAGGTCAACCACTGCATCAAGTGATAAAAACAACGCTGGATGAAGTGGGACATGATGTCGATAGAGCTCTCTGAAATGGGTCAGTCGTGCTTGGTGAAGAACAGGACATTGTATGAGAACATGCACAACGGTTAGACTCTCTCCACAGTGTATACATGTAGGTGGATCAGTGCCTGTCAAAAGGTGTTTATGTGTAGCATAAGTGTGGCCTATTCTGAGCCGTGTTAGAGTGACTTCAGCGAACCTGTTGAGTTTTTGGGGGATAACTTTTCTCAGCTGGGGTTTTACTAGGTGGAGTTTGTTGTCGACTTCTCTGTTCCATTCAGCTTGCCAGTGGTTGCGTAGACCTCTACGTACAACAGGTTTTAGATCTACACCCGGAACAGAGGTTATATCTATGGTTTGCCGACCAGCGGCTTCTCGTGCATTCTTGTCTATTATTTCATTGCCCGCAATTCCAGAATGACTTGGAACCCAGCAAATAACAATAGAAAGTTTTAGGTTGTAGGCTGCATAGATTTCGTTAAGGAGCTTATTAAAAGTAGGGTTCTTGCTGTACTTGCCACAAGACAGGGCCCTGACAACACTTAATGAATCTGTGTACACTATAGACTTTTGTATCTTGTGTTGTTTAATATGTTGTATAATGAGCAGGATACCATAGGCTTCCGCTGTGAAAATGCTGGTATGTGTATGCATGGTTCTGGTGTCCGAGAGCTTTTGTCCATAGGCTGCACAAGATACAGATGTTTGAGATTTTGAGCCATCAGAGAAGAACGCGGTTGAACGATATTTGTGTTCAAGGGCTAAGAAATGTTGCTCAATGAGTGCACTTGGACAGTTTTCCTTCATGATGTCTTTGAAAGACCAGTCACAAGTGACTGGACTTTGCTGCCAGGGAGGGATGTGTTCGACAAGGTCACTTTCCTCCAAGTCATTCAAAAAAATTTCAAGTTGTTTTAATGCAGGTCGTATTGCAAATGGAAACGGTGGGGCGATAGAAGGACGGTTTAGGTATAACTGGGTAGTAGAAACATCGTTCATAAGTGTTTTACATGGGTGCTGCTTCAAATACATGATCTTAACTGCATAGTTGACTCCTAGATACGTGCGCTGATAGTCTAGTGGCCACTGATCTGACTCTGCACAAAGGCTTTGAATAGGGCTGGTACGGAAGGCACCAAGTGCCAACCGGATACCTAGGTGGTATACAGGGTCCAACATTTTCAGTGCAGTTCTTGAAGCTGACTGATATACTATGCATCCATAGTCTATGCGTGACAGAACCAGGCTTCGAAACAGAGATATGAGACAGTGCCTGTCTGTCCCCCATGACTGATGCGATAAAATCTTTAAATGGTTCATGGTCTTGAGACATTTTAACTTCAGCTGTTTTATGTGCTGGATGAAGGTGAGTTTGGAATCAAAAATTATACCGAGGAATTTTTGTTGTTTCGTGATGACTATGTTTTGTCCATTCATTAGTATACAGGGGTCAGGATGCACACCTCGTCGTCTCGAGAACAGCACACTAGTAGTCTTGTCAGTGTTAAACTTAAAACTATTCTCGTCAGCCCGTTTTGCAAGTCGGTTAACACCTAGCTGTATTTGGCGTTCGCATACAGTCAAGTTACACGATTTGAAACTAATTTGAATGTCGTCCACGTATAGAGAGTACGATATCGCAGGTGGAATAACAGAGCGAAGAGAGTTCATTTAACTATAAATAGTGTGCAGCTTAATACTCCATCCTCCCTGCGGCACTCCATTTTCTTGAAGAAATGTGCGCGATAACACAGTACCTATTCTTACACGGAACTTCCTTTCAGACAGGTAATCTTTTAAGATGGTAAACAACCTGCCACATATTCCGAAAGACAGTAGATCTTGCAAGATTCCATATCGCCAGGCAGTATCATATGCCTTCTCAAGATCGAAGAAAACAGACAAACAGTATTGATTGTGTACAAACGCGTCACGTATATACGACTCGAGGAGGACAAGATTGTCGGTTGTGGATCTAGCTGTACGGAGACCAGACTGGCATGGGTCCAATATGCCATTGTACTCCAAGTAATAGACCAAGCGGCGGTTATTCATTTTTTCAAACACTTTGAGTAGGCAGCTTGTGAGGGCGATAGGCCTGTAACTATTTACCGAAGAGGGATCTTTGCCCTGTTTAAGGATTGGTAGTACTATTGCCTCTTTCCAAGCAGAGGGTATTTTGCCGGTACTGAAAATCTTGTTGTAAAGGGCTAAAAGGCAGTTTAGGGTTTCATCAGAGAGATTTCTGATCATTTGATAAGTAATTGTATCAGAACCAGGAGCAGAACTCCCACAGGAAACAAGGGCGAGCTTCAGTTCATATACTGTTAGTGGTTTATTGTGTCCGTCTGATCGAGGCTTGTTCCGGCACAGAGGTACACTTTCAGCTATGCTTTTGTGGCGTAAAAACTTAGTGGTATAGTTTTCTGAGCTTGACATTTTCTCGAAGTGTACGCCAAGAGCGTTTGCCTGTTGTTCTATTGTATCACCGCAGTCGTTCACCAAAGGGAAGGGATTTGGGCCTTGTCCTTTAAGTTTATGCACCCTATTATAAACCTTGCTGACGTCTGTGTAGGAGTTTATTGAGGATATATAGCGTGTCCAGCTTTCCCGTTTGGCTATACGGCGAACACGCCTGCCATTCGCTGTGCAACTTTTAAAGGTTATCAAGTTTTCTGCTGTTGGGTAGCGAGAAAAAACCCTCCATGCTTTGTTTTGCCGTTTTTTAGCAATTTCACACTCCCGATTCCACCATGGCTTTGCGTTAACCTTATCATTCTTGGACTGCGGTATGCACTTTTTTGCACAAGTAAGAACAAATTCCGAAATATAGTTGGCCATCTCTTCTACTTCCAAATGGTCTACCTCTTCGAGGTGTAGTGTACATAGCTCTCTGAATTTCACCCAGTTTGCAACATGAAAGTTCCACTTTTTGGGATAAGACGGCCGGTCATCCCGTTGTTTTGTTGCTAAAAGAGTTGGAAAATGGTCACTTCCATATGGATTATTAATAACTTTCCAATCTAAGTAAGGTAGGAGTGATGGTGACCCAATGGCTAAATCTATGCATGAATATGTATTGTGTGTGGTACTGAAGTATGTTGGCTCTGCCTTAGTGAGCAGGCAGGCTCCGGATGCGAGAAGAAAGTTTTCTATTGCACGACCTCTCGCATCACATTTGGTATCATCCCATAGAAAACTGTGAGCATTAAAATCTCCAATTAACACATATGGTTCTGGAAGCTGATCAATAAGCTTTTCGAACTCTGTTTTATTGAATGGTTCGTCAGGGGCTATGTAGATCGAGCAGATAGATATAAGACGGTTGAATAGAATAGCGCGAACAGCCACAACCTCAAGAGAGCTTTGTAGCACAATGTGCTGGCATGCTACGCTTCTTTGCGCAATGATGGCCACACCTCCAGAAGAGAAATCGCCACCGTTTCGATCTTTACGAAAAACCACATATTGATTCAAGAAATTCACATGAGTCGACTTTAAGTGAGTTTCTTGAACACAGAACACTTTTGGCTGATAGTCATTAAGCAAGTCTTTGATATCATCTAGGTTATTAAATAGGCCTCTGGCATTCCACTGTAGTATTTGTGTGTCCATTTTAGGTGTGTTTTGTGTTCTGTGCTCAACGATAGAAAGTTTGCTCACGGTCCCTTTCCAGGGGCCTTTTACACATTGTCGTCAACTTAATCGTTGTCGTTTGGGTTCAAAAATTTTCTTGAGGCATCCTCACATTGCACATGTTTAATTCAGGCATGGGCACAGCAGTCACCGAATAGTAGCCTGCTAGCACAAGTGTGGCTAAAGGGCAACAACGGGTATGATGTCAATAATGTAGCTGTGGCAACTCTGAGCTCGGCAACAATGATGGCGCCTGAAAGTTTGGACTCAGCTTCAGGTCACTCTCAGTGATTCAATGATGTAAGGCGTGGCATATATCCTTGTATCAGACACGCAAACTTCACTTATCATATAATTGGCCGTCTGAGCTATGATTGCTCTATAAATTGGCTTGTATACACGTGTTCAAGGGAAATCATGTCGCAGGCTATATGAGCCACAAAATTTTGTGTCAGTACTCTTTATGGTATTTCGCTTTATGTTTTAACTTACAAGTAAACAAATGAGTAGAGTACTTAGTCAGTGCTGAATGTATTTGCCATTACTGTGCAGATGATTTTGCAAAGTTTGTGGATAAGAAAGCAGTTATGCATGCACTTAGCAGGCTGAGAAAGGTAAAAACACTTCCTTGCAGAACGTTTATTTATATAAATAAATTCTACACTACACTACATGCAACACTTTGTTCCACCCATTTAGTCTATTAATTTTTTGAAGCACCATTATATTGCCCGTTGTGGCGTATTCGTATTTTTACACTTTAAAAACTGGCATCGCCTTATTACCATGCTTAGGCAAACATTACTTATCACCCTTACTACTTGCCCATAGGAACCGGGGATGTTTTGCAGAAGGACTTGTTCTTGGGCTAGTTTATGCTTGCTTAAAATTATATGGTGTGTGGTTCTTTGTGAACTTGCTCTCTTTTTCGCACTACATTATGATTTTCAGCAGGTACTGGAGAATTCATCGGAACCCTATCAGCTATATTACCCCCAAACACCATGACTCCTGTTTGGCCCATATACCACATATGCCCTATATGGTCCATAAGCCCTTATATCCTATATTGGCCGTAATCCCTATACCTCCTACATGTGCCGTAATCCCTATATCACCTGTATCCGATAACATCGTATGATACGGGTCCTATCTGTACAGAGATTTTTAGTAGGGTCTGTTCACTACCGAATTTGGAAGACAGAGGAAAGCAGGAACAGAGCTGAGCAGCCAAATATTAAGGCTACGACAATCCATCCACTAATACACAGAGAAGCTCAAGCAGCTGAAAACAAACCTCATTCCTGCCTGTCACCTTGGCTCAAGTTGAGAGTCGGCATCAGACTGTTCAAAACTTAGGTAATATTTGCAGAAATTATGCCGCATTTGGAGGTGTTCTTGTATATTTTACGATGATTTTATCATTTAGGCTCTGAATTAGTGAAATCATCTGCCATAGCTTCTAAATTTCTGACACTTTCTTTTTCCTGGTGACAAGACATGCCACGCTTTGAAAACGCAACGAATTATGACCTATATCCCTGAAAGCAGTCTAGTGACATTTTGTGCTATTTAGTTCATAAACTCCAAGCTTGCGCACAATGCGCTACGCCACTAGGGAGTAGGAAGCATCGAGGAACATTAGGCACCCAAGGTTTTATTATTAGCTGCTGGCGAAGGCTTCACTCACAAGTTGACTTTTATTTATTCAAAAAGCGACTCTCAGTCTAGCGATTGCCTCGGTGACAAAACGATCTTCCGCGGATTACTTCCTAGAGCTATCTGGTATCGGCCTAGCTAGCAGACGACGCGCGAGCGCATTGATTGAGTAGTCGCTAACTACTGAAGCCTTTAAATGAGCTGAGTGCCCAGAACAACAAGTGCTTCACAATCGTCGTTTCGAAGCAACCATTACTCCTTAAGCAATTCGATTACAGCTGAAAACTGAGCCGTATACCAGCTTCGAATGCGGCCGTGGCATTCTTTTGTGCGAGACGACGCGGCGGCATCTCTACTCTAGTCGCAGCACCTATATACCCTACTGAAAATTTCCGTATGTGCGGCTCCGCACATACGCCATTATTGGACTACGGAAAGCCATATGAGACGGAAAGTTCCGCAGATAAGGAAAGCCCAGGATGCGTAAAGGTCCGCAGACAAGGAAAGCCGCATGATGCGGAAAGATCCGCTGATAAGGAAAACTGCATGATGCGCAAAGCTCCGCAGATAAGAAAAGGCGTATTAATTATGTGGAAATGAAATGACCGTCCAAATCTAGTGCAAAGCCATATAATGTGTAAATTGAATAGACATCCACAACTTGAGTACATGCAATACTGTGTAGTAATCACAATATTTCTTAAAGAAGCACGATGAGGCATTGAATCATCGGCATCTTTCCTATTGTCGTAATGCGGAAGCAAAATTAGCTTTTAAATAAAATACGTTACAAAGCTACTAAATTAACATGCTAGCAATCATAAATATTACATTGCAACACAATAATGCAGTGTTCTATGCAAGACTTAAAGAACTTGCAATCGAGAAGCAGTAATATACACATCAACCCTGCTACAATCAATATATTTTTTTCATTTGTCTGTATGCTCCAGCTGTGAATAGCGACATTGCAGAGTTGATGGGATGCAAATGAGGTTACTGCACCGTAATTTTACGAGCTCGATCTAAGCCACAGGACGGTGGCACAAAACACAATGTAACAGCATTTTTGGAACAAAATCTTTAAACATAAATAATAATCATAGCACTGTGAAAGTGTGGCGCTAGGTTTATCGCAAGAACGCCTTGTGGAGATCGGCGAAATGCTGCTTGAGGCTCCGGCACCACTGTAGATTTGGGAGGTCACTGCTATAGAACTTATGTGTCCTTCATAGGCACTGAAATTGTAAATAATTGGCACATATATTGTCAGAGACACAAGTTAGCACCTTAGTTCACATGTACAAGAAATATAACACACAGAATGAAACTGAAAATGCAAGGCACACAATCCTTCATGTTATGCATATGTGAAAAATAGAAGAAAGAAGTGTAAAAATTAGTTCTGCCACATGAAAGAAAACAGCATGGTTATCACAGTGAAAATAACTAGGTTGTTGTCACGATTATCAATGGTAGGGATAATCTATTAATATGTCCTTATAAAGTTATGATTTAAATGCTTCCTGCACACTAAAACTTTAGGAACTGCCAGTGAAAGTTCTCAATGTACATTTAATAGTATGTACATGTACATTTGCTGCCTTTGAACTATACAGTTTGTGCAGAAAATTGGCATCTTGAACAATTTTGAGACGTAAAACAATGCAACTTATAAAGGTTAAAATCACCATGAAAGCAAGCAGGATCCGGCAGGTGCCATTAAAAATCTGCGCAAGCCAGACTACTTTAACCGAACTGCACAGAAAAAGGGGAGCAAGGGTAAGAAAAATTCGGCAGCTGACCAGCAGGTCGTGATATCAAATCCCGGCTGCAGCGGCTGCATTTACGATGGAGGCAGAAATGCTGTAGGCACGTGTTTTAGATTTGGGTGCACGTTAAAGAACCCCAAGTGGTCAACATTTCCAGAGCCCTCTACTACGGCGTCTCTCATAATCATATAGTGGTTTTGGGACGTGAAACCACACATATATATCAAGAATAACAAAAATAAACTGCCAACAGAAAAGTTGTATGCATGCGCTATCTGTAAGTGCTTGCACCTTACTACATACAGCATGCTCATTCCATTTTAAATACCGATATTGAAACTAACTGCTCTATTTGGAATGTAAAAGGTGAGGTAGAACTGAACGACTCTATAAAAGTGACCCTATTATGACATCACGTTTTCTTATAGCAATATTGACTAAGACTCTGAAATTTCATTGTGCAAGAAAAAAATCTTCAAAAGAACAATCAAGTTTGAAGTCATAAATTGTAATATGGCTACTATGACTATAACCAAGAAATCGAGCTCAACAAGGCTAATGTTAGTCTTCAAGGCTTATGTTCACTAGACAAGGAACTATACCACAAAAAGCACAGCGGTCAGGCAAAGCACCACAGAAAAAAAGAAAGCAGACCTTTTTGTTATTACCTACAATGCCTTTAATTTGGTATGTTTACCTCTACTTGCCACTTTTTATCTATGTAACTGGTGTGAAACATTTTAGCTGAAAATGCACTGTGCCTCCAAAACCTGTTGGCTGAATCTGAATTTTTTAAAAATGGTGAAGCTTGCACTAAATTAGTCTCCAGGTGCCTTGGAACAGCGAGACTGCATGACTCTTAGGACTACTTTGGTTACTTGTGTTTTGTTTCTGGGCCTAGGCATAAAGACAAGGGCCTTATTGAATTGCTGCTAACAAAAATATGCTTTCAAAATTGCCCGAGCGTCCAAGGATGCCCAGACATTTGTTGTTTTTCCCACTGGGCCATTTACACAAACATCCAAACCATACTGCCTGGCGAGCATAACAGATATATAGTTTAAAAATGGTGGTAATTTACTTTTTTGAAAGCAGTTATTTGTTGAAATATTTTGAAGAGAAAAAAGTAGTGGTCACGTAGGTACCTTCAGAATTTCGCAGAATGTTGTCGGGGTGTTTTTTGTGAGAAAAATTTAAAAGTACCACTTTTTCGTGCCATATCAAATTTGATATACATATTAAGTAAATGTGCTTCTTTAAAGTATTTGAAGCCGAGTAAAATTAGTGCAATTTTCCCGCAACATAGGCTTTGAAGAATTCAGCCAAACTGTTTAGCGTTTGCATTTCTTGTATGGCACTACTGCACTTTGTATGAATATTTGAGCCATAAATACTCATTCCACAGAAGGTATACTTCACGAAAAAAACTAAAGTTAAGTCCAGACTACAAATATCACTATATTATTGTTTTTGTCCACATTTAGATGCGATTTGCACTATGTGTTTGTCTAATAGAAAATTACTTTTATGTGTAAGTTGTAAGCAAATAAACAGTTCTTTTTATAAGGCAAGTGTTATCATTACAGTTTTTGTTTCAATGAATAAAATGATTCTTGAAGTCTCCTACTTGAAGGCCATGGGGAACTTAGGAACAGAAGCTGTCGTATATGAAATGCAAAAACAGCCATCATTAAAAACATCAAAAATTATTTCTTCTTTAAACAAAAAGTGTAATCACATAACTTGCCACATAAAGAGGACTATTTTCTTGCTTTTGATGTGGCAAAGAAAATGTCACTAATATTACTGAGCTTGATGCACTACACACAATCATCTTTACTTAATACCTAGACTAAATGTGGTGTAGAAGAGGCCGTATCTTTGAAATACTTTTTTTACAAACAACACCCAGACGACATTCTGGGAAGTTCAGAAGGCACCATGGTGGCCTAACATTTTGTTCTCTGCGATATATTTTAGCCTTTTGCTGTTTTCAATACAGTAAACGAACACAATATATTTTTTTTTCAAAACACGTTTAGGATGGTTGGCAAAATGGCTGGAATGTTCGATGTGGGATTGCCTCACTGCCAGTATTTATTCTTCTGAAACTCAAGCTATCACCTCTCTGTTACTGCCATCCTTACATACAATGCCTGCATAGGAAAGAAAAAACAAAGGCTGGTCTGACAAAGTTCACAAGGCAAGATATTTTCATGTTGGATAAATTCATTACCATAAACAGCAGCAAAATAACATTCATTTTGAGTAGTCCAAGACACAACCTATATACCAGTATACTAAGAGCCAAGCGCAAACTTTTCATTTGATCATGTGTGGTGATAGACAAGAAGCACTTATTGCAAGACTGATCAGCCTGTAATTAAACTGAACGAAGTACAATGCACTGTTCCATCCAACACCACATAGGCATTTTTGCTATAGCAAAGCCATGTGTCAATGATTCATGCACCAGATGGGTTAATGCAAATGTGAAAAAAAGGTGAAAAAAAGAAGGAAAAAAAGAAGAAAAGGGGGTTGCAAAGTAGGAGCAGTGTAGCCCACTTCTTTTACTTTGCATCTCCCTTTTCTTTCTTTTTTCTTTTTTTACCTTTTTTCATTCCCTTACTCTCTACCTCCGACAGGAAAACACTTTGTATCATCGCAACATAACTTGAAAGGAAGCGAGGGCTGCACTCTTCTGCGTTATAGTTTTTTTCAGACAAACATTTCCAACTGGCACACACGCCTACACCAAAAGACGAGTCATTACTAACCCCATTTAAACTAACATGCCAAGGATGACAAAGCGGCTTCTAAAAAATAGGTCCTCCTATCGCTACATCGGCCAGCCTGTCTTCTGAGGCACTTCCATTGTTCACCCTGACTACCCCACTAGATGCTTCCATCTGTCGACTCGCATCTTCATTTTGAATAACACTAAGACGAGCTTACATTGATGAATACGCACGAAAGTTTAGTGATGTATCATGCATGAGATTAAGGAACTGTGTTCAAAAATTATCGATAGGTTGCTTCCAGGCGTTTTATACCACAATACGGTGCTTGAAGTAGCCTGAAACTGCGTAATCTCTTCTATGCACATGAAGCAGATTGACAACGTAATGCACAACATGCTTAAGATTATTGCGAAAAACATGATAATGACAAAACAACCAGCCACCCAAATTTTTCGCTGTACATGTTTAAATTGTTCATGTTCACGCAAACGAGGTGCTTATGATTACAAGCCGAAAAAACCTACAAGTAGGCCCTTGGGTCCTTCTGTAAGTAGACGTGTAGCATTTCTTTCTGTGGAGGGCTTTACACCCATAAGTGAGGAACAAAACTCCTGTACAATAAAGAATGTTGGTAGCTATGAGTTATAGAAAAAACTAATGTAGCTAATCTTTCCCGACACATTTGTACATTTACAAAGGTAACAAAGCTTCTGTCATTTGCGGCAGTAACTCCAAAAGGACCCGAGCGAAAATTGGCACTACTTGACTAGACAAATGTCCAAACATGCCTGCCCGACTCCCTTTAGCCATCTCGACTGAATCTGACACATGATTTCTTGACTGCTGGCTGGACAAGACCAAAACCACTGAAGCACTCACAATACACAGCGTGAAGTTCCTCTGGAGTAGTCAACTTCGTCTTTCACGATGAAAGAGCTGCATAGTGTACTGATAAGGCACTCCTTGAAATGGTTTTCAATGCCACACAGTGACTTTGCTGTTCCTGTCGAAGAGAGCTTGGGGAGCTTGGAGGGTGCTTGCTCTTTTCTGGGGGCTGCTGCCGCTCCTCGTTTTCTGCTCAAGGTCAACTTGCCCTGGACAGGGACCAAGCCTATGAATTTCGAATATCGTGTCCGATGCTCTATCAACTGAGCTACCATGGCAGCTATCCCCCTTCCCTTTGTACGGTATATATGTGCATTTAATCATAGAGGAGTCAGTCAGCGCTGCATGTTACCATTACGGCCAGTGTGGGACACCTTTTTTTGCCTACTGGCGGTATGCAGCACGCGCTATTAATACATGAGCTAACAGCTTACCAATTATCCCTCATATACAACCTCATGACACCAGGCCTGCCATAACAAGTTCCTCACTACGAATGAAGGAAAAAAGGACTCGTTTTTTGTTAGAAACGATATTGTTGAGAACTGCCAATGCTGCCAGAAAAAGTACTAGGGATAATAATGGAAGTATTTGTAATGTATTTGAGAAGAAAGTAACGTGAAAGAAAAGGTAACTTGTCGTGTGCAATAACCGAATCTGGAAACCTTTGAATAATGCATGCGATGCCCTACTACTAACTATGAGAGTTATCTACCTGTCCACTTAAGGTATATATATGTGCATTAAGCACAGGAGCGTTAGTCAGGCTGCCAGCTTGTAATAACATCACATGCTACGTGATGCCAATAGAAAAGAAAACGTGTCCCAAACTAGCCATGATGGCAACAAGCGGGGCTGACTGTCACTCCGATGATTAGGTACACGTATATACCTTGCCAAGCGGAAGAGGCAATAGCTGCTGTGGTACGTAGCACAGTTGGTAGAGCACCACACGCTTTCTTCGTAGGTGGTAGGATCATTCCTTCGCCATGGCAAGTTATCTTTTTTTCCACTTTTATTTCTTGACAATTACATTACGATTACTTCCAATATCCCTATATTTCTTTGGCAGTACTATGCATCTGTTAGTTCTCAGAAACTCTGCTAGTCACAGGAGATGGCAATTGTTCGTCCTCCCACCTAAATGCACGTACACGAACACACGCACAACTGATCAAAAGAACAAGTCACACACCGCTAAGATTACTGAGGTTCACTGTTTCAAATTCATGAGTAAAGGAAAGAACTATAAATTCAAGGATTCGTTGTCTTTGCTGAACACATTATAGTGAGAACTAACAGACAATGATGCCAAACAAGCTATAGAGGTTGTTATCAAAATAACTTTAACAAAATTGTGAAAAGAAAAGTGAATAAAAACGTAACTTGGCGACAAGTTACTAATGGGTTTACGTTCTCTGACAATTGAATTGACATTACTTTTTATAACATCCCTATATTTTCCTGGGTAATGTTGTCGGGTAATTCTCATTATTAGAGTGGTGAGTAGGCTAACAAAGGAAGGATATGGCATTGGTACGTCTTTTGAACACCAAATAGTTTGGGGACCTTAAAAGAGCGGAAGCTGTTTTGAGTAGATCAGTATATTTAGTTGGAGCGAAAAAAAAGTACACACATTTTTACCAGGCTTTCTAACACATTTTGAGACATAAAAGTGTATGCTGCCAGTAATGTTAAGTACCATTATTTTTGTCACACTATGCACAGTAGCAGGTGTAGTTAGAGTGGTGATAGTGAAGCATTAATCAAGCACACCACCAACTGCCTTCACATGTATGGTCGCGTATTTTAAAAATAAACCTGCTGTATAGTAAAAAAATTGTAGAGCATGTATGATTCTATCCAAATCAAGTAATACTGACTGGGTAAGCAAACCATTTGCATAAAATTAAAAGGCATAAAGTGATTCATGTACTATATCTATGTGAACAATTTTAGCAACACAGGGCAAAGTGACAACTGTTCTATTAAAAACCCCTCTTATTATAACAAGCATGAAAAGCACCACACCAGAATATTTTATAGTGCACGTAATATCGAGACTACTGGATTGTCTATTGACCTTTTAGAAGAAGGGTATCTGCTTCACGTTCAAGGGGCTACCACTTAGCCTTTTCCTGAGCTTTTTCGTGAATATTTTTTGAATTTCAGACATCATTAGGATTGATTTATAGTGAACACATTTTGCTTACACATCGAAACCTAGTTCTGTATGTAACTGCAATAAAGTGTGCCAAACCACCTCTAATTATTTTTTAACATTTCAGGCAAATGTGTGCAACGACTTCAGAATAGTGTCCTGATCAGCAATGACAACTGTAGCAGCAAGACTAGCTATGGGTGCCTAAAAAGTAGCTAGAAACAATACCTTTTCCATTTGAGCCTTTTGGAAGTGTTCAGCCCCTCAGTCCTTACCTTACAACAACATTTTTTTAAATACGTGTTTGTGTGCCCACTGCTTTTGCTCCTTGCACAGTGAGGAGAAGCACATGACAGGAAGAGACAAGAAAGAAGCATAACGAAAAAAAAGCGAAATGAGCAAGGGCCTCTTTTGTATCATCCAATGTGTGTAACATTACTATTGCGACAACACATAGAAACATTATCACGGCTATGCATCAATTTTAGAGTCATACACAGCTGCAACACCACGACTAAATTTCAACCTTGTGTTGGTTTAGGATCTCTATAGTGGCAAGCTAAAGATATCTTCATTTGTTCGGCACTTATTAAGATGCAGAGAAATGTGATATGGTAATCTCATTTAGAATGCACGTCATATGGCTTTATTGTATATGTGGCCTCAAGTAACTCTGTAACTCTGGTTGCAAAGCAATATGACACAGCCTAAACAGACGTCACCAACCACTCCAATTTGAACTTGCCTTTGCTACTTGCCCATTATCGAGACAGCGAAAAATGAGCAATTGAATCTGCTATAGATATGTGCAAGCTTATGCTAAGGACCAAGTATGAAGGGTGTTTTGTCATTACTAAGATCAGTTATTTGTTCAAGAACACTTGCTGTCCAACACAAATACATTGCTGTCGAAGCATCAAGAGCCAAATATAAAGCAAAAAGGAATGTCTCTTCAAAAATTACAGGCCACAAGGTGCAAATAAATATTTGATATACTTGGGATGTAAGGCATGCACAAGAGGTGCTGCCATATTATATTTTCCCTGTGTTAAACCTGCTTGCTTTACTCACCCAACACATCTGTAAAGATGCCGTGAAAACACCAAGCAGCTGATGCATCATGGTTGAGCACATGTCCAAGGATTCCACCATTCATATTGGCTAAGCAGCCCTACAGCCTCCACAGTCCTGCAACCATTCGTAAGACAAATATAGCTCTCCCAAAGTTCTTGGTTTACAGACACACATGCAAGATGGATTACCACTCTATAGAAAGTTTGCATGATAATACGCTGGGTAGCAAAACGGATGCCAATATCAAGTAAGTACCCGGCCTGCCGCTTCTTTTTTTCCTTTCTTAAAAATTAATCAATCCATGGTTAATAAATGTTCCCCCAATGTGAAGTGTTACTGGTAGTCCGGTGAAAAATCGCAATGTAGTTCAAACACAATCCAATTCATTGCATGTAAGCATGCAATAGCGTTTTGTCAGCTGTTCAAGAAAACAGCATGAAGTTTAGCTAAAACCCACGCTTTTTATAAACATCATTCGGTTTGATATTTAAAGTTGTGAGCATTATGTGAAAGAACAAGGATTCAAGTTTAATCAATGATTGCTTATAAAGTACTGATATGAATGCAACTAACTGAATATGAAGCGATAATTTTTGCTAGAGCATTTAGACTTATGAACACTATCGCACTTGCCAGCTGCATCTCGTCCAAAACAGCGGCAAGCTAGGCTAGTTTCTGTAGGTGAGCAGTAATAAACAGTGCAAAGTAGCAACAAAGAACACCAATACCAACAGTATGGGGCAAGCACAGACTGCAAACTGTATAATTTATTGCACAAAAGTTTGCCTGACTATCATTCAGACAACTCGCGTAAATGAAGGTCCAGTTGGAAATGAACAAGTTACAAAATCAACAATGCCTGCTTTCTCTAACAGGACCCTCATTCACATACAGTGTGCAACGATAGGCCTCTACCGAGGTACGTCACAGCATGATGTCACTGGCACACATAAAAGGTGTGGCTGGAAAAACACTCCCGCTGGTGGCTCAGCCCGATACAGTCATGCGGTGTTTGGGGCAAGTTTAAATTTTTCAAAGCGTACACTTCGCGTTACAATGTCGACATTGCTGTAGTATGTGTCAACAAACATCTAGCTGTGAAGTAAACTGTGTAGTAAAATATTTGCCACGCTGTCTGTTTATCTTGAAAAAGTGAACACACATGGTGGCCTGTGCGAGGAACACCGACATCGTCTTCAAAAATGTTCACTGTTGATTGCGGCATGTAGTGTGCATTGAAAGGTATTGAGAATATCGGTTCAACTGAGAATATTGTGTGTGGTGTGTGCAGTGTTAATAACAATGTGTCTTGTTTGCGAAGACGTTAGCACTCGTGGCAGCGACCAGTTGTTGAAAAAACTTGATTTGACATTTTAGTCAAGGTAAATATGCACTTGACGCGATCATCTGCGAGTGAGTACATCTCGGTGTTCACGCTGTGTGCAGAAAAAAATTGAATGGTCACCGGGCTGGAAGATACCATTTGCTGAAGCTGCATGTATGCATCGCCCCGACGAGTACGCAAGCCCATTAAAGGTATAACTCGTTTTATCGAAGGCGTCATATGTATTCATGTAATAAGCAGAGATTGTTGTTTCACATATATTCAGTGCCTTTATCGCTCGATATTCATGAAGTGACAATGCACACTAGAAGTTTTTGTGTTAGGCTTTAAGGGAGCAATGTAAATATGCAAATAAGTTGCAGGTGTCAGATGCAGCGATGTACCTGCACAAAAGATTACCTATATATTAGGCTACAGGTTTATAATCGCATACATCTCAGTGGGCTATCAGGAACGTCACCATTAACGTCCTTTCCAACCAGTCCTTGCACCGAGGAAGGGAATGGCTGGCACGGTGCTCGAAGTGACGTTACACTGTTTATAAACATAGAGAGGTTTGTTACTTATGCAACATTTTGCACAATACATTTTTAGATGACAGACTGTACTCGCCGCACAATGATCTCACTGATGTCTTTTGTTCTTACTTTGTGCTGTGAATCACTAGGCATTTAGTCACCATGATATTTAAAAGCTAATTTCAGTGTTCTCTCTCATATTGCTGACAACTGTGTTGTTGCATAAATTGGGCAGAAAAGCAACACAGAAAGGCTGTCACAATAAGTACTCCAACATTGGTATTCCCCTGCAAACAAAAGTCAGCACTGGTCCTGTCATTACCAGTCTTCCTTCTCTCTTTGCTTTGTTTGTGCTGAAACAGCCAAACACCTGATGAGTTACATGAGAAATATTAATGCATCAAAACTATAGGTGCTTGCATCAGCAACTACACAACAACATGATAACCGCACCGCTGCCGCACAGCAGCGAAACATATTTTGAACATGCTGGCATTGTATTATTTTATAAAACGCAACTCTGGCACGCTACAAAATCTCACATTGTGCATGCAAGTTTTCTTCAAAGTCAGGCGTACAATGTAGGTGCTGGTCGGTACATTTTTAGTTACAAGCAAAGGCGTCTTGCAGGTACGCATACAGATTGCACGATGTTGCGATGCGCGCCTCCGACGACGTTACGAAGGGCGCTACGAATCTCACCGCTGCAACCATTGTTTCGAAAGACGGCGACGCCAACATGGTCCCGAAGGCGCCACTGCTTCTAACTCCGCCGGAAAGGTCACCAGCCGTTTGGTAGCGTAGGTTTCTCAGCTCGCGACTGCTTCTGTGCAGAGCTGATAGACGAGCGGACGAGATGACGGTGAATTAAACCAGGTTTATGTACAGCATATATACAGAGGCTTTACAAATTCGGCACTGGGGCTGACAGCTTAGAGAACTGATGAGCCGAGCTCTCCTCTCTAACACATAGGTCTGCTCTCAAGTGGGTCTGCTCTCTGACACACAGCTCAACTGCTAACACATACCTCAACTCTCTATCACATAGCTCTCTTCTTTGACACACAGCTCAACTCTCTATCACATAACTCTCTTCTCTGACACACATGTCTGCTGCTAACACATAGCTCAACTGCGAAACACATTTCTGCTGCTCGCGACGCGCCGCAGGGCTTCTTTTATATGAACCGGGTGGATTCTTTGAGAAACCAAATGTCCAACCAGAAGCGCCGCTGGTCGTGAGGTCAGACTCCTTCAATGGGGTCGCCGCTGGGCCGCGTTATTCTTTGTCATCCAATCTGGAGAGGCTGCGCTGCAGGTGGCTGCACTCAAGGACGAGTGACGTCGCCAGGCATTGCGTCAGACCCGCCAGACAGGAAGGCGCTAGTTGCTTGCTCGACGGGCTCGCTGGCTGAGGTGACTCACTGCACGTGCGCAGCAGAAAGGCTCCGTCGCGTGATGACGCCGTTAAGTTGTTCATCGCGTCAGGCGGACTGGCGTGCTGGCCTTCACACAGATTTCCTTTTTCCGAGGCATGGACGTTCGCTGCGTACTCGCAGACATAACAACGAACACCTCTCTCTCTACACTAGGCACACACATTATATCTTTTAACAAGCATACGCCACTGTTTAGGGGCATAATAACGCTCTACCGTGAACGTATGCTTATCAACCCACTTAGGCGGTTGGCTAGGTGAATCGAGCAAAATTACAAATTGTATCGCCCGCGAACGTGAAGAAAATGCTGCTTTGCATCAAATGGCACAACAGGCTTCGTTTAATCAACAACGTAGCAAGCGCCGTGTGCGCCCTCCTCACTACACTGCACATATGAAAAAATCGATCACCATACACATGCATGTAGCCGCAGTTGTCACGAATTAGCTCCAGTGAGGCCGCGCCGAAGCACCATGGCTCTGATGGCGTTAGCGTTGTCAAAGCGAATTGGTAACCGCACTCGCAAAGGCGAGTAAGGCTGCCGTTTCACGATGCCTCGTTCGAGTGCGGCAACACACACTTGCACTGAGTCGCATTCTTAGTCTACTTAAAAAAGTGTTCCCCTCACCTTTAGATTCTTTCACACTGTCCAGAGGGAAGCGACCACAGGCGTCAGCCGTCACCTCGGAGTCCTTCGTGTGCCCGCACAACCTGCCGATTCCTTGGACGAGTCGCACTTGATCCGCACTCGAAAAACCGCGGGAATAGCGCGCAATCTTCACACATCACACGAACGAGGAACGGAGCTTCCTTGCGTAAATTTAACAATTCATGCCCTCGTGTGTAGCAGCGCGAACACATGAGAGACGCACCGAAACGGCATGCTCACGGAAACAAAGAAGACAAGCAACATGTGGCTTTAGCTGTGAATGGATTTGACTTAGGATATCTGTGTGAGGAAAATAAAAAAAAACATCTGTCGCTGCTATAAGCTGAAAAAAATGTATGTTATCTGGCAAAATAACTTTAAAAGTGATAAACGGTTATTCAAAACATCAAGTTACATATACGACTATTTTCGCAGGTCTTTCTTCTGTTTTTTGTTCTAGCAGACAACAGCCTCCTACTGCTTCTACGACAGACGTAGTGCGGTTTTACGTTCGGTGCGTGTTGCCGACGCTAAGCTATATAGTAGTCGTATGAGAGTTATCAATTCTCAATGAATCTTAGGATGACTACAAAGCAGTAGCATTTTGACATAGTGCAGTACGCGATCTTTGGAGGCGTGACATTTCCTTGCTCTGAAGCAAATCGAAGCAAGCCGGCCGGGGCAATCAGCTGATGTCGCCGCCACGCAAGGCATGGTCGTGCGCAATAGCGTCACGCCCCGCGCTCGATTTGTCATCGAGCGAGAGAGCTACTGAGTTGAATACAGCTAGATGCAGGGATTAATGGTGTTTCACTCTAATTTTCTGTGGTGGCCGACTCAATCGCAAGAGAGCCCCATCCGCGACGGGGCGGCAATTTATAGTTGAAAGACATGCGAAAAGCATGTGACGTATATACAATCACAAAGCATATGCACACAACAATAGATACGATCGCATATCGTACAATGATATGTCAACACACAGCTTGTAAACAGCAAACTTTATTTATATAGCTTAAATGTGCGTGCACTGTCCAGCGCGAATAGCTTTCTAATGCACTCAGTTCACGTACGCGAGCAGAACTGAGTGGCGCAGGTTCAAATCCCACTCAGTCTCAATTTTTTTTTAGTTTTTTTCAGTGTTTTTTATGTGCTGCTATCTTTTCCAATGCGATCGGTACTAAAACAAAATAAAAGCAATATTGCGTTCAAGTACATATGTGGGACTGTGTTTTTTGCACAACAGGTATTATATTTTTGTTTTCATTATTACATTTTTATTTATTTCATAATATAACAAAACTAAGGACTATAGGGGAGCATTGTGCCTGCTTGATTGTGAAGGGACTCGAGAAGTGAGAAAACTCAAAGCAAAAATTTATTTGAGAAAAAACTGAGCATTTCACAGCCGGACCAGCCAGCTTCTTCTTCAGGGTAGGCCCTAGGTATGTGCGACACTTGCTATGACTCAGCGCAAGCTGTGGCAGTGGAGGGAAGGCAACATTAACCGAGAATCAGTTAAAAAAATATTTTGTTTGACGTTTTTTATTCCTCCAAAATAAGGGCTGCACAATTGTGATCGAGCCAAACTAAGAATTGAGGGCACGATGTCAAGAGACAGAAAATTAATGATGTTCATTGTTTGAAAAATTGCCCTTATTAAAAGGAAGTGTTATGGAGCGCTACATAGCTTCACTCGCCGTAGGAATTCAAGGTATACGTATGGATAGTTTAAAATGGACAATGGACACAGAGACAAAGGTTAAATTTCTTTGCAGCACAGTTGAAGGATCCATGTAGAACTGAAGCGTCAAGAGAAGCTCGTGTATCCTCACTTTATTGCGCTTTACATTGCTTGTATGCGTCCATGAAGCCATGATATATTTTAAAGCATTTGTTTCATCTATAATCTTCTTATTCATTAAAGCTGGCCCAAAAGTTGTGTCTTATATGGCACTACAATTGAAGCGTAATCTGCAAGGTGGTCTGAAACAATGCTTTTGAAAATCTTAAAACGACCCAGCTCTATACACGGCCATCCGAGCATCAACGATAAGCACCATTATGTGTCCGTGCATATCAGTTGTGCTCTCATAATTATTTCTCTGACCACTCCCTCTACCCCTACCTACGCTGTAGGGCAGCAAATCATCAACCTGGTTGAGCTACCTGCCTTTCTTTTGTCTTCTTCCTCTTTTTTCCGTTCCACTTCATTTTTCTCTGTACTTCACAGTGAAATTATTCATGTGCATGAAGATTCACTGCCTATCATAAAGTAAAGCAGAGAGGCAATTTTGCTTCATGCATCTGTACTTTAAATTTCTCTCTTGATAACTCGCATGAAAGCTAATATCCAAGTAGCTCAACATGTGTGCGGTCGCACCACAAGATACAGTGTTCATCTGTTATTTCGCGTTCTAGAAAATCTGAATAGGCCTGAGACGTTCATTTTGCCGTTTAGTTTTTTTGTCACGCCGCGCACGCCGTTTTGCTTGTGGTTATTTTGTCGGCTGTGTGTACACTGGTTAAGCGGGTCGTTTTGGCTCATGGTGATCATTTATTCTGCGATATAAAATTTATATGCGTATTTATTTAGCAAATTAGCATGTTCTGTAAGAGGAATAATTGAAGGAATAAACTTTGCAAGTGAGCGCTCGTCCTGCAGTTTTTTGTTTATCTGCTCGTAATTTTGGCACGGGACTAATTATTTCTGTATATCTTCAATTTTTTATCACTCTACACTTTCTTTCTTCATTTTTTGCGGCCGTTTTTTTCTGAATTGTCGACATTGACATCACGTACAATCACAATGACAGTACTTTTTCTGGCTACAGTGTAGCACCACCAAGGACCGAATAGTATTCGTAGGTCAGACTGCCATTTGAGTTTAGTGACATTAACATCTCCAATCTTATTAGTTTGCTCGCACTCCTTATTTTCCTTTATTTCCGTAAGAAAGTTTCCGTATGCTCTATATAACTTCCTTAAGAATGTTTCTGTATACTCCGTAAAGCTTTCCATAGTTCCACATTTTTCCATAATGCCAGTAAGTATTCTTCCATATTTACCACATGACTTTCGTATCTTTCCATATATTCCATAAGAAAGTTTCCGTATGTTCCATATAACTTCTGTATACTTCCATATTTTCCTTGAAAAGTTTTTCGTATGTACCATGCAACTTTCGTATGTTTCCATACAAATCCATATCTTTTCCGTATAGTTCACAAGAAAATCGTACGGAGTCTATATGTTTTCCGTAAGATTTCATACGGAACTTTTCAGTAGGGTAGCGACGAAGCGCCACACTAGAACCGAAATCCGCTTCCGATTGAAATCCGCTTCCTTGCTCGGGCTATAAAAATGAAGGCGCTGACCTTAGTCATCCATTCACGTCATATACTATCCAATTTGCTTTATGTCAACCTAGCGAAATGGCCATGAGCGAGATATCAGTGCAGCATGTAGTCATATTTTACACGACCCGCATGTCTCGATTGTCCTGTATGGGCGTGTCATTTACCTTCGTCGTTCATTCACGTCACGTAATACTGTACTTGCTATATCTGAAACTACCGAAACGGCCACGAGCCCGCTATCAGCGTAGGATGTAGTCAAATTTTGCATGACCCACATATAGTTAATATCACGTTTGGATGAGTCGTTTTCCGCTGTCGTCTATTCACGTCACGTAATACCAAATTCACTATTTGTGAAGCTATCAAAGCGGCCGCGAGCGCACTATGAGCGTGGCTCGTTGTCCTGTTTTACGTGACCCGCATGTCATGCTTATCCTATTTAGGTGCGTCATTTACCTTCGTCGTCCATTCACGTCACGTTCTAACGAATTTGCACTATGTGAAGTTAGCGGAGCTGCCACGAGCGCGCTATAAGCATAGCAAGTAGTAATGTTTCACTCGACCTGCATATTATGATTATCATGTTTGGACGTGTCATTTACCTCCGTCAGTCATACACGTGACGTATCACCGAGTTTGGTATATGTGGAAGTAGTGATATGGCCGCGAGCGCCCTTTGAGCATAGCATATACGCATGTTTCACATGACGTGCATATTATGATTATATGTTTAGACATGTCAATTACCTTGGTCATCTATTCGAGTGAACTACCCAGTTGAAAATCCAACCAAGTGTGTCTGGTGTGTTCTAGCGTGATATGGTGGATACACCAGAACACACTAGTGCGTTGTGGAGTATACGCCAGCTTGGTGTGCTGTGTGCTGGTGGGAATATTGACCCACTTTGAGGTGTCCTGGTGGAATGTGCATTGGTGTGAAAGTTGACCCAGTGTGGTGTGCCCGGGCAGGAACGTAAGCCCAGACTGGTGTGTTTTGTTGGGACATGTTCTAGTGGGATGTGTTCTTGTGGGAAGACCACACTGGTTTGGTGTGTTCTGGTTCAATGTGTTCTGGAGCACTCAAAAATATATTTTTTCTTGGGGCTTGGCCTAAGAATTTTCTTCAACCATGTGCGATTGAACTCACACTCCTTATTCTTTTCCCAACCAGACTCCCTTGTACTAAATACATAAAGGTGGCAACACTACTGAATTAACAAACTATCGTCCGATATCCGTATTACCTGTATTCTCAAAAATTTATGAAAAATGTATAAATACGCGCCTTATGAAATATCTTGAGAAGTACAATATCTTATCACCGCATCAATATGGTTTTCGCAAAAATAAAACCACGGAAGAGGCACTAATTGATGTAAAAAGCCGCATAATAGAAAATATTGAAAATAAAATGTTCACGTTAGGTGTCTTCCTTGACTTGCGTAAAGCGTTCGATTCTGTTGACCATAATATCTTACTGTTGAAATTAAGCCGCTATGGAATTCGTGGAATAGTCTCGGATTTATTTAAAAGCTATTTATCATCCAGACAACAATTTGTTAGCATAGACAGTAAAAAGTCAGACTATTTAAGCGTAAAGAAAGGAGTTCCGCAGGGGTCCATTTTAGGCCCCGTGCTTTTCCTTTTATATATAAATGATATTACAGAGGTTCAGTATACACCCGAAATTAAAATGTTCGCTGACGACACAAGTATATTTTTCACAGGCTCCACCATTCAGGAAGTAGAAGCTTCGACAAATGTATATCTCTCGAAACTTTCAGGCTGGCTAACAAAAAACAAACTAAAATTAAACACACAAAAAACAAAATTTATTATGTTCAGGCCCATTAACAAGCACATCAGTGATAATATAGTAATCTTGTTTGACAATCAGCGACTCGAACAAATCAGCACACAAAAATTCCTTGGAGTCTGGTTTCATGAGCACTTAACATGGACACCGCACGTAAATAGTCTCTTGGTAGATCTAGCTCGTTCTGTAGGGTGCTTGAGTAAAATTGCTTTCCTCCTCCCTTCATGGTTATGTAAATCATTATATTATAGCATGTTTTACTCCAAACTTCTATACGGAATGCTTGTATGGGGAACAACAACTAAGACCAATTACGATCGAATATTAATCTTGCAAAAGCGCGCGCTCCGTGTAATAGAAAAATATAAAGGTCACCCCAAGGACTTAGATGCTCAGCCGCTTTTCTTAAACATGGAATTCTATCTGCTAGGAAAGTATATAATCTTAAACTGATGCAACACATCCACAAACATAAACTACAGGATTCCTTTCCACGCACTGTATCAACAACATATGGCTTCAGAAATTCTACCCGCAAAACTAAGAAAACACGCACAAACTATGGCAAGCAGGCTATTGATTATAAGATCATACAATTGCTAAACCTTCACGAATCGAATATAGACTTTACTCTGAAAACTAAACAATTTAAATGTCATCATAAATCCTTTCTTCTTTTGACTAAAGACATAGTAGATCCATAGGCTTTTATATTTAGGAATACTTGTATACTGAGTTGATTTTTTTTCTTACTGTGAACAATGATACTTAAACAGAATCGTTTGATACCAAAATTGTTTCGTGTTTATGTAAAACATATTCTGAATGTATATCATGTAGAAATAAGCTGTGTAACTAAATAAGATATGTATAATGTCACTTATTCGTATATGTATGTTACTGATGTGTGAATATGTGTAATATGGCACTGATGCAGACTGTATCAGGAGGTCAAGACCTCGTCAGGCTATTTAGCCTTTAGTCTTTGCCTCCCGCAGGGAAGTTTTTGTATTTTTTTCCTGCAAATAAATAAATAAAATAAAAAAAATAAAAAAAATAAATCTCACCAAAATTTTACTCAGCCGTGCGCTCTCAGACTCGTGGCTCAATTATCTCCAGAGAGTTGACTCATGAACACGTTAACTTATAATTATCCTTTTTAACCATGGTGTAATGACACTCACAATGAACACTGTAACGGGAAACATGTCTAGTAAAGTTTGGTGTCATTTCGAAGTTTTTGGTGCCCTGGAGAGTATGCTAAGCCGTTGACAAACAAATACCAAAATAATCTTGGCCCATGCAGCTTATAGAAGCACCACTGCAATATGGAAAGCATAATGTCATGCCTCTTGTAGTACTATTTCAATGAAATGGGGCATAACTGCGATGTCTCCTAAGCTTTGTTAAACTGCCCGCACCCGTAAGACTACCCCGTAATAGTGCTTACCACATCTAGATAAAACAACTCACTTTATTTGCAAACTCTGTATCTGTGTGCAACCAATATTGCTTTTGGACCATCTGCATGTTCATTCATTTTTCCTTGTTTACATGCAACACGTACAACCTACAGCGATCTTCTCAGTGATTGTTACTGTCCTCTTGTGACTTAAACATACGCCCCACTGTTTACGTATCACTATAACACCACCACCTAGATATCAATACCAAACATTTTTAGTTAGTGATATTGTGGGCATTTGTTACATCGTCCTCATCCCTGCATGATCGCAACCACCATCATCCGCTTGTCTCTTTGTCCTCATTGCCACTCTGGGTCATCATCATCGTCATAGTCTGTGTACTGGCTCTGCCCGTTTGTTTTGCGAGGTGTTTCCTCAAATAAATGCTGACGCAGCCAAGACTAACAAGACTTCACACGTGGTGGAGGTAAATTTTCGGTCCTTTGACCTCCCGCAGCCCGCTCTACCCCCTGGAGCTTCGTTCAGGCCGCCGCTTGCGTCCACAGTCAGGCAGCTTGTCCCAGACCGAGACTGCCGGCGCTGATGTAATCAACCACACACCGCCACAAGCTGCCCCTCCTACTTACATACACGGACATCAGCGGGAACCCCCGCTCTTCGCTGGTTTTTGGGGAGAAGACGTAGAAGACTGGCTTGATGACTACGACCGCGTAAGTGCCGCTAATATGTGGGACGAGGTTGCCGAACTGTGTTACGTGCCTTTTTATCTGACTGGAGTAACGAAGACATGGTATTTTAACCACGTCGTTGACTTACCCGACTGGGCTACCTTCTAGCAGCAGCTGCGACACGTCTTTGGGACACCGGACATTCGATCCGCCATAGCAAAGAGGACACTCGATGCTCGCTGACAACATCCCGGTGAATCATACACTTCATACATCGAGAATGTCCTCGCACTGGGCCGGCGTGTCAATCAATCCATGCCGGAATCAGACAAAGTGCGCCAGATATTGAAAGGCATTGGGCCTGTTGCCTTTAATGCCCTCGCTGTGCAAAACCCAGCTACCATCGCTGATATCGTGACGACATGCCAGCGCCTTGATACGCTGGACTCCGTTCGCCTCCAAGCAGACATTGGCGACCACCACTCCACGTCACACGGCCAACCTGCGTAACCTCATCCGGGACATCATACGCGAAAAATTGCGGTCCATGGTCTTCACACCTCCTACACCGCATCCTACACAGCCTTCGGGAGTGCCCTTACGTGACATCATCAGGGCGGAACTTACATCCCTGACAGTCTCTGCGCCCGTACAGCCACCTGCTTCTCACCCTATATCCACGTACCCTCAAGTTGCTGCCGTGCCTCCCAGCGACGCCCAAGCGACATTGCCGCGTCCATCCTACGCGTAAGTTTCTGCCGCTGCCCCGGTGAACTACCATTCCGTGCCCCCTGACCCTTCGGCTAAACTGACTGCGCTATCTCCAGATGCCTCGAATGCCTTCTATGCCCCACCGTGGCGCTCGTCTCGGCCTGCCTTCTACTACTGAGGCTATCGCGGCCACATATCTCGTTTCTGCCAAAAGTGCCAGCAAGATGAGCATCGGAACGACGTGCGCGAATGGGTTTGTATACTGGGGCGTCCTATCAAGGTCAGCATTATTAGTCTTCCCCGCACCAGTCTCCACCTCCTCCGGCATCGACTGGACCGCGAAACAGCCGAAACACGAGACGCCGCTCGCCTTCGCCCTTCCGCCGTTCCACCTCTCCACTTCGGCCTGCCTCATTCTCCTTTGATATTCATTCGGAAAACTAATTGATTGATATGTGGGGTTTAACCTCCCAAAATCAATTCATTCAGAAATCTAAGTGAGGCAGTTTGTGGAGGAAAAAACTGCATTCGGAATTAGAACTGAAATTCCTTGATCAGGCCCGTGTAACAAGGTTTCTGTGGAAGTGAAAGGAGTGCGAGTTGATGCTTTGGTGGACACAGGTTGGACATTGTCTGTGATACTTGGTGATTCGTGTGAATATTTAAGAGAAGTAATGACGCCTTACGATGGCCCCACGTTAGTTGCTGCCCAGGGGAACGTCATTCGCCCTTCCGCGGTTTGTACGTTGCGTGTTTTCATTGACGGCATCCGCCATGATGTCCAGTTTGCTGTCCTGTCCCGCTGCTCTCACCAACTAATTTTAAGGTGAGATTTTCTGTCATCTGCTTCTGCGGCGACTTGTTGTGGACATCGCGTCGTTCACCTCGCTGACACCGACTACATTCTTGACGATGACAATCAGAAGCCACTTCGTCTGATCGCTGCGAAAGACATCGAACTGCCGCCACTACAAGAGCAAATTGTCAGCATTATGTCCAACGACATCTATCACGGTGATGTATTGGTCTCAGCGTCACCACTTTGCGTTCGTAAAGGTATAGTTCTTTCGTCCGGTGTCGTTCGTTTTTGCAATGGCTTTACACTTGTCACCACTGTTAACTCTACACTGGAGAAGATCTTACTGCACAGGGCACTACTGTGGCCATTGTTGCTGACTTCGAGCCTGTATTTTTCACGCCACTTCAGGCCACCACATCCAAAGACCCTTCCCTCGATGAGGATGTTTCTACCTCCACCTTTACCACCGCTATCAGCAGCGACTTGACATATTCAGAGAGGCAGCAGCTGCTCGCATTGTTAAAGAAATATGCAAATTCTTTCGATATTCGCTCGTCGAAGCTGGGGCGCACGAATACTACAGCACATCGAATTCAACTGTTGGGACATCTATCGTAAACCGCAGACCCTACCGCGTGTCTCTAGTTGAAAGAAAAATTATAGAAGAAAACGTTGCTGACATGCTTAAACGGGAAGTCATCCGTCCCACATTTAGCATTTGGTGGTCTCCTATTGTTTTGGTTCGTAAAAAGGATGGGTCTCTGCGTTTTCGCGTGGACTCCCGGGCGCACAATAAGATCACACGCAAGGACGTGTACACTAAGCCACGCATTGACGACGCCCTTGATTCCCTACAAGGCGCGGAATTCTTTTCAAGCATCGACTTGCGTTCTGGGTGCTGGCAGATCCCCATGCGTGAAGACGATAAGGAGAAAACGGCGTTCGCAACCCCCGATGGGCTATATGAATTCAACGTGATGCCTTTCGGGCTCTGCAACGCACCCGCGACTTTTGAGCGCCTTTGATAGATGCCGTGCTGCGCAGCCTGAGCTGGAAAAGTTGCGTTTGCTACCTGGACGACATTATTATTTTTTTGTCAACGTTTCCTGAGCACCTAGAACGATTGGATCAAGTTTTGACGTGGCTTGCCGGCGCCGGGCTTCAAATAAACAATGAGAAATGCTCTTTCGCTAGCAAATCTGTCAAGATCTTAGGACAAGTCGTTAGCAATGATGGCATCCGGCCCGACCCTGACAAGATTTCTGCAGTCCTTCACTTTCGGCGTCACGAAAAATCAAAGGAGCTTCGCAGTTTCCTTGGCCGCAACTCCTTTTTTCGCTGGTTTGTCCAGAACTTCGCTTCTATTGCTGCTCCATTACAGCAACTACTTGCTTCCAACGTCCCCTTTCTGTGGTCTCAAGAATGTCAAACGGCATTCGACCTGTTGAAGTGGGCACTCACGTCTGAAACTCTGCTCTGCAACTTTGACGAAGCCGCACTGACTATCCTCCATACCGAGGCTAGCAGCCTTGGTATAGGAGCTGTTCTTCTACAACGCGACAAGTCTTCCTTAGAAAAAGTTGTTGCATATGCCAGTCGCATACTCACCCCTGCCGAAAAGAACTACACGTTAACTGAGCAAGAGTGTTTGGCTGTGGTTTGGTCGGTCCAGAAGTTCCGTCCCTATCTCCACGGCCGCCTCTTCGCAATCGTTACGAACTACGATGCCTTATGCTGGCTTTCTACGCTGAAGAACTTGTCCGGGCGCTTGGGTCGGTGGATACTACGCTTGCAGGAGTACGACTTTGACATAACATAGAAGTCAAGCAGAAAACATCAAGACACCGATGCTTTATCTCGTTGCCCGCTTCCAACTACCCATATCAGCGTTGGTGAGAACTCAACCACCACATCTACCAAATTTCATACGCTCGCATCACTAAGACAACCTTTTTCAGACAACGAGCCAAGACTTATCTCCCGCCAGCGGTTCGATTCACGCTACCGACGCATGATGGGCAACCTTTCGGGAGTTTCTCGTCCAACAAACGCGCGACTCCATCGTCAACTCCTGCACTTTAAGCTGGACAATGGCGTTTTCTACCGCCACGTCTACCACCCTGACGGTCAGCGCTGGGTTCCTGTACTGCCACGCCCTCTTCAACTTGAGGTGCTCGAACGCTTTCACGACGACCTGACTGCTGGTCATCTTGGTTTTAAAAATCTCTTGACCGCATTCGATGCCGTTATTACTGGCCTGGCCTTTCTTCTAGTGTAGCGCAGTACGTCAGTTCCTGCTACCAATGCGAGCGTCGTAAACTCCCCACGTCTGCACCTGCTGGATCTCTACAGCCAGTTCCGTGCCCTTCAATGTCGTTCAAGGTTGTAGGTGTTGACCTATACGGGCCTCTACCCGTCACATCTGCTGGCAAACGATGGATAGTGACCACCGTGGACCATCTGACACGCTACGCTTAGACTTCCTGTGGTATTACAGGCTCAGCTGTAGAAGTTGCAGACTTTATTCTTCACGCCAAAATCCTGCGTCATGGGGCTCCTCGTGTAATGCTTAGCGACCGCGGTAAAGTGTTCCTGTCCCAAATTGTAAGTGAGGTACAGCGCGCTTCTGGAACTACTCACAAGACAGCTTCAAGCTACCACCCTCAGACAAATGGTCTCACAGCAAGACTTCACCGAACCCTTGCTCACATGATAGCCGTTTACGTCCAACGCGACCACAAAAACTGGGATACTCTTTTACCATACCTGACATTCACTTACAACACCGCCGTTAAGCGAACAATTTGCTACTCACCGTTTTACCTAGTGTACGGACGCACCCCGACTACCTTTCTCGACGTCTCCTTCTTTAACAACCAAGGGAATTCATGTCAGTCTCCTAGCAAAGAATACATTTCCCGCCTGGCCCAGTCTCGCCATCAGGCTCGCATCAATACTGATGCGAGACAGCATGAGCGGAAGATCATCTATGACGCATCCCACTGCGTTGCGTCTTTCCAACCTGGTGACGAGGCGCTGCTTTTGACACCTATTCGCACTGCTGGTCTCTGTGACAAATTCCAACCACGCTTCGGGCCATACATTGTTTTAGAACAGACTTCGCCAGTCAATTATTGTGTGACACCACTCGTCGCCCCAACAGACCACTGCCGCCGCAGCACAGAGATTGTCCACGTCCGTCGCATGAAACCTTTCACGTGACGTTCCCCGTCAATTAAACTTACGGCAGCCAGGGTGTCCGCTTCTAAGTGGGGGGAAGTAGTGTGGGAATTTGTTACTTACATCGTCCTCATCCCTGCATGATCACAATCACCATCATCCGCTTGTTTCTTTGTCCTTATTGCCACTCTGGGTCATCATCATCGTCATTGTCTGTGTACTGGCTTGCCCTTGCGTTTTGCGAGGTCTTTCTTCAAATAAACACTACGCAGCCAAGACTACCAAGACTTTATAATATTAAAAATATATTACTTGCACTCCAATTGAATATGTATTTTTGGCACCTCAACAATTTTTAAAGCAACAATACAAAGAATGTTGAAGTTCATAGTGTTCTTTGAATGGTAATATTTACCATATTTTGTGCCCCCGTTAGTCTACTTTGACCTCATAGCTTTTTTATGAGTTATCAGTAGATAATAATAAGGACATTTTCATTAAAAGGCAATTGACGCGAGATATTTTTGTCAAAATAACGTCCTGTAAAAGAGATTGTGGGCTGAGGCCCAAAACCCACTAACGTGTTTTATGCCTCTTATCATCAAGTATTTAGATGAAGTATAAACTGCCATGCACTGAACCCTGTGGGTAGGCACATGCATGAGCATAGGCCGACTTAAGACTGATAGTAATGATGCTGAGTAGATCGACAGAAAATTAACAGAAATGTCGAGTGAAAAGTGGATCTCATTCATGTTCGCTCAAGAAATAAATTTTGTTCCTAAGGCTGACTCGAACTCATCCCCAAATTTTCCTGAACCGGACTCTTGGACTAAAACTTCCCAGATTGTTACTCCCCCAATCTCACTCCAACTCAGACTTGCTTCTTGATCTGAATATGAGTTAGTTGACGCAGGAATAAGTTTGCTGGCCTATGTATAGCCCACTCTGGTATACAATATTCTTTTTCACAAACCGCATCTTCATCTGTAACAACAAATCTAGCCTGGTCAGGTGATTTCCACATCATCAAAAAACACCCGACAGTCCTACAATTTACTGGGAACACAAAGTCTGAACACATTGTGGAACTACTGACAAATAAAAGGCACAGAAACTGAAGCCATGCACCAGTGTGTATACTTTACTTCTGAATACATTGTTAATTACACCAACACAAAGCGTTTTTACAGCACTTGTTGTATACAAGATACTACATATTCTGTCGTATTATAGTTGCCGAACGATACTAAAAAATAAAATATTTACAAAAATCAACAGAGACTCTGCTAGTTAGGCACTTGAATATGGGAGCACGTAGATTACGCATTTTATTGTTTTGTAGCTTTCATATAGCAATATACACAAAATTAGATTTAGAGCAGCCATTAGTACTAAGCTCGTTTGTACGTCTGGTGCACAGCAAACACATATCTGTTTATATACCTGAGGGACAATTGGGCATGGCATCCTAGGTCCAATGACAGTATTTTATGTGGTGTTCACTAGTGCAGGACAATCCACAATGCGAAGAGCCACGCAATTTTCGAAAAAAGTATCTTAGTTTCTTTCTCTACGTGAAAATTTGACTTCCCTGAGTACAATGTCCTAAGGAATGCAATGTTGAAAGGTGATGCAGATTACGAATAGAATAGTATTATAAATTTTATCCACTTCCACGGGGCTACAAAGCTTGCCAACACTTTGAAAGCAGCACGAATAAATAGCTTAGAGTTTTTGAAGTCTGTATTCATTGGTACTGATGTTGAAACTACCAGTTCCCTTTTCTAGCATCGATTGCAATGCAAAGCCTTCAAGGGCCCTGATAATGCTCCAGTAAATATCAGTGCAATTCGAAAAACTCGGTGCACATTAGTATAAGTTCTTATTGTACCCTGACACCACGACATGATAAAAACCTTTCGTTACATTCTCACGACCAAGCTCAAGATATTGACACATTTTCATGGTTGGCTCTGTTGGTGACGTACAAGCAGCCATTTTCTTTGTTTTGTCCCAGACATCATTAACACTGCCCATACTGGTGCACGGAATCACCACAACAACACTATTGGGTCAACATTACAACATGCACCATCGTAAGGTAATATTTTCTACCTTTCCCATGTTTCACACTAGCTCATAGTGATCTCCATATAAAGGATATATGTGTGGCAGAGTTAAGTGAGCTTTTATAAATGGTGTTTGATCCCCTTTCAATTGAAACAAAAAATTATTTCAAGATATCGCATTATGCAGCTTCAGCAATCCATCCGAATGGGTCCATTGGTCCATTGCAGTCTAGTGTTAAACAAAATTAAAAAACTAGCACATAGCTTCCAATCTGCTTAGAGAGAGGCCAGAACGCATCAATGGTAATTTTGTTATTATAAAATCTAAGATAAGCATCCCCATCGGTGACTTGATCATCTTTCAGAGCTTTTTGACTACTTTCCGAATCACCGTGAACTTCGGTGACAATATAAAAAATCATCCCATAGACTTGGTTCATGTTCGAGCCTAACAATGTCCTCACCTAGCTCATTTGCACTTGCATGCATAAAAAAGAGAAACAAAGCAACAGTAAGACAAATAAAGGATTAATTCATTCGAATGTTAGATCATGAAGTGTAAGCACGTAAGCGAACTTGTGGACAAAACAACAAGCTACATGAGAGCGACAAGACAAAGTTAGCCGCACATATAGAAGCTGAAACTGCCAACAACAGCAGCTGTCGAATTTTGTCGATATGAAGGCAGTAGTACATAATGAAGCGGGCATGACACATGCTCTAACAAGTTCACCATGTATGTTTTTTTGCTGCTTCCATGAGACAACCAGTATAGCAAGGTATTAAAAGTTGATACCATCAAACTTTGTGCTTCTGGCTAGTCTTTTATAGCAATTCTGAACAACAAAAATATATTCTTGATTTCTGCACCTAAGCAATGTAGCAAGGGGAAGGAGCTATGGGTCAGGTAATGTAATAGTCAAGTTAATTGTACGACACTTTTGCATTCAAAATAGCTTTCATAATCATTGGGCTTCAATTACATTCACAGCAAGACAGCTAGCAGATGTGAAACTGAAATTAGGACAGCAAATTGATGCGATCATGAAGAGATCACAAAAGATGTTATACCGGACAAATCATGAGAACATACCATGTATGATCCTAGTAAAAAGAAGTATTAGTTCTATCCACACAATTTATTCTACGATTGTGTTTTTTTTGGTGCTAAGCATTTTGAATGACGAGCAACACCGAATGAAAAGAATAACTTCACAACAAAGCTTATTTAACATGCTTTGAGATTATGTCTTAATAGGTTGGCTTTTTTACAGGAAAAGCACACAGTAGTGTAAACTTAAACAGTCCACCGGATAAATTCTTCCTATCTTAGCTTTAATTACTTAGCATGATTTACTTCATTCAATTCAATAAATAAATTTCAATAAAAGCGCCATAGATAGCTGCTGTATTTTGATTATTACACTTGAATTATCATTATTTTAAACTACACCCTCCCCCCCTCCCTACTTCTCGCACTGGGCGCCCAGCCGATGACTAGGTGTGAAACAGCTGACTGCATCGCCCGGCGGAGGAAAACTATTAGTTACGAAAAAAAAGTGGTTGCCTCATCTGAGCGCGAACTTACTTAAGCGGCATCGAGGGTGGCAGACGATCCTTTTTCTGGTTCCACACATTTCGCAAAGAAATTTTGATGAGCAGCTAAGTGCCGACTATTCTGACTGGCAAGCACTGCCAACACTTCCACGAGCACATCATTTCAGCAGGTGCATGGTACTGACGCTACAAGAAATAACACCTGCATATGCTCGTATAAACACACACGCAAACACACGCGCCATGCTATATAAAGGAAATAGCAGTATTTAGTCGTACGATAGTACATGTGCTATATTATTGCACTCCTCATCTTCCTGCGGTAGATTATCCTATTGGCGCGCTGCCAACAAGTACGTATGTCGCAATTTCAAATCACTGATGTAATAACTTTTTTTTCAAGTTTTTCCTAATGTCACATTTCGGGAGAAATAACCTGACCGCTTCAAATATTTTGTTATTTTCTTTTTAGAAGAAATTTAGACTGAAAGCTGAAGCTGCGTTTAAAGGGCCGGACACGTCCGTCATCATAGCTCTTTCTGCTGGTGCGTTATTTGAATGAGGCGGCAGCGCGACCTTGCCGGCTTAATATATTAATAGGACACAGTCCTGAGCCCAGAAAAAAAGAAATATTGGAAATATTTATCACGCTAATGAAAAATTTGAATATTTTTAGTGTGGTCCGAAACATAATACGAATATACAAAATATTGTGTATTTGTGTATAAATAATATATTATTGATAGTGTTTCTATGCTTGTTACTGCTATACTTATGGCCTAGAGTGTCGTTTTTTTTCGATTGAAACAACAGTGTTAATAGGCCAAAATGTTTAATGCTAATATACCTTTTCTTAGCGAAGAAACATTCACTTTTAGGGCTCTGTTACCAACACTGTAGTGTGTTCTTTTTAATGGTTATCTCTAAAAATCTTGTGTGCGTGAACGATTGCTTGCATGCCAACTGTTGCTGAGACGCAGTTCGTTTACACAGTATACCATTTTGACAAGATTAATAAGGTTATAAGTGCGAAGAGCTTACGGCTGTAGTGGCCACCTCAGTGGGACAATAATTGAGCCGCAAGGACGTTGATGACTTCACCGCTGGGGACGCTAACAATGCTTACAGAGAGCACCGATAAGAAGACCAAAGGCTGCCGCTAGGACACCGTACTTCTGCGTACAATAGCTGTAGTAAAATTCCTGATTCCTCATCACATGGTCCGCGTATTGTGTGCGTACACTCTTTAAAAAGGTGGTATTGGGACCTGTTACTTCTTTTACGACCCCTTTACTGCGTATTGTGGCCATTTTACTACCTCATAAGTATACTAGAGGTAGTAAATGTACGTGGTAGTAAATGGTACTACCTGAGGTAGTAAACATTACTACTTGTGTACGTGCACATAGAAACGCGCACAGGGTTCCCCATCAGGAGAAAGGGGGACTTGCCGAAGGCCTTTATTAACCCCCATTTTTATTATTTATTTTCAGTAAAACCCACACACAACGTTCAGAATTGCGGATAAGAGCCTGAGTCCTGCTCTCCCCTGGCTACGGGGCTGCGGCGAAAGTTAATACAAGCGCTCCCTCTCCCTCACTATGTCAATGTATCGGGCAACCTATGCCCTCCTTCTTCTAGATAATACAAAAAGAGAACCCTACTGCCACCTCCCAGTACGCATGACCATGCGTGCACACAGACATCCGCTTCTGCCGTATAAAGGTAGAGGGTGCGGCCATATCTAAAGTTTCTAGACCGAATGGGCCTTGAAACTTTTTCGGACAACCGAAGAAACTCTTCTAAGCAGCTAATATATATATATATATATATATATATATATATATATATATATATATATATATATATATATATATATATATATAAGTGATGCTGGGTCCGGGTAAGATTATCCGTAGTGAAGAAGACGCACGTACGAAGTGATTTTATTGACGTTTCGGCCGCGGGTCCAGCCTTCATCAGAATACAGTGTATGGACATGAGTGCTGTTTATATACATGTGCATATCAATAATATAAAAGTATGAAAACTGACGTGAAAGGCGATATATGGGCATATATAAATGCAAATCACACGATTTGACGAAGGTGGGACAACATATTAAGGTGGACAACATATTAAGAGATGCTTCACTACAACTCACCCGAGTTACCCTTGATCATCATCGTTTTTCAAGCAAAAAATATTGAACCAACAAAATCAAATTTGAGTAAATTTAGGCCTGTCGTCTAATCAATCCGCCGGTACTAGAGGCATTCGCATCTAAAAATAGTTTTGAAATCTACGCATTGAAAATTAAGAAAATGTCGCGTGCCCTAGCCAGAACAATGCATGCTATTCCGTCCCTTTGCAAACGAATCTAGTACAAGCTTACCCCGATATTTTTTTGCCACCTTCCCTTGACAAAAAATCAGTCAAGGAGCAAAATAATATAGTAAAAATTGCGTACATTGTAATAACAGCGGAGAAACGCAGTGTTCTGTGCCGCTGTCTCAATTTCTGTCCTGCCACAGGCGGACACAGTGAATTTCAATAACTGAAAGACTTTAATAATTTTGCGCGCAACTTACGCTTGCGCAAGTTTTTTCATGACCGGCAAAATACAAATAATTTCACAAGCGCATTACCTTCTGTAAAACGTTGGGCACCTCCTTCACAACGAGACAGATGTTTAGATATGTATGATAAAGCTGTACAACGAGATGTACTACAGTCGTATCGAAAGCAAACCGTAACCGTAACCTATCCACCAGTGAAATGAGAACCCTAAATGGCTTGTCCTCTCGCAACAACATCGTCATCAAGCCTGCAGACAAAGGTAGGGATGTTTTCGTAATGAACAAGTCTGATTACGAAGCAGAGGCCGAAAGACAGCTAGAAGACACTAGTTTTTACAAGCATCTGGATCACGACCCCACTGAACAATTTAAATCTCTTTTTCAAAACAGTTTGCTAGATCTTCTAGAAAACAAAAAGATGCCTGACAATGCGATTCATTATCTTATTCCCCTAAGTCCTGTTTCCGGTCGTTTTTACCTTTTGTCTAAAATACATAAGATAAACAACCCTGGCCATCCCAATATTTCAGGTATAGGTACCGTCAAAGAAAAAATGTCAAGCTATGTCGATTCTCTGATCAGTTGTATTCCATCATCACTTCCGTCTTGCGTAAGGGACACTACTGACTTCATTTTTAGTATATTTGACCTGAATATTCCTCAAGGTTCTTTTTTGGTCACACTAGACATAGCGTTTTGTATACCAACATTCCGCATGCAGACGAAATAGCGGCAGTCGCCAGGTCCCACGAAGCAGCATCGCCACATAAACTTATCGGCAGCAGCACATTAGCAGTATTGCTCGCTCTCATTTTGAATCTAATTAACTTTCAATTTGAAGGGCAACACTATGTCCACATTAGCGGCACGTCAATGGGCACGCGTATCGAACCCAACTACGCCAATATATTTATGGGCCAGCTTGAAAGTGAATTTTTGCAAACCCGCGCCCTGAAACCTTTTTATTATAAACGGTATATCGATGACATTTTTCTTATTTAGCCGCATGGTGAGCAGGAAAAGCTTTCCTTCATATCTGACTTTAATGATGCCCATTCATCAATATCAATTTCTCACACATATTCCACATCTACGCTTAGTTTTCTTGATGTCAGCATTTCGATTGTAAATGATAAACTATCTACTGCTCTCTACATGAAGCCTACAGACCGGCAACAGTATTTTCACTTCGACAGTAGCCACGCGAAGCATTGCAAAACTAGCATTCCTTACAGGCAGGCCTACCGCTTTAAAAGAATCTGCTCAGAGCAATGAGAGTTCCAACAAAATTGCAGAACACTGAAGGATGGTCTAGTCAAACAAAAATATCCACCGCAATTATTTGAGGACGCAATAAAACGAGCCGGCATGCATAATCGTACAACGATGTTGTGCACTGCTAAAAACTCGACTCCCTCACCGCAGGCAAACTTACCTTACCCATTCTGCCTGAGTCCTTACCCATTCTGCCTGATTTCCACGTGTGTAGAATGTGCTAAGAAAGCACCACAATATTCTGAAGGAAAATGAACGCTTAAGAACTATTTTCACCGAACCACCTAAAGCAGTGTATCGCAAAGCTAAAAATATTCGCGACATACTCTCATCATCATCATCGTTAAAAACAGACTGTCCTGACACGATCGGTTGCCGTCTTTGCCGAAAACAGCGATGCAAAATGTGCCCGTACATGCGCCCATGCCAACAAGTCACCAGAACTGGGTTCACCTTTTCCTTAAAGATCAAAGGCAGTCTTGACTGCGACTCTAAGAACGTGATATACTCAATAGAATGTGTGCTTTGTGAAATACAGTACATTGGTGCAACAGAGGGGCCTTTTAGACTGCGTTTTAACAACCATAAATCCCAAGATAACACATTGCCCCACTTGCCCATTTCAAGACACGTGCACTTCCCTGACCACTCGTTTAAAAATCTACAGGTCACATTACTTGAATTTCGTTTTCGCCCAAATAATGATAAAGCCCGCGAATCATGTCTCATCTATAGGTTCGACACCGTCACGTCTGGTCTAAATGAAAATGTAGGAAAACTCAGTTGCCTATCTGTATAACATGTATCACCCTGTCCATCTGTTCTCTACCTTGCTCAGCAAGACAGGCTACATTGCCTGTAGCGGTTGATTACATAGCAGCTTCGTAACGTCTTTTAAATAGCTCTTTGTGTTTTTCTTTGTTATTATTCTATTATATTTTTATTTTTTCTCCTTGCTATTACCGGTTGGACACTTCATGTTATGCGCTTGATCTTTCATGTGTTTCATCTTTTATTTGTAAACAACGTGCTCGCGCATGGAAACGATATCTTTTTACACGTGTATCAGGTGCCCGTCAAACCGTGTGACTTGCATTTATATATGCCCATAAATCACCTTTCATGTCACTTTTCATACTTTTATCTTATTGATATGCACATGTATAAAAACAGCACTCATGCCATACACTGTATTCTGATGAAGGCCGGACCCGCGGCCGAAACGTCGTTAAAATCACTTCGTACGTGCGCCTTCTTCACCGCTGATATCTATATATATACATATATATATATATATGTACATATATACATATATATATATATATATATATATATATATTGTCATGACCAAGAAAGAAAGACACCGGGCGTTCGGTCTGGTTAATTCGCCGATCAGTAGTTTTTGTTTACATCGTGGTGCCGAAAACCCTCGTTCGGACACGTCTCCTTCTTAGCACGACTCGACGGGACCTTCTACTCAACCACGTCGTTTTTCGGGTGGCGAGGACTGCAACGGATCGTTCCTTATCGGCGTAGACAAGACTAGACTTCCACACCAGATCCGATGGATCACCTCAAGACCAAGCGCTTCGCTCGACGAGCCCAGAACACGAAGCTCTTGCAAGAAGCAAGATCACTGATAAGTGACCCTACCGCGGACAAGCCCAAGCTCACAGGTATTTATGAGTGTTTGTGAGCGAGCAACAATGAGCTCTCGAAGATGAATGATGCGCTCAAGGAGCACGCAGTGGACGAGGAGCTCGAAGCTGAGTATGTCGCGGCTGGTGAATAAAACGACAAAGCTATAAGCATGCTCGCTGAGATTCGCTGCAAGATAGACGGTTTGCGACATGGAGACAGTACAGCGGCGCCTGCTCCTCAAAACGAAAACCCACCACCCTATGACGTGCCAACCGCAATTGGCCCAAGACTGCCGAACCATGGCATGCCAACATTTACAGGTGATATATATGAATGGTCGGCTTTCTGGGAGCAGTCTGAGCAAACTGTCGACCTGAACAACGGTTTGCCAACAATGACAAAGTTCTTGTATCTACGTCATTATCTTGCGGGTGAAGCGGCAGCTGCGATATGTGGTTTTCCGACTTCCGAAGCCTGTTATGCAAACGCCATCAAGTTATTGAAGGAACACTTCGGAGATCGAAAATGGATCGAGCAACACCACCTATCAGCGCTTCGCAATCTACCTCAGAACAAGTCAGGAAGCAACGTCCGTGGCCTTAGGCGACTTTACGATGCTGTGAAGCTGAATATTCGTTGTCTAACTGTGCTAAATGTTTCTACGCTTAGATTTTTCGCTATGCTGATTGACATTTTACAGAAACCCCTACCGTACGACATCATTTCGGCCTACACACGTGCAAAGCGCAGTCAGGCACTAAGAGAAAACGGGTATGCTGCCAATGTCTTTAAGCCAAGCGTGGCAGCTGCTACATGTGATGCGGAGTTAAAGGAGCTGCTCACCTCTATACGTATAGAGCTAGAAAGTCGAAAGCAGTGCAAGCCCTTGATGACCGACTGCTGGATGACCGTGCACAGAGGACTCGAAGCGGAAGCACCAGCTCGGCTTCAGTACAACACATCAAATCGAACAGCTGGGGTGAGTGTTTTTTCTGCAAGTCGAAGAAACACGGCACCCGCGCTTGTGACGCGAACCTTGCCAGCGATTTGAAGAAAGGATTGCTTGCGAAAGACAAACGCTGCTATCGATGCACGTCCCGGAGACATCAGGCACGTTCGTGCTGCGTAAACCTCACCGCTCGAGTTGCCACGGGAGGCACGCATCAAGTATGTGCGACTCGCACTATACATCGAACCAAACAGTGGCACGTTCTCGTCCAGTTGACTCCTCCGGCAGTACAGTAGGAATGATGTCTTCACAATCAGTTATGCTGTGTGAAAAGGATTCACTGTGTGGGGGCACAACAAATCACAGTGAAATATATCTAAAAACGTTTGGCGCCTTTGTCGTCAAAAGCGGCAAAACAAGGTATGTCTGGGAGATTCTCGATGGAAGGAGCCAGTGATCCTTTGTCACGGAAAATCTCGCCAAGAAATTACACCTACAGGTGCTGGGAGAAACACAAATTGTGCTGGATACGTTTGGCTGTTCATCACCAAGTGCTGTGAAAAGACGGCAAGTGGTAGAAGTTCCTCTGCGTAGCCAACACGGTTCTCACACCTGCACGTTGCGCGCAATCGTTGTTGCAGTTATCTGCCACGATATTGCTTCCCCGAAAGCTGACAGCCACTTCGTTCAGATTCTGCGTCTTGAAGGCAAGGTCATTGCGGACGAAAAGAAGTTTGATGTGGAAACAGAAAATAGCCTCAGTTTGTTGATCGGTGGTGACGACCTCTGGCAAATCATGTCGGGACGTATCGTCAAAAGTGCAGACCGGTAGCAATTGACACAGCTTTTGGATGGACACTACAAGGACCCAGTCATCAAAAAGCCTTTCTTGACTGCAGCTCTAGCCTAACGGTCTGCATTCTGAAAGTGCAAGCAATTGTTCATGACGAATCAACCTCGCAGATCTTGCAATCTTTTTGGCAACTAGAAGCAATGGACATAGCAGATTCAACGGAACCTCCCCCCCTCCCATGGGTTCGTTGCACGATTACATAAAACCATTAGCAAGAAAAGCGGCAGATACACTGTGCGTTGCTTTCGAAGGAAGATAAGAAACCACTTCTAGGGAACAACCGGGAAATTGCGCTATCGTATCTACAAAGATTAACACGGAGGCTATCAACGATGGAAGGAATGTTGCAGCGATATGACAGAGTAATGCGGGAATATCTGGAGTTGGGTCACGCGGAAGTTGTGCCGAAGGATACTCTTCGGTATCGATTTGCTCAGCGGTGGTAGCATCAATTTTCTCAGCAGTGGTGGGGCATTTGCTCAGTGGTGGTGTCAACAAGAAAGACGTATGGACCTTCAGTGATCGTTACCTTCTGCTTTCGCAGGTTGGTTTTTTTGCTCAATGACTACCTTTAACGTATTGCCACCACCGCTGCTGCTTCTATTGTACTTTCTGAGCTGTAGTTTCTTTTAGCCCCTGTGCTGTGTGAACAGAAATGTCTGAGCTGTGTTTGGTTTGTAGTGAGGCTCTACCAGATAATGCCTCGTATCGAACGTGCTCCGAATGTAACTACGGTTACCATTTCGGTTCATGCTCGGGTTTAACCGAAACCGCCTTCAAGTCTAAGGAAGACGCGATGAAAAAAACATGGAAGTGCCAGACATGTATCGTCTCAGCTGCTCGTAGTAATCAGTCTGCGGGAGGTGGCCTGGGAGATGAAAAAGCACTAGAAAGAGTGCTCATTGAAATTAACGAGAAGTTGGCCCAGTTACCAATTATGCAGAGCAGGGTGGATGCCCTTTTTCTGTCAAAGAAACTGTCTACAAACTGGAGCACTTGATTGAGTACCTGTCGGAACAGTACGACACGGTGCTTGCAGAATTTAAAAAGCAATCCGCTGAAATCGCAAGCCTAAAAAAGAAAGTTGAAATTTTGGAATCGACTAACTGTACGCAGGAAGCTTCAGAATTAAGAAAACAAGTAAGTGCTCTACAACAATACAGTAGACGGCATAATTTAGAAATACAGGGTATGCGAGTTGTCGATAAAGAGGATTTGCTTGAAAGTAATAATGAACTGGCTAACAAACTTCGCCTTCCCGAACTGACCCGCACTGACCTTGAGGCGTTACACAGACTGCTAGCTAAGCCTGAAAACAATCCCGCAATACTAGTTTGTTTCACTTCACGTGTTTTACGTGATGAGTGGATGTCCAAAAGAACTGAACTTAGAGATGCTAGACTTGCGGTTCAATTTAGAGACAATTTGACGCCGCAGAACAAAAAAACTTCTCTGGATGATAAAGGCAAAGGCCCGGGAAATGCACTACGATTTTGTGTGGCAGAAGGATGGAAAACTTTTTGTACGTAAAGCTTCCGGCCATCGTGCATTGCGCATAGAATGCGAAGCGGATCTTGATAAAATCGCTTGAGCGCAGATAACTTCGCCGCGTTCTTGCTTCCCTTTTTTGCATTTCTGTTTCGATGGCTGACCACACTAAGATTGTTTATCACAATGTTTCTTCGTTCAATTCTTCAGTAGATAACGTGAGCAGAAGAGATGATATCTTGTCTGTTTTCCATGTAAATATTAGAAGCTTGAAGAACAAACAACTCGAAATTGATTCATTTTTTGAGCCGCTTGACTACAATTTTAACTTCATGGCATTTACAGAAACTTGGTATCAGAGTGATCAGGATGTTGTACAATTTTCTGATTATAGATCAGAAGGTGTTTATAGACCCGATCGTAGAGGTGGAGGATCCTCTTTGTATAATAAGGATGGCACTACTTATGATGTGTTGGGTGAAATTTTGGGTGTTATGGCAAATTGTGAATCCGTTGTTGTTAAGAGCGTGGAAACAGTTATTGCTTCGGTCTATCGTCCTCTTTATAGGATACTAAACTTTTTTTGAATATATTACTTTCCTGTTTGAATATGTGTCTACAGAAATTTAGCCTGTTGTTCTTGTTGGTGATTTTAACATTGACATATTGAGAAACACTCCACAATCAGGTCAATGATTAAACTTGATCGAATCATACTCCTGTGGAATCGTAATAAATTCACCAACTAGAATTACAGGATTAAGTGAAACCCTGATTGATTTGTGTGTTACTAACTTTAATAAAAGTGATGTTATTTATGGAATTTTCGCGAGCACTTTGAGTGACCACCTACCCATTTTCTGCATCTTTCCTGCTAGAAAAAACAGAATATGCCGAACTCGTACTGCTCCTGTTCCTTATCGTAGGTTTTATGAAACATCTCTCTCTGTTTTTCGCTCAATGTTTGAGCTTGTCGACTGGTCAAGTGTTCTCGAGGAAGAAAACCCAAGCATCTCATACGATAGATTTCTGAAAGAGGTCAAGGGTTGCTACGGGGAAGCTTTCCCTAAACGTTATGCGAAAATACAGGAAAAAGTAGAAAACCATGGGTAACAAAAGAGCTACATCAGAGAAATTAACCACGAGAAATTATGTACCATCAATTTATCAATCTAAAAGACTTATCGCTTCTTAACGAGTATAAGAAAGTGAGAAACAAGTGAAACTCTGACCTCAAGAAAGCTAGGGCTGTATATTATAAAAACAGATTCCTTGCTGTTTCCGATGACCCTAAAAAGTTTGGAACACATTACGTTCTTTAATTGGTCAAGAACAAAATACCCTTCCTAGCACGTTGGTGACTGCTGTTGTCTCATACACTAAAGAGGCTTTGTCAAATAAATTCTATTCCTACTTCTTAACCTCTGGTACATATTCGTCTTCCGCCAAGCAATTAAACGTTGAAAAATACATAGTTTCCTCTTGTATGAATTCTCTATTTCTGTAGACATGTAGTGAATTGGAGATCTATTCTTTCCTTATGGGGGTAAATAAAATACTGCGGACGGTAACGATCAAATCAAAGCCATTCCAATAACTTTTGTTGCAAACTTACTCGCAGCACCTCTACAACCTATCTGCAACAGAGCGCTAGTTACAGGCATTTTCCCAGCTGTTATGAAAACTGCGAGGGTAACAATCTTACATAAAGGAGGCGCTATCAATGATTTTAATAATTACCGGCCAATATCGGTGTTACCCTTGTTCTCTAAAGTGTTTGAAAACGTAATAAAAACAAAGATAACCAAGTTTCTCGATGATCATGGACTACTTGCCTGTGAGCAATTCGTATTTCGAGCAAAGAAATCTACAGAAATGGCATTACTTGGCACTAAAGAACAAATCGCTCAAAATATAGACAGCAAGCAGTTCACCCTGGGAATATTTTTAGACTTTCGAAAGGCATTCGATTCGGTTAAGCATCATATTATGTTCAAAAAAATTACCGTAATATGGCATTCGAGGTATTGCTATACAGTTGTACGTAGCTATTTAACAGACAGGTTACCATACACTTGTGTTTATGGGTATAATTCCCAGTTAAAACCAGTAACACTAGGTGTGCCCCAGGGCTCTATACTGGGACCTCTGTTTTTTATTATTTATATAAATGATATCGTTCATGTGCCAGTGGCTTCTTCTACAGTTATGTGTGTAGATGATACAAGTTTGTTCTTCTCTGGCAGCTGTCTAAAAGATCTTCAAAAGAAATTGAATGAATGCCTGGTCTCAATCTCTTACTTGCTAGATTCAAACCCACTACAGTTGAAGGTTAGTAACACTAAATTTATTTTATTTAGGAGCAAAAACAAGTGTGAAGATTACGGGATTTCTCTCTGGTTTAAAAATATTCAAATCCAAAGAGCCTCTTTGTATAAACTTTTAGGGGTACTTTTTAATAAGCACTTGAGTTTGACACCTTAAATAAATAAAGTACATGCCAATATGTCTCGATCAATTTTGGTTTTAAATAAACTTATGTCTGTGTACGAGACGATATCACGCTTTATTGCCTATAGTGACGAGTTTAAGTAGGCCAGGCGGGTGACGTCACGCTTACGTAGGAGCGACAGCTTGCGCTCGCTATCGCGGCCGTGCCAACTCGGTTACATCTTCCTTTCCTTGGGGCAATATAGGTCGCCCTGGCATGGGGTACCGACGAGGCTTGCGACGTTCCCGAGTGCTTCTCCGTGGTAGTGGCGGCTCTGGAACGGGACCCGGGCCTGGCAAGCCTGAGGAAGGTGTTGTGGTAGTGTCGGGGCATGGTAGCTCTGGAACCTCCCGGAGATGTTCCCGTGTGCGTCGCATTTCTCGGCCATCTTCTGTTTTTACCAGTACGGAGCGTGGAGCTCCCGCTGATCCCAGCACAACGACCGGATCAGCACAACGACATCGTTGTGCTGATCCCAGCACAACGAATGTGCGGTGGCAATAAACATTATGTTGAAAGTTAGCGCCTGTGCCGTGTGTCCTCGTCTTGTGTCCCCGTTTCTTTGCGCTATTTTCTGTCGTCACAATGCACCAACAAGCCCAAATTTCGACAGTGATGATGTTTGACTTGTGATGTGCGGCCCAGTTGAGGTTGCGACACATCGAACGAACTCCTGAACTCATGCAGAGGATCCAGCAGGTCAGCATGTTCGGTGGGAGTGAGAGTGTCGGCGATGGCGCTGGAAAACGTATCATTGGAAGACTCCCCGAGTGCCGACAGTGCTTTTGGGTGGTCGCAGTAGTCGTCCGGGACATCAAACAAAAACGAAAGGTCGGGATCCTGCACGCGGCCGAGACATTCCCCCGCAAGCAATGTGACAGGTGTGGAAAGCGGATTGCTTACGAACATGTTGCTTCTTCCGGCGGCAAGGCCAATTGTTGCGAAAGGCAGCGGCAAAGCTCGACGACATTTGAAGATATCGGAAGGCATAAAAAGAACTGTAGCGTCAGTGTAGGCGTTGCATGAAACGGGAACAAGGGCAAAATTTCCAGGCGGAATATCGGTATCTTCATGAACGAGCAACTTCGGCGGCTGATGAGGAGCGTCCAGTAATGGGACACAACACAAGGGTAAAAACTCAACTTCGGCGCGTGCGCAGTCTATGACGGCATTATGGCTGGATAGGAAGTCGCACCCGAGGATGACGTCATGCGAACATACAGGAAGAACAATAAACTCCACGATGTAAAGAATGCCTTCGATGGAGACTCTTGCAGTGCAGGCTGCGAGAGGCGTTACTTGCTGTGCGCTTGCGGTGTGAAGCGACAGTCCCGAAAGCGGCGTCGTTAATTTGCGTAATAAACGGCAGAGATTAGCGGCAATAACAGAAACAGCGGCGCCAGTGTCCACAAGGGCGAAAGTACAATAACATTACAAGTTACTGTGACCACGTTAGCAGGAGAGGAGCGAGGGCTTAGACAGTTCGAAAACGGCGCAGTTCTTGCCTCTTGAACTGCGTTGTTTAGTTATCCTGGTCAGAAGGTCTGGGCCGGTGACGCATGGGGGAGGGCGATCGCCGACGAGGAGAGGGTGTGCGTTGCGGCTGGAAGTCAAGGTGGTCAGTAGGCGCATTGCGAGGTGGTGAGACCGGCCCGTATTGGACGAAGGGTTGGCTGCCGGGATGCGACGCCCGGGCATAGTTGCCGAACGTCTGAGGTCGACGGCGGCAGTAGCAAGCAACGTGTCCGGGAGTGAAGCAAGCGTAGCAAATTGGTCGGTTATCGGGCGTCCTCCAGGGATTGGCGACTGGTGCTGCCGCCCAATGTGCAGTATAAGCAGCCGGGTGTGCGGGCTGTGAGCGCGTGGTGTAGGGTGGTTGCGGGAGCCTACGTACAGCATCTGTATATGTGAGCGGCGCTGGCTACGGGCTGCATCTCTGGCGAAAAGGTGACAGGAGGAGCCACAGGCTGCGTTGCATAGGTGAGGGGCGCGGCCACAGGCTGAACGGCTGGCGGATAGGCGACAGGAGCGCCTACCGGCTGTGCGACACCCGGGCAGTGACCACGGCTAGATAGAGGTGGCTCGTAGTGCGCAAGAGGAACAGCTTGTGCAACCTCTTCCGATATAGCAGTGCGAAGCGGGTCAGGTAGACGGGTGGTGGTCTCGTGAGTAAAGGGCACTAGGGAAAGTTGGCGGGCGACTTCCTCACATTTGAAGGCTCGGACTTGCTGAAGCAATGGTGAATTGTCGGGTATGGAGTCGAAACTGGACAGCGACTCACCATCAGGCTGAGGCTGCCTAGTCAGAGTGCGTTGCTTCTTCAACTCATCGTAGCTCTGACACAAGCTGACGACTTCAGAAACTGTGCTTGGATTCCTTGCCAAGAGCATTTGAAATGCGCCGTCGTCGATGCCCTTCAGGATGTTTTTGACCTTGTCAGATTCGGGCATGGTGTAATTCACACGTCGACAAAGGTCGACGACGTCCTCAATATAGCTGGTAAAGGTCTCGCCAGTCTGCTGAGAGCGTACGCGCAAGCGCTGTTCTGCCCTCTGCTTGCGGACAGCCGGCCGACCGAACACTTCAGCACATGACGTCTTGAAGACGCTCCATGTGGGGATGTTGTGTTTGTGGTTATTAAACCACAATTCGGCGACGCCAGTAAGATAAAATATCACGTGGCCCAGCTTGTCGGCTTCATCCCACTTATTGTTGGCGCTCACCAGTTTGTAGTGCTCGAACCAGTCTTCGACGTCGGTCCCATCCGCACCGCTGAAGACCTTCGGCTCCCGTAGCCTAGGATGGCCAGGGCAGTTGAACTGGAGCGAAGGCGTCGATGTAGTGGCGTTGGCAGTCATGACAAGTGGTAGCGTGCGGCTTCGCAGCACCAGGGTGTAGCAACGGGGATTAACAGCACCTCCACCAAATGTGAGGAGGTTTATTATCCGTTAAAGACAGTGACGAGACAGCGTAAAGAACCGTTCAGCGATCGGCACAGCAACGAACCGAAGCACGAGCTGAGAGAGCCGGGCGTTGGCGATGCTGCTTGCTGCAGGCACATCTTCTTCTTCACACCTCATTCAACAACAAACAGGTAACTGTCAGCTGCGCCAAAGCTGAAGGATACAGATTACTCTATCGGGGAAGATTTCTCGCTCGGTCCTCGGCAAGCCAGGAAATAGCTTCTTGATTTTGCGGGGCCGCTAAAAAAGCCGTTCAAACTCTCTGCTGATAAGCTGCACATCGGAAAGGCAACGTAAATTTATATGCGTGAAACCGATTCTGTCATGGAATCGCAAAGATAGCCAAGTAAGAACTGGCAGCAAGGTTGCTCTAAACCCTCTCCCGCTACAGTAGCTTCACGCCTCTCGGTAACCCATAGTAACATACGTAGTTTATTACCAAAACGCGAATCCCTTCGTCCTTTATTTAAGACAATGACACGGATGCGGTAGTTCTAGCTGAAACTTGGCTGCACTCAGAGGGCCGCGATAGTGAGAATTTCCTGACTTCAATAACTACAACATCTATTGGCGAGATCGTGTGGGACGACGGGGAGGCGGTGTACTAATAGGCATTAGGAAATTGCTGTCTTCATTCTCGATTCGTACAAACTCGTCCCTTAAGTTGGTCTGGGCAGGATGCATGACTAAAACAAAAAAAATAATGTTTGGTGCTTGTTACCACCCTCCAGCGGCCGATCCAAAATTTGCGGACAAGCTTTGTCAGAGCTTTGAATTGGCAACCCATAGTTACAGTTTTCTTCAGATGATGTATATCTTCTCAGTATATCTTCTTTCCTTTTTCTTTCCTGAAACAGACTGGCTTACGTTGGCTTCGCCATATCAAAACTCAATTGATTTTCTTGGCGTTTCGTTAGACTTCAAGTATTTCGAGGTAGTCAATGAACCCACTCGTGAATCTAATACACTCGATCTCATCTTAACTACTGCACCCGAAACGGTTGATACCATATCTTGCCTGGATGGCTTCTTTGACCACAAATTAATCCAGCTATCACTTCGCATCCTACTTGCTCACACCGGCACCATTACGGAAAAAAATCGCGACTTCAGCAGGGCCTATTAGATTGAAATGAACTCGAACCTATAACATTTCTTCATGAAAAAATTCTGCCCGATTTCAATCACCGTTAAATAGAACCAAATTGGGTACTTTACTCTACAGGAATTATATGGGTACTTCGATCGATCTTTATGTTCCATTAATAACCTTTACAAATGACAAGGCTAATACTTGGTTCAATCGATCACTACATAGACTTCGGAACACGACAAAGGGCTTGTATAGGGCAACAAAACGTGGTTACAATCCTACGGCTTTCATAAAATACAAAAAATTCCTAAGAACTTACGCCAGTGCAATATTTGACGCAAAAAAGTACTGTTCTAACGACTTGCCCTCTTTTCTTCAGCACAATCCCGAAAAGTTTTGGCGGACTATTGCACATGAGCAGGATTATCATCACATTTCATAACAGGATGATAACCAAGCAACAGTGTCTGCTAGCAGGTGTGAAGCAGTGTTTAATTTTTTTCTTCTGTGTTTACGTGTGAATACCACTGCAATGTACTATTTGTACCGGAAGAGGACTGGCGCTATATGAAACCCATCACCATTACTGTTGATGGCATTTCACCTGTCATTGCTAACCTCAAGGTGTCTACATCTGCCGGCATTGATAACATTCATTCAAAAATACTGCAAAACACCTTATTAATTTCAAGTCAGATATTATGCTAATCATTTATTGAATCCTTAGACTCAGGGAACCTACCGACCGATTGAAAGGTTGCTAAATTCGGCCCCGTTTTCAAAAAACGGGAACAACCACTCAGCAAATAATTATCGTCCAATAGCCCTGACATCCATCTGTTGTAAGATGCTCTAACACATTATCGCGTCGCATGTTTTCAGTCATCTTAAAAGTAATAGGTTTTTCTTCCCGAACCAACATGGATTCCGAAAATACTTTTCTTGTGACATGCAATTGCCAGAATTTACTACCGATTTGCATTTTAACATGGACGCTAATCAGCAGACCGACTTTATATTCCTGGATTTCTCAAGAGCCTTCGATCGCGTAGTGCAATATCGACTAATATGAAAATTATCAGCCTTTAAACTACACTCACTATCTTTAACTTGGATAGGTATCTCTCTGTCTCTACGTCAACAATTTACAGTAGGTAATAGTTTTTCCTCTTCCAGTTGTCATGTAACTTCTGGTGTTCCTCAGGGTAGTGTTCTCGCACAACTTCTATTCTTGATATATACTTGTGACTTACCACGTGATAAATCATCCAGAATGTGCTTATTTGCGAATGACTATATTGTTTACCATGCCATCACGAACGACGCTGACCACACAGCTCTTCAAAACGATCTTAACCCTAATTCGCATAGGCGTGAAATCTGGCTCATGTTCCTTAACCTGTCCAAACGCAAGTTTGTATCATTCAGTCGCAAGCGTAACACTCCCATCAATAAATATATCCGAAACAACTTGCCTGTCTTCCAAGCTTCCTGATAGAAGTATCTGGGCGTGCATCTTGTTCACAATCCTTTCTGGTCCCTGCATATAACTACTGTTTGTGGAAAAGCCTCCAGAACCTTTGGATATTTACGTTGTAATTTGAAACACTGCCCGACGAATGTCCGTACACTAGCCTATTTAACGTACGTCCGTCCTCAACTTGAGTTCGCTTCTTGTGTTTGATCCCTGTATCAAAAATACTTAATTTCTATGATCGAATCAATTAAAAACCGTGCTACACGTTTCATCTCTCAGAAATATAGCCGTCTTTTTATTGCAACTCAAATAAAATTTGACAACTCTCTCGAACCCATGAAAACACTTCGTTCTGTTGCAATAGTTTGCTTACTTCACAAATATGTAAAGCCTGAGTCAAACATCTCAGCAAGCCAACATTCCTGTGAACATTGTCAAGGATGACAAGTTAAGAGAATTAGTTACCCTTGCTCTTGCTCACCTATTGTAGATCCGCTGACCCACGAGATAGAGGATGCCTGTGGGGGCTCCCAAAAGCACTCATTTGTAAAAAAGAAATTAAGCACTAGTGGATAGCACTTGCGATACACTGCACATTATTATGCATACAATAGGGACATATTCACTGTAAAAACTTTCGGTCAGAGGCACGGCAAAGATCGCCGTAAAACTCACGGATGCCTCTCAGTTCGTGGGAAGAAGTAGAAAATGGCCGTGGATGCGAACGGACGTAGTGCTGTTATTGTAGGTACGGAGACAATGTCCTTCTTCAGTGGACAATATGGGAAACTCTACATGTTGGCTGCTCTGATTTGTTATTTTCTAGCCAAATGCCACTACCAGGCCACACTTTGGGGGGGGGGGGGGCTCGAGGCATTGACAGAGAGCCTGGGTGCGTCTAACATTCCTTTTTCATAGTTCCTCTTCATTCTTTTTACTGTAGTGTGAATAATATTGACGTGTTTCCGATATCGGCATTGCCATCAAACACTATATAAAGTCCAAATCAATAACAGCCCCATAGAAATCGCGTGTTCTAGCCGCGGATAAAAGAACGCGAACGAGCACTACTAACGCGGCTAAAGCAAAGGGGAAGCAAGCCGACCCATCTCAGTCGCACGAAGGGCGCAAGCGACAACACCACCCGCTTGCGTGGCATGTTGTAGATTTATTTTCGGGCAGAGAGGAAACACCCTGTCTGTCTTGAGGAATGCCGGGGCTGCAGTGAACAAGAGGTAAGCTGCCATATAACCAAAAGAGAAGATAGCCACCATTCGGGAACTGCAAATATTATTATCTGTCATGAAACAAAAATTTTAATGATAAAACTTGGGATATCAAAAGAACTGCTTACTTACTTTCCAGTTGCATATAAATGTTATCTTTAATTACACCACCACGTGGTGCAAATTGGCCTAAATGTGGACAAAGCTCATGGTTTTGGAAAATTTCTTATTTGTTCTCGTAAAGTTTTGCGACTTGTGGGTTGGAAAGATAATTTTTTGCAAAATTTAATTTCTATGAAGTAATTATTATTTTTTATACTCTATAAAAGAGCAGTAATGCAATAAAAAACTGCATACATAACCCCTATGGCTAATTTATTGTAGGTGTATGTGACCATAAAATTACACTAGCAATGGTGAGCCTAAAACACTTTGCACAGTCACCAATACTTATTATATAAACTAAGTTTGGTATAGAAAGAGGGAGTGACACCAGAAAACTAAATTTTCTTTTCACGAACAACAGCCACATGACATTTGGATAAATTCGCAAAGCACTCACGTGACCACAATTTCCATTCTCTCCCAAATATTCTTTTCACTCACTGCTTTCAATGCAGTAAATCAGCAGAATATTTCTTCGAATCGATTTGAGCTGGTCACCAAAATAGCTGGTATGTTTGGCGTGGAGTGACCCCACTACGAACAGCACTAACAGCGAGTCATTCTTCCGGCTTGAGGTGAAGCATCGGCACTTTTGTGTAAGGAAAGAGTAGGATAAAAAGAGAGATGAGAAAAGGCAAAAGAAGGGTCTGAACATCTGCACCCTGTGTGCGTTTTGGAGAATGGAACGGCAAGGGTCACGTGCTGCCACCGCACGAAGACAAGCTACCAAAATTACAGCCAAATTACTCAAATATGTGTGAACTTTGTTTAGTTGAACAATCGCGCCTTCCTAACAGAATTTCCGCGTTTTCGTATTGTTTTCATAGTTTTTATTCATTATCCCTTTAAAAGGCTGATAGTGAAATTTCTAGAAACCACTACTACATGGAGTCCCTCATAATATTAGAAATGTGTTGGGACGAGAGCTTTTTTATTTTCGTCTTCCTCTTCGAGGATGACATGCCACGCCCAATAACCCCCCCCTTTTTTTGCAGGAACACACTGCAGCCACACTTCTTTGTTATAAATAATAATAAGGCACAGCGGCATTGTTGTAAGCGGGTTGTTTTGCCAAAGAGAGTATATAAACTTTGTGGTTCCAGCTCATTATCATCACTGATATGTCGTTGAAACCAGTATCGATGCAATGGTGGGTTCCACACGCTCTTATAAGCTTGCGGGAATTTCTGAATAATTGTGATCCCTCTTATGTGAACATTCATATGTCCTGTCATCAAGCATTTCAGGCTTGTCAGATTGCGCCAAAAACAACAAATCAAAACCCTATCGTGTTGAAATTAGCAAGGCTGGTGCACAATATTTTTTATTCTTGGTGGTTATACCATGGTACAGCAACTACGGCTGCGAGACACTCTGTACCGAGTTGCTGTATATCCGGCTCCACCCGATAACACGTGCAAAGGCGTCATCCGAGGCATTGACATTGACCTCACCGATACCCAGCTCCGAGAACTGATCGTCACAAAGCGCAACCCGAGTGCCCTGGAGGTGAAACGCATCAAGAACACCACAGCCGTCACCATCCTGTTCCAAGGAATGCAAGTTCCCAATTATGTATACTGCGGGGCGAGCATAGTTCGATGCACGCTTTTCCGCAGACACACGGAAGTTTGTTACAGCTGCGGCAGCCTCGGCCACCGTGCAGACGTTTGCCCTAATCCTAACACAACGTGGTGCCGAAAGTGCGGACTCAAAACCCCACCCGAGAACCACCAATGTAAGCCCCACTGCACCCTCTGCGGTGGACCACACCCCACTGCCGATAAGGACTGCAAACGTAAATTTCAAGTTCCGTACATCGTACGCCAACGACGACGCCGACGCCGTCGACGCGGTCGTAGCCGCTCCCGAGGATCGAGTAGAGCCAGCTCCCGCGCTTCCAGCGCCACCTCGAGCACCTATGCGACATCCAGGCGAAGCCGCTCCCTCACACCGACAGCGAGACGTCGCAGTGCCCAGCGCAGCCACTCCCGCTCCAGGAGACACTCCCCATCTCGCCAGGCTGAGCTGACATGGGCGGACCGACTCCAAGGGAAGAAACCACCGCTACGGAGCACGCCGCCAGTCACAAAGGTAACGCGGCCCTCATTGCCAGAGCATGAAAGCGAGGTAGTTACAACTCTACGAGCAGAACTAGCAGGTCTTCGAGCAACCATACAACAGCTCACCACACAACTAAATGAGGCGAGGCAACAAATACAAACTCTCACAGCTCCTAAAGATCCCCCCTCATCCACTGTAGATGTTAGCAAACCTAAACGCAGAGCCCCACCACTCTGCGAAGCGGACACGAATGACAGCGACTCACCAGAAGACACTCTAAACGAAATCTTACGTCTCACGCGAGAAAACCACGATAACATCGACACGCTGTCACGCCGGGTGGAAGCACTAGAGCAAAAAGCCACCATAAAAGCTAAAACCAAAGCCAGAACAGTAGTTTCTGTGGATCCTACGGCAAACCTGCCTGGGCCACCAAATTCAATGTAATCATCATGGCTTCCACAACCCAAAACACGTTAGAAATTTGGCAGTGGAATTGCGCTAGCTTCGCGAACCGTAAAACCCCACTGCTGCAGTACATTAAAGCGCAACCCAAGAAGCCTCACGTAATATTACTGCAGGAGACCCTTTGTGATACTCTCACATTATCGGGTTACCACCCCATCTCACAACGAGGGGATACCAAGAGAGGTATAGCCACGCTGATTAGCAAGAAATTTGCTCACATAGTACATGAGGTATTACCCACCCGCAGCCGCCTGGAAGCGATACTCGTCGAACTCGTACCAAACCGTTTTTTAAAACAAAGCGTTTTTATCCTTAACGTTTACAGCTCCCCGTCAGACTACAGACAGTCCTTCCATGCGCTCTTAACTAAAGCCACAACGCTCGCGCGAAACTCTCCGCTTGTTATAGCAGGCGACTTCAATGCCCCCCACCCGTCATGGGGTTACCCCCAGGAAACGGCTAAAGGCACTAACCTCACGCGAGCAATTGACGACTTGTCCTTCACACTCATCACAGATCACCGATTCCCTACGAGACTTGGAACATCGGTACAACGCGACACTACGCCGGACTTGGTATTTACCCGTAACGTCACAGGCCACACCTGGACCAATACGCAGGAAAACCTGGGCAGCGATCACTTCATCATACGAACCGAACTACCCAACGCATCAGCCCCACCCCGTACATTCACGCTAACGGACTGGGATGCCTTCCGCACCCTCCGCAAAAACAACACAAAGGAATACAACACATTCACCGAACTACTCACCTCACTTCAGGAAGACATAGCCAAAACAACGAAAACAATACAAACAGAACTCGAGGTCCCGAGAATGGACCCACACCTCGCACATTTGCTCGAGGCAAAAGCGTCAATACTCGCGCGCTGGAAAACACAACGACTAAACAGACGCTTACGAAAACGTCTATCAATACTGAACCAAGACATCGCCAAATATTGCACGGAGCTCACACGACTCCAATGGCATGAACTCTGCTCGGCGGTCGACGGCCGCATGCGAACTGGGGGTAAATGGAACCTCCTAAAATACATGCTGGACGACTGCGAAACAAAAAACAACCAGAGCCATGCAATAGACCGGCTCCTACACTCGCACAAAAAGATGGGAGGAACAAACTCATCCTTTCTTGAAGAAATCTCCAAACGTCACCTCCCCTTAAACACAGCACAACCCACCGACTACCCAGAAATAGAATGCGAAACGATACCCGAACTCGACGAACCCTTCACGGAGTCAGAAATTCGGGAGGCATTACACAACCTCAACAGCAGATCAGCCCCCGGTCCTGACAAGGTAACCAACCGCCTGTTGCGAAATTTAGACGACCAAGCCATCACACTACTCACAAAAGACATTAATTACATGTGGGAAACTGGCCAGGTACCTGAACAATGGCGCACGGCCACGGTAATCCTTCTCTCAAAGCCAGGTAAACCACTCAACTTCGACAATCTACGCCCGATTTCCCTAACCTCATGCATAGGAAAAGCAGCTGAACATGTCATCCTAAATCGTGTATCGCGCTACATAGAGGATCACGAACTCTTTCCGTTCAACATGGTCGGGTTCCGTCCGCACCTTTCAACACAAGACGTCATGCTATTACTAAAGAAACAGATCTTCGACTCAAAAACGAGAGATGTTCGTGGCATTCTCGCCCTCGACCTCACTAAAGCATTCGACAGCGTCTCACACCGCTTTATACTGGAATCCATTGCCAGCCTTGGTCTCGGTAAAAGATTCCAGGCGTACATTCGTTCTTTTCTGCAAAATCGAAAAGCTCAGCTGCATTTATCGCAACTTACATCCGATACTTACACATTAGGTTCCAACGGGACACCACAAGGGGCAGTCATTTCTCCACTCCTTTTTAACATAGTAATGAAGGGACTATCTGACAAACTCCGCGACATCCCAAACATAAACCATGCTATATACGCAGATGACATCACCATCTGGTGCCCGGGAGGCTCATTGGCGGAGTTGGAGCAAGCCCTTCAAACTGCTCTCGATACCACAGAAGCCTACTTAAAAAACACCGGACTTCGTTTGTCGCCCACAAAATCAGAGTTGCTACTGTACCGGCAATCTCGCCAAGGCGTTCGTAACTTAACACCCTTATGTGATCTACCCATAGCGCTACACGCCAAAGATGAGCAGCGAATACCCCGCGTGGACTCCATACGCATTCTCGGCCTCCTCGTCGAGGCCACTGGCTGTCATGCAAGAACAATTAAACATATCACAGCTAAAACCGAGAACATGCTCCGACTCATTCAGCGAGTCTCGGGTCGTAGACGAGGCCTTGGAGAGGCCAACCTTCTGCGCATATACCACGCGTTCCTAATGAGTCACATCAATTACGTCGCCTCTGCCCACAACTGGACGAAGGTAGAAAAGACAAAACTAAACACACTCATGCGCAAAAGCATTAAACAAGTCCTTGGTTTGCCACAAAACACGAGCACTTCCCGTCTCGACCAACTAGGCATGCAAAACGGCATCGATGAAGTGATCGAGGCCCAGACCACGGCCCAAGTGATCCGCCTCTCCTCCTCCAAGCCAGGCCGCCGACTTCTAAGCGAGGCCGGCATGTCCCCACACCCCTGCCTTGAACGCGCAGTAACCCTCCCCAGAGTTGTCCGCGCTACTTACATGGTAACCCCATTTCCGCGAAATGTTCACCCACAACACAACGAAGGCAGACGGCTGGCCCGCGCTCGCGCGATCCTCAACCGTACCGCCGCGAATCGCAACTCTACCGCATTCGTCGACGCGGCGCAATACGGTAACTCCTCCTCTTTCGCACTCGCGGTAGTAGATGGCGACGGAGCCCTACGCTCAGCCGCCTCGGTTAGGCTATCAACAAGCGCCATAGCCGAACAAGTTGCTATAGCTTTAGCGATGACCGACCCCTCACTCACTAATGTCTTCACAGACTCTCGCGCCGCCATTCGGGCTTACGAAACCGGCAACATCGCTCCAGAAGCAGCCCGCATTTTACAAACACGGAAATATACGGGCTCGCACTACCTCTCTTGGTTCCCTGCCCACATGGGCAAAGACGTTCACCCACAACAACCCAACCTCAACGAAATGGCTCATGATCGAGCACGAGAACTGACCCGCCGTGACGATCAATCAGCCACCGAAGAGCTGGGCCCAGACGTGCAGTTTAATGACCCACTACTCACCTTCCATGAAATTACCTCCCACTACCGACACAACAGAAGCCGATACCCTTTACCCCATTCAAAACTCGAACGCGCGCAAGAAGTAGCCTTTAGAATGTTACAAACGAGATCGTACCCATCACGGGGCCGACTCAGCCATTACAACTCAGACATAAATTCACAGTGCCCAGATTGCACAGAAGTGTACTGTTCACTCGCGCACATGCTCTGGCAATGTCCCGCGTTACCTCAGGGACCTCTCACCAGTGAGTCCGACTGGGAGGAGGCACTCAGGAGCCCCAATCTCCGAAACCAACTTAAGGCAGTCCAGAGGGCCCAAGAACTGGCGGAACGCCACCACGTTCCCGCCCCGACTCGGGCGTCGCCTACGGTAGCGGCTGCTAGGATGTCCCACGTGGGCACCCTGGTGGCTTAAACTCCTCAGGACCATATATTAAAGTTCTTGACTGACTGACTGACTGGTGGGAAGTTTCTTTTCTGTTTTATTCATTTCACAATATAAAAAAGGTCGAAATTCAGGCAAAAATGCCGCATACGTGCTTTGCACTACTGAATTCGTCAGTTGACCTTGTCATCAAATAGCACGTATATATACTTTCTTGGTGTACGTATAATTTTGTTTGCATGTGAAAGTTAATACGACAGCCTCACAATTTCTACGAACTGTCTTATTCTCAAGTACAGAAGTTATTGTACTGAATTGAAGTCTGTAGCGTACACAACGAGCTTATGCCGCAACCGCAAAGAAGTTTCAGTATTTTTTCAACAAGAAGCTCCTCAGAGCGTAGGCCACTTCGCGACATCAGAACACGGCCGCGCGCGCCGATTCAGCGGCCGTTCGTGAGCGCGCCAGCTAGCGATCACATCTCTCAGGCGTGTTCTCGCTATGTATGTACGCGGAGCCGCGGCGCATAGAGGAAGGAAAAAATTCCTTCCTCCATGATGCAGCGCATGCAAGGTCGCGCATGCGCAGCGCTCGCCAGCCAACATGAACACTTGTCACGGCGGAACGTCGCGGTCAAAGACTCGTTAGAAACGACCATGTTCAATGGCAATTTGCGACACAAAGACGTGTATTTGTTGTCCTATTCTGATCAGCTAACCTGTGATCACGTGAAGTCGGACAATATGCCACCAGAAGTTTGTGCAAGTTGTTAACTTCACTGCTTCGAGTCACCATTGAGTCGGAGCTTCAAGTTGCCCCGCCGCGGTGGTCTAGTGGCTAAGGTACTCGCCTGCTGACCCGCAGGTCGCGGGTTCAAATCCCGGCTGCGGCGGCTGCATTTCCGATGGAGGCGGAAATGTCATAGGCCCGTGTGCTCAGATTTGGGTGCACGTTAATGAACGCCAGGTGGTCAAAATTTCCGGAGCCCTCCACTACGGCGTCTCTCATAATCATATGGTGGTTTTGGGACGTTAAACGCCACAAATCAGATCAATCAAATCGAAGCTTCAAGTTACCATTGTGTCGACACCAAACTGACCAGCGAATAAGTTTTGTGGATTTCGCTCTCAAGTAAGCCCTATGTTACGGCACTAGTGAGTTTTCCACGCCTTCGAACTGTTCGACTGCCGACAACATGCTCATGCCTTCAATGTTTACGCTGCTTCGAATTCATACAGAGGCTTACTCAAAAGCTGCTTTATTTGCGCGCGTGCGGCTTCGGCGTATTTGCGAACTCTGTGCAATGGTGTCGCGTGCCCCTGACAATGAAGTTGGTTGCCAGGCGTAGCCAGGTTGACAATGAAGTGGTGTGGGCTTGATAGCTGCTGTCACATGTCATGTTACAGTACGCATTGCGTTATTGTTGACGAAAATTCCTCTAGGTCCCGGGTGAGTGGCTGACAAAACTTCACATCCTATGCTTCTCGTTGCAGTTGCGTTATGAGGCGACACGAACTTAAGTTGGCGTGTTCCGTGTAGATAAACAAGCCACTTTAATTAGTACGGATGTGACAGCTGGACTGTACTTGATTGCAATAATGCACTTATGGATATTAGAGTGGCCTATTTTGTCGGCATCATTTATTTTACCGTATGCAGGTCTTGTGCCCACAGTAGTTGCTTAGGTTACTTTCAGCTTGTTGTGCTTTTGGCTCTCGCTATTTTCGCAGTGTCTGTTAGTGAATTTCTAGTCTCATTTAAGTGCCAGTGACCTATGCTGAGGCGCATCATGGGTCTGGCTAATAGGCTATCGCAAAAAATGTATTAAAAATAAAACGAAAACACCATTAGGAAGAAATCACCTGATTCGAGCAACCGCGAGGGATGCACAGCGCGTTAGCACGGGTTCTTCCCAAACTGATAGGGCGAAAAGGCACGTAGAAGCTGCCTTCGCTCTAACGGTTTGGCAAGAGTGCCAGCATATCAACTCCGAGTGGTATAGTTTCAGTTGCCGGGGCTATATCTACTTCCGTCAATGTCGGCACCTTGCACCCGCAAGTTTTTTCAAGAAAAGCAGCTCACTCGGTTTCTGAAAGAATGGGTTCAAAGATCCTTTCACGGCTGCCCCCCTTTCACTGCAGCTCTATGAAAGACTCCGCAGGTCTCTGAGTTATGCCGTTGTCATTACTCTCAAAGTTTGCTGTGATATCGCTTGCACTAATTGGCATGCTGTAGTAAGACTGTTGCTGGTAAACATTTTGTAATACTGTATTTTCAAAATATTTTGCCTTTATCTCGATACGCAGCATCAGAGAATATGTCATACGCGGAAGAATTAACAATAGAAATCGAACAAGAAACTGAAATATACTTGCATTTTTTATTTAAACACTTAAGTACTTAGCATTAGTCGCATGTCACTAATGAATGACTTCATTTGATGCTGTCACTTGGAGTTGAAGCCAGCGGTGCTTGTTGAAATGGGTATACTTAAATTTGGCCAGACCCCTTTGTTGCATATGGACCTTCAGAAAAGTTCGGAAGCACCGGCTGGACAACGAAGCGAGTGCGATACATTGTAGTTTCACATTGGCTTAATAGTGTGCAAGTGTTAGTGAAATTCAGCACTTTGCATACTTTTTATAGATGGCACTGTGAAATAGCAAGTGAGTGTTTCTGCCTTCTTTGGCCGATTTCATATATGCGGCCCGCTTGTCTTCTCTAACCATTTTCACTCTTATATACTGTTTATTCGGCAAACTGAAACAGTTAATGCATGTGTTTAGCTTATGAAGAACAATGCTGCACCAACCCTCCACACTGTCTTTCTCCAAAGGACAAAACGCTGCTGTCATACTTGCTTTGTTTTTGTTTGAATGCCTAAGTTTTTTGCTGCGTACTGAAGGTAGAAAACAGAAGCGCCCGGACGAACTTCACAGTGCTGACCACATGGTGAGCCAAGCATTCCTTAAGCGGTGCTTGTCATGTCGAAGTGAAAATATTGCAAAATAAGTGAGCGTATACAAAGTTACATTAGAATGTATGCTACCTACCAACTTAGAATTAATTATTCATGTCAAACTTTTAATTATGTGCAACCGTTATTTGAGGGAGAAGTGCAATAGTTTTCATGACACAGCCTAGTTGGAAACTGCTGCACAACAAGTTACTGTGTTTTTGCACTCATTATTATCTGGCCCCTATTCATGTGACCTCCCACTGAGAAAAAAAAATGCTTCACATAAACAACAGTAGAAGGGCTCTTGCTGGCTATAATAAGAAATTATTGTTCTCTTGGTCTTTAGTTCCAATAACTGATGCTGTAGAAGAGTACTCCACCTATGTGTCACCATGGTGAGTGCGTTTCGTCTGGAATTGTGACTTGGTTTCACAAAGCATTGCCTTTCTGATTTGATATGTAGGGTTTAACGTCCCAAAACCACCATACGATTATGAGAGACGCCGTAGTGGAGGGGTCCGGAAATTTCGACCACCTGGGGTTCTTTAACGTGCACCCAAATCTGAGCACACCGGCCTACAACATTTCCGCCTCCATCGGAAAAGCAGCCGTCGCAGCCGGGATTCGAACCCGCGACCTGCGGGCCAGCAGCCGAGTACCTTAGCCACTAGACCACCGCGGCAGGGCAAGCATTGCATTTCTGTAGAATGGGGTACTGGGAAATTGAATTTCGCAAAAACAGTAAAACTTTATAACTTTATTGTTTCTTGCAGCAAGAAATGTTATCTTTCTTGTAAATGCATGCATACTGGAAGAATAGTGACCCCCTTTGAATTTTAGAACCTTGTTGTTGCAGTGTCTTTCACTGCTTTTACTGTATGCGATTTGTTTCTGCCAAACATAAACATAGTTTTTACCACTTTTTATGATCAATATCTAATTTTTTGTGTACGTTTGCAAGCACACTTACACCTCTGATACTAAACAACAGGCTTGAGTGATGTGCCTGATTCTTGCCTATGAATATCACTACCTAAAATGGACTCTTCTATTTAGCGCAGATATTGGCTACTGTGTGCACGTCGTATGCATCTAGATATAAAAAGAGAGAATGCAGCTAGCACCATTGAATACTGTGTTCAGAAGCTTGTATACACTGCGAAATCTTCCTGGTACTAAAATTTGTTGTGGGTGTACGGTGAATCGACTGGTAGCTAGCAATACTGCATTGTTACAGCTATTTGCACAATGGAGAATTTTTAGCTGCTCACGTAATTCGATCAGATGTCGATCATGTTCACTGTGGTACGACATAGCCCCATAGTTCATGCATCTGCATCCTGCATACCAGGAACCCTTATATGAAGCAACATGATGCTGTGATGGGGGCAGATAAGGGAGAACTGGGTTTTTTCTGCCTGTCCATACCATTACACAGGTTTGCTAAGTGCACTCGAGTAGATTCAGCAGGCTCTTGCAGCTGCAGAGTCAGTTGTACTAAAAAATTTCAGCAGCAGAATTACCTCTTTGTTGTATTTTCAAGAAACTGCATTTTTTGTGACACCTTAACGTCACAGCTTGCTTACTCAATTCTTGGTGGTGGCACATTACAAAAAATATATTTCCTTATATCATGCAAAATTATTCTATACTTTTTATATTGTATGGTAAATTCATGCTTTTCAACTGCTTACTTTCCAATAAAAGCTTAACCTCTGCTGAATTGTCTCATGGGTGAAAACAAGAAACCAGGCCCGAAAAGCAAAAAAATACTCATTATAACAGAAGAGAGTATTTCTGTGGTTCAGTCTATAGATGAAAATTTTTAAAAGGCATCAGTGTGGATTTCATGTGAGTGTTCACAGAGCGTAATTTTGTTGGGCTAGTTTTGTTATTGCAGAAAGCACCTTCCAAAAGCAGTGCTACAAGGTTGAGTCCCAAGTTCTTTTAAACGAACCGATCAGCTGCCTAATATCCACGTTATGGCTGCTTCTGGCCTACACAGGCACGCAGCCACGACAATAAAGTCCTTGCAAAGGTGTGAGACATTCTTATGTTGCATATAGTGAGCATGTTAATTGTCAGTTTTATAGCTTATATGTCTGCACAAGTAATTTCCTACCAGTGTGTTTTACATTCTCTCAGAGTTCCATTAGGCAGCTTTGACTTTGTTTCTATTACCTTCCATATTATCTTGTTAATTCATACAGAGTGCTGCAGTGATCGCCTTGTGTGAGTATCACAAAAACTTTATTACGAAAAACAATTATGGTGACGCCTTCATTGCTTGACCAGTGTATACTGTTCGCTAGCGAAGTGATGTAATTTTGCACTGACTGTCGGTTGATTCTCTCTTTGTTATGAAATCATGTTTCGGCCCAAAAATTACGCTGTATAGATTGTGTCGTTGTGGGGCGTGCTGCATATTTGTTTATCTCACCTTTGCCTTGCACAGTACTTCCTCAGCATGCCGATCTAGCACAGCGGAACATCAACGAAGCGTTGCTTAGTTGATGGCTGCATGTTGATTGCACAATCACTGACGTCATGCTTTCTTGCCTTGTGGCTGTAGTCATGATGGTAACGTATGTGTAGCCCTCTTCTTGATGAGAACGATGGACAAGCCGAGTCAGAAACTGAAAACAGCTACATTGTGTGTTTTATTGGCTGTGACTTCATGATTTCATCACGTGAACACTAAATTTGTGGCAACGTGCTCACATTTTACAATTTTGCAGTTATTAGAAATTTCAGACGGCAGGGTTATTTAGTAGCTTGTTCAGTTTCAGTTGTGAATGGTCAAATTATGCACTGCTAGGCTTTGTTGCTTGATATTTTGCAATGCTCATCTGTGAAGTAGTCTGCAGCTTCTGTCAGTATTTATGCGTTCATTATACGAAAAATTTAGTAGGTTCAGTGTGCACCATAAACAGCAAAAGTTTGCGGGACACGAAATGTTCGATGAAGCTGAATTCTCACTTTGTCTGAAAATGTAAATTTGAAAGAAATGTTCCATACTGCACTTCGCATTCCGACCTTTGCAGTCACAAGTCTAATTACAAGAGTTGAGTACCGACGTAGCGGAAATTCGCAACTGTTGTTGATTCAACATCTCCCAAGCTTTTCCTGTTGATAGTACTTTCATCGATTTCTGTTGGCACTAGAGCCACCTCCTTTCTCCCCTTTTGCAGCTACATAGCTGGCAGTTCATTGCTTTGCTGCATCGTTTACCTAATACCTATTCAACCATCGCGTCTAAAACGGTGTTTTTGGTGTACATGCATCATTAAGTGTTTAATATTTTATTATTTGTGGAGCTTTTATCGGTCTTTTGGCTTTTACTTTTGCCAACTTAACTGCTGTTTTCACAGCACTCTGTGCATATCAATATTGACTCTGCTAAGCTTTGGTTTAGGAAAAGAAGCTGAACAGTTGCAGAGGTGCATGGCCTGGGCCAAAGCAATCTAGGTTACGAGAAATAGATTATAGGCTTTATATTATGTGGCTCCTTCCTAGTTGCTTTTAGTTGGAGCTCTTTTCATAGTCTTAAAATTCATCTTACGTTGCTTACAGCTATGCTACCATGTGAACGATCCCCGCACTGAGTGGATTTGATCTTTAGGGCAGCAGTTGCACTTTTAAAGGAGGCGAAAATGCTAGGGGTTTAAGTGCTTTTGAACTGACTTTCACATTCAGAACCCCATTCGTATTGTTACTTCAAGTGAGCAAAGTGGCAATTCTAGATTGTATACATATTTCAAATAGGAGAGATGAGCTGCTTTGTTGGTTGGTATTCGAGTTAAAACGGCAGGGCATGCAAACATGGACTCTAGAGGGTAGTCAAGACCGCAAACACAAACTAGAAAAGTTGACTTTAAGCTAGAAACCAAAGAAGGCAAGAGAACATATCGATCAAGGCGGCATGTCTGTTGGTATAGGTGAGAGATAAATGCTCAGCATTTGATTTCTTCGTTGAGTTATTCGATGGTTGGCTCACACCCGCACAACCAGATGTCGATAAGCCAAGCCTCAACGATTAGATGCTTTTCGTCATTTTCGTGCTTGTACAAAACTGCATGATTCGAATTAGGCATACGTTTACGTCGTGATATAAAAATAGACTTAATGATGGGCCTCTGGTTACCTGTCTTACATGTTCCGTTAGTCTGTCTTCTCATTGTTAGTTGGCATTTGAAGTGTCCTGGCTCACCTGTGGTCTTGTTTGCATGCCCAATCTTTTCAACATGTATGTATATAATGCGTAAGAAAAATAGGTTATTGAGTGAGTATTAAGAAGTCAAATCTACGTCTAGTGTAAAATGTTGTTTCTGTTTTCTTCTGTTAGACTTCTTGCTTAACATTGACTTGGCATTATTTTGGAGCCTGCTGATGGGGTATGAGATATAGATACACAAAGCAGTAGCTGTTAGCATGCTTTCAAGACTGCTACCTCATGAGACCAAGAAAGTCAAGTTGTTTTACATGGGGCATGCTAAAAAGGTGAATTGCTTCTAATAATTTTTTTTGTTTTCTCGGCAGACATTCTACAATAACTAGCCCAAAAGTGGATAGAAGGCAGTACAAATGGACACACAGAAGTTATCGGGCTGCCTCAGAAACTGTGACTGAGCATTAACTTGTAAGTAATTGCGACTTCATGGTCTTGTCATGGTAGTCCGTGAAGGTTTCGTGGCAATTTGCAATATTTTCTATAACTGGTTCTTTGATGCCTCAGTGTGGGAAGAAGATTTTCCAGCATTATTTTTACGGAAAACTTTCTAATACAGCAGAGGCCTTTCAAACTATTTGCTGAGAATTGGAGTTATGGGCGAAAAGGCGAAAAATAACTGACACATGATTGTTGCTTCCTGCTTTTACCACAGTCTTTTTTTCTTTGTCAGCGAGACTTCATAGCTATTGTATCAAATTAATTTTTGTTTTAATTTATGGTGATGTTGGTTGTGAGGAAACATGGCAAAATGGTACTTGGCTGCTGACCCGCAGGTCGTGAAATTGAGTCCCGGCTGCGGCGGCTGCGTTTTCGATGGAGGCGGAAATGTTGTAGGCCCGTGTGCTCAGATTTGTGGGCGCGTATAGAACCCCAATCTCGTGGTTCGGCTAAGCGGTTATTACCTGCCCTAAGTAGATATAAACTTTTACAACTTGATGATAGAAATAACTAGACGAATAAGTAGGAGGTGGAGCACATTTGGCAAGCACTCTCAAATATGACAGGAAGATTGCCACTATCCCTCAAAAATAACGTATATAACAGCTGCATCTTTCCGGTACTTAGCTACGGAGCAGAAACCTAAAGACTTACAAAGAGGGTTCAGCTTATATTGAGGACGACGCAGCGAGAAATGGAAAGAAAATGGTACGTGTAACCTTAAGAGATAAAAAGAGGACAGAGTGATTTAGCGAACTAACGGGGACTAAGGATATCATAGTTAAAATAAAAAATAAATGGACATTGGCCGGGCATGTAGCACGTAGACAGAATAACCGCTGGTCATTAAAGGTAACTAACTAAATTCCCAGAGAAGGCAATCGGGTTAGGGGGAGATAGAAGGTTAGGTGGGCCGGTGAGATTAAGAAGCTTGCGGGTTTAAGAGGCAGCAGCAAGCACAGGACCAAGTTAACTGGCGCAACGTGAGAGAGGCCTTTGTCCTGCAATGAACGTGGTAAGGCTGATGTTGATGAAAGAACCCCAGGTGGTCGAAATTTCTGGAGCCCTCCACTACGGTGTCTCTCATAATCATATTGTCACGGGGGTGGGAGAATGATTGAAATAAATATATTTACAAAATATACAGGGAGAGTCAGAGGCAGCTGCAGCCAAGATGGAGGAACGGCAACAACAACACGGGCATGGTCGCTGTCATCGTCTTCGTCGTCTATGACGCTCTTTTGCTGCCGATGTCGTCTAACATATAACCCACCGCGGCTGGCAGCGCCGGCTCGGCGCCTAAAGAAGAGTAGGATCATATGCGGAGATTTGGTTTCAGGTGGGTCACGTGACGACGTCCGTGGCGGGTGCGGACGACGACGACTGACTGTCACACTGAGCAATTTCGTATGTGACCTTGGTATGCCGACGTAAACCTTTGTAAGGCCCCGAGTAGCGAGACAGGAGCTTCGAAGAGAGGCCAACCTGGCGGGATGGTGTCCAGAGAAGGACCAATGAACCTGGAGAGTAGGAAACTATTCTGTGATGGCTACCGTAGCGGGCCTTCTAAGAGAGCTGCGAGCAAAGAAGAAGTTTGCGTGCGATTTGGCGGGCCACTTGAGCCCGAGTAGTGGCATCCCGGGCGTACTCTGTAACCGTTTGCATAATTGATGGGAGAAGAGTCTCGAAGGGTAACGCTGGATTGCGGCCGAACAATAAATAGAAGGGGGAGAAGTCAGTGGTGTCGTGGCATGACGAATTGTACGCGAATGTCACATAAAACAAAGTACTATCCCAATCAAGGTGATCTTTGGAAACCGACATGAAGAGCATTGTTGTCAAGGTTCGATTTAGGCACTCGGTAAGACCATTTGTTTGTGGGATATAGGTCGTAGTGAGCTTGTGACACGTCGAACACGAACGAAGGATGTCACTCACTACTTTTAAAACAAATGTGCGACCACGATCGGTCAGCAGCTGTCGAGTAGTGCCATGGTGAAGAGTTACGTCATGAAGCAAGAAGCCCACGACGTCAGTGGCAGAGCTTGTCGGTAGCGCTCGTGTGATAGCATATCTTGTGGCGTAATCAGTGGCAAAGGCTATCCACTTGTTTCCAGTGAGAGAAGTAGAAAATTGTCGAACGAGATCTTCAAGACCAACGCGGTGGAAGGAAACAGTGAGTATGTCTATAGGTTGGAGCGGACCAGCTGGTGGCAAGGTGGCAAGTGTGGAGTGCTGGCAGGACTCACAAGCAGCAACGTATTGGGGCACAGAACGGTAAAGGCCTGGCCAGAGGAATCTACGCTGCACTTGATCGCACGTGCGCGTGACCCCGAGATGTCCCGCGATTGGGGCGTCGTGAAGCTGTTCAAGTACAGCGAAACGTAGTGTCACAGGAACTACGAGTGGTAGCTCTGGTCCCTCGGCACTGGTGTTGCGTCGGTAAAGAATGCCATCGCGTAGAACGAACAAGTGTAGTGACGGGTCTACGAGGGCAAAGGTAGACTCTGCATGATAGACCGCAGGTGGACATCGCTGAGCTGTTCCTTGCGTATGTCGGTGAAAGCCGACATGGCGAAGACACAAGTGTAGGAATCATGTTCTGAAAGGTCGGGAGGGTCCACGGGGTGACGGGATAGACAGTCGGCATCTTGGTGCATTAGGCCAGATTTGTATGCCAAGTCAAAGCTGTATTCTTGTAGTTTCCAGGCCCAACGGCCAATTCGTCCAGTTGGATCGTTAAGGGACAACAGCCAGCACAAGGCATTGTGATCTGTAATTACCAAAAAGGTGGGGCCAAACAAGTATGGTCGAAATTTTCCGACTGCCCAGACTAGTGCGAGGCACTCACGCTCTGTATTGAAAAACGTGCCCTCCGAATGAGAAAGGAGGCGACTGGCATAAGCAATGACGCGATCCTGTTCTCGTTGCTGCTGGGCGAGAACAGCACCAATTCCATGTCCGCTGGCATCGGTATGAACTTTAGTATGGGCTGACGGGTCGAAATGGGCGAAGATGGGTGGTGAAATAAGTAATGTTGTAAGGGTGTTGATGGCAGTTGCTTGGTCAGTACCCCAATAAAAAGGCATGTCTTCTTCAGTAGCTCCGTAAGTGGTCGGGCATTGTCAGCAAAGTTCTTTACGAAACGTCAAAAGTAAGAACAAAGGCCGATAAAACTGCGTACATCTTTTGCGGAAGGTGGTATGAAAAAATCTTTGACAACTCGAATTTTGTCAGGATCAAGTTGCACGACTCGAGCACTGAGAAGGTGGCCCAGCACAGTGATATCCCGACGGCCAAAGCGACATATGGAAGCGTTGAGCTGAATTCCTGTGTCCGGAAAACCTCAAGAACAGTCGTTAGGCAGCTAAGGTGACTTTCAAATGTAGGTGAAAATAGGATGACGTCATCGAGATAGCACAGGCACGTGGAACATTTGTATCCACGCAGGAGAAAGTCCATCATCCTTTCTAATGTAGCTGGGTCATTACACCATCCGAATGGCATAACCTTGAACTGGAAAAGTCCGTCCGGTGTAATGAATGTGGTCTTCTCATCGTCTCGATGATCGACAGAAATCAGCCAGTATCGTGGTCGCAAGTCAATAGATGAAAAGTTGGCAGACCCATGTAGGCAGTCGAGAGCATCGTCAATCCGCAGCAGTGAATACACGGCCTTACGTGTTACTTTGTTTAAGTGACGGTAGTCTACGCAGAAGCGCCAGCTGCCATTCTTCTTCTTGACTAGCATGACCGGTGATCCTATGAACTGCACAAAGGTTTTATGATGTCTTTTGTGAGCATTTCTTCAACTTCGTGTTGAATAATTTGTCGCTCAGTATTATACCCACGATAAGGACGTCGTCAAATGGGGCTGGCGCATCCAGTGTTAATTTTATGAGTTACAAAGGATGTCTGACCCAAAGGGCGGTCTTCAAAATGAAGGATGTCGCAATATGATATCAGCAGTTGCCGGATATCAGCTGTCTGTGCTGGAAGAAGTTCCGGGGCGATCATCTTGTCGATGGTGGCATCCGCTGCGCTCTTCGAGTAAGAGAACGGAGCAGAGGACGAATAAGATTCGGCAATGAATGCTGAAATGGCAGCATCTATAGAAGAAGCTTTTGCCAAAGTCATACCATCTGGGATAACTTGAGCGCACCAGCGGAAGTATAGGATCGGAAGAGATGCTGTATTTCCCGTGACTCTAAAGTGTGTGAGGCACGGCAATATTTTTGGCCAGCAGAACATCAGCAATAGGTGTCAACATGCAGCCACCATCGGGAACAGGAGGAACAGATCTCAGGTTCATGGCTTGAGGTGCTAGGCGAACGTGATCTGCAGAACACAGACGGGGCGTAGCTGGTGTTGGGTCATCATGGTAACACGGTAAATCAAGTTGAAACATGCTGGTTCCATAATCGATAAGGGCAGAGTGGGCGGATAAAAAGTTTATGCCGAGGATAAGCTCATGGGAACATTTCTCAAGCACAGCAAATAGCACTGTCGTGGAGCGATCAGCCTCACTAATACGCGCGGAGCACATTCCAAGCACGGGAAACAAGCCGCCGTCGGCGACCTGGATGAGTAGTACTGTGGGTGGTGTTAAAACTTTCCTAAGGCGGCAACGCAATTTTGAATTAATCACTGATATGTGAGCCCCTGTGTCCACAAGTGCAACAACGGGTGTGTCGTCTACATCAACGTCAATAAGGTTGCGTCGAGTAGGCAGCATGGTCAGAAGATTTGGCGCACAAGTGGTGGATGCAGCATCACCTCCGGGGGCTGCATCACCTGTTTTCCTGCGGCAGGTGGTCAGTCGGCGAAGTTGGTCGGCGGAATTGGGGTGAGCGAGACAACGGGTGACGGGAGAGCGGTGAACGGGACCGGTGAGCATGCGGAGGTGGAGAGCGACGACGATATGGGGGCATAGAAGGAACGTCTTCACTGGTAGCCTGAGGTGACTACCGGTAACTTTGAAAGCGTCCATGATGCCTGTCTGGACGATGGGTGCACCCATAGGATGCCTGATGACAATACTACTGAGTGTTACAACGGCGGGCCACGTGTACGTTACGGTGACAGTTGATAGAAATCGGGCGATCATCCGCAGTCCTCCACTAGGCTGATTGCGAGGGCGCGCCGGAAGGTTTTGGCTTTGGGCATACGAAACAGGAGGTCGACGACGGTTGATCGGCTGAGAGGGAGCTGTAGTGCACTCGGAGGCCAGTCCAGCATTGGAAAGCTTTTGTCGCACTATGGCATGTGCCAGTGGCACGATCTGAGGGCTAGAATCACAGACATGGGAGCACGTGGTTGCAGGAGAGAGAGCTTCAAGTTCACGTCTGATGATCTTAGTCGCGTGCTCTGCAGTTAACGGCGTCTGTAGCGCAGGCCTGTCTTCGCACGACCAGGTTTCTGTTGTGTTTAGTAGTCGAGTGAAATTATGGGCGATCGGTCGACGTTTTGCGGCCTCAAAACGCTGGCACTCCTTGATGATGGCATCGACCGTGTTGCAGTCCTTGTATATGAGAAGGTTGAATGCATCGTCTGCAATGCATTTCAATATGTGTGCTACCTTTTCGGTTTCTTCCACGCCAATGTCTGCTTTTCGGCAAAGAGTAAGCACGTCCTGTATGTAAGTCACGTAGGACTCTGATGACGTTTGCGCACGAGATGCCAACTCCTTCTTGGCCGCTGCCTTTCTACCCACAGACTAGTCGAAAAGGGCGCGCATATTTTCTTTGCACGCATCCCAGCTTCCCATTTCATCTTTGTGGTTCTCGAATCACACTTCTGCTGTTCTTTTAAAGTAGAACAGGATATTGGCTAACATAAGAGTTTCATCCCAGCGGTAATTCTTATACGTTCGTACAACGGCAACCATTTTTCAATGTCGACATCATCCGTGCCACAGAACGTGTCAGGTTCTTTTAGCTGTGGAAGGACAACAGTTGTTGTTGTCGCCTCGGCAGGAGCGGGTCCCTGGTTCACCACGGTGGCAAAATCTAAGTGTCGGCCACTGCGGAGCTCCATTAAATTGTGCTGTACCCCGCACCACCACCAAATGTCACGGTGGTGAGAAAATACTTGAAATAAATATATTTACAAAATATACAGGAAGAGTCAGAGGCAGCTGCAGCCAAGATGGAGGAAAAACAGCAGCAACAACACGAGCATGGTCGCTTTCATCGTCTTCATCGTCTATGATGCTCTTTCGTTGCCGATGTCGTGTAACAATACGGTGGTCCTAATATCAATCAAAGAAAACATGGCAAAATGCATTGTTTTTCGTACATTTTTACAAGAGTAATTTTTCTTACAGAATAAAACTGCATTGTTTGTTTTAAGGTCATTCAACAAGTTAAAATACTTCTGACTCTGAAAGTTCAAGACGCAATTACACAATTTTACGCTTGGTTCTTTGGCAGATAACACAGTCAGTAATGCATAAACGTAAAGGGTGAGCAATAAACTTAGAAGAAAGGCTTAGTGTCCGTATCTTAAACTTCTATCAAACACTAGATGACCGTGGTCCTAATATGGCAGAAGTTAAGAGGATGATAGGCAAGTGGGCTTGATTGAGAGTTAAATCACAAAGAAAGTTTGTTTTTGAAGCCAATCAAAATTTTTTAAAGATTAGGTTGTTTTGAATGTTGGAACAAAAATCGCTTGTTTAAATCATGGCAGTAACCTTGATACGGCTTGCTGCTTTTGTAAATGGCAGTCCTCTTGTCGAATCACTCATTTTTAGCATCATGGACATAGTGGTAATAAACCGTTAGGCAGCGAGACCTTCGCTTATTGCCTTCTCTTCTGCAGCTTAAGTTTGGCACGCAGTATCATTACAATAGAAACACTTGTTACAGTTGAGGATTTGTAGTGATTGTGTGGATATATCTGCCCGATAAAAAACATTTAACGAATGTTAGTCCTTGTTATTCGACAACAGAACTTTTCTTTACCGAGGCAGCAAACTGGATCAAGATTGCTGCCACAACTTAGACAAATAGTTTTATTCAAACATCGGCTCGAACAACACACCTAATTTAGCCATACGACCCTCATTCAAGCCCCAAACTTCATGTTAGCTCCTGTCGTAATAAGATGTACGACTGTCATGTAGTTTAGAAGTGTGGCAGCTTGGGCTAGTTGGTATGGCATGACGATAGTTATAGCGCGAGAACAAACCGACGACACAGAGACAAGCGCTCGTGTCTTTCGTGTCTTTCTTGTCTCTGTGTCGTCGTTTTGTTCTCGCGCTGTAACTATCGTCATGTCATGTAATGTTTATTGGAGTTTAAAGAACTATCTATGCAAGCCTTGCTTCTTAATTTAATGCTCACTATTTGTGTTGATGCATTATTCATTGTCTTCATCAGACTAATACCTCCACCATGATGTTATGAATACGGTGACGTGTACCTATGCAGCACTCTCTCACGCGCAGTGACAGTGTGCTCGCTACGAAAACGACAACGAATTCCTGATCTTATCTCACAGCTCCCGTTTCTCGCTTCAAAGGTGCCGTTACAATATGTTCCCTGCCGCACGTAGGCTTTTGCAGGGGCCGCTATTATTCAATGCTTACATAAATGACATCGTGGATATTGATCCCAGTGTGAGCTTTGTTATATATGCTGATGACACGAACTTACTTTTTTCAGGCCCTGACGCAAATGAGCTAATTATCCGGTGTAATAAGCTATTGAACAAGCTTTTCTTGTGGTCTAGCAAAAATTTATTGAAAATTAATCCACTGAAAACGAAAGCCATCGTATTCCGAGCTAAAAACAAAATATTTTCATCAACACAAGCGTTAGTTTACGCAGGTGAACACATTCGTTTTGTGGATGAACATAAAATTCTTGGCGTCACGTTTTCATCAAACCTCAGCTGGAACCAACACGTCGTTGACATCTGCAAAAAAGCCTGTAGTGTAGTTGGTGTGCTAGCTCGTTGTAGATATATCTTACCCGCAAAGGTGAAACTGCAAATATACCATGCTCTTTTTCTTTCGCACATAAATTACTGCAGTTTGGTGTGGGCAACCACGACTAAAACGAACATAATGAAACTTCAGACCATGCAGAAAAAAATTATTAGACATGTCGCTAATTTAGATTATTTGTCATCAACACAACTTGCGTGTCGGGACTATGGTATTATTAAAGTTGAATATATGTATATCTTTCGCATTCTGCGATCCTACTATTTCTCTTCCATTTCGTTTAAACAATTCATTAAAAAGACCGCATGTCTAACTGCAAAAAATGTTTTGTTAGGAACAAGAAGCAGTGCTGTTTGGTTTGTTCCGAGGTTTCGCAATAATTATAAATCTCAAACATTGCAATACAATTTACCAATGATTCTCAATAAATACAGTCATGTACACAGTTTCTCATTAAAAGAACTACGATCCTTTTTTGTAAATATAGGCTAACTTTTTTCACGTTGTAAAATGTGCTGTCTGTACGATAGTACCAATTCATTTTTCTTTCAGTGTGTGCATCCATGCTGTACTGAATAGGTTATATGATATAATTCAGTCTGTATAATTTTGTTTGTCTGATATATGTACATTGTATGATGCAGCACACACACAAGGATCAAATTTGTATGCATCTTCCCTGATATTTTCGTCATTTATTTATTTTTATTATTTTATTTTTTTGGCCATATTGGTGTTATGGTTGCTGGATTTTTCTTTTGTTTTCTTTCTTTGTTTTTTTTCTTTTTGCTCGCGTCCATGTAATCTTCTGTGCTATGCTGGTATCAGGATGTTTCGTAGGAATGTATATATATGTTTTTATTACACCGTATTTTGGTATTTTTATGTTAGCTTATGGTCTTTATTGTTACACACATCTTTTGTAATTGTCCCACCTGCCTTGTATAGGGTTCACTGGCCTCGTCAAGCTGTCCATAAACAGCTTTTAGCCAGTGAACCTCTCCAGAACCTGTTTCTTTCTGGGAAAATAAAATGATTTGATTTGACTTGATTTGTCTACAATATGCTTTTTCTTGTGTAAGATTTTAGAATATTGTGATGAGGCGGGATGGACGAGCACACAAAGCGCCTCAAACAAATATGCTTTATCGATCGCAGGAAACAGACTGCAACGACTTCTTTGATTTTTGCCCTCGGCCAAGGACGATGATGATGATGATGAATCCACAGACATGGCTCGTACCCACTCAGGGGGATTGGCCAAGAATCGATGACTTAATTAGGTAAGTTTTTTTTAAATATCGAAACCACCCACCAGAAAAAAGAATGAAAAAAATAAAGACACCCTAGTCAGAATAAATGGAGTGCAATAGTTGTTTGTCACTCGTGCAAATAAGACAACTATTCATTACCTTGAATAAGAATCAGGATAGTTGAACAATGCTCTTGTGTTCGTTGGAATTATTATTTTTTTGCATGATTAATAATCACGCAATTAAAAGCTTAATTCTTTTACTTTCATTCAGGTACTTGCAAACTGCGTAGAAAACGTTCTCGTGGCTGAAGCCCAGATCGTAAGCACCGAAGGAAAGTATGTTTTCTGTAGATAAGTTCAACCGCAGGCTAGCGAATGGGAGGGCTAAGAATGTTTTCCTAAGCAATTTGTATCGGCGACATGATAAAAAATAGTGCTCTATTGTTTCCAATTCTGAACAAAAGTTGCATAGTGGTGATATCGCCAGACCAGCCCTATGTGAATAGAAATTTAACGGGGGGACACGACATCGAAATCTGGTTATTATGGTTTCCAACTGTTTTGTAGGACACCAATTACTTTTCCATGGAAATCTTAAGTGAGTAAATTCTGGTCTTGACAATATTGCTTCCATAGCGTCTGCACTGAGCGCAAGCTTTCTGTATCTTGTCGCCGTTATAGTGGCCACTTCGGGAAGGACTGATAGTACTGGCCCTTCCAATGCTGCTCGTGCTAGAGAGTCGGCGATTTCCTTCTCGTAGAGAGTCGGCCAAGGACACTGGCGCTGCTTCGTTGTCTTCACCACTGGCACATTCGCGTGGCATTATATTTCAAAATTTTTTGTTCACCCCAAATAACTCTCCATAGTGTTACTAGTTACAGAATTTGTAACTGCCACTCCATGGCGCTAATTAAGTGTGTCTTTTATGCTAGTTTACGAATTCTTTCGAAGTTAGAATATAGTGTGATTAACGTTGAGTTCTTGTCTACTATAGCAATAGGTCTTTGTGGCATCCTGCTACTTGTTCTGCATGTGATTATTTCTTGTCCAGGAATACCGTCTGCTTTTGTGAATAATGAAGTAGGGGTGTGAACAGAGATGATGTACCTATTAGACACCAGAAAGGTTTAAGCTCTGAACATTGCTGCTGCTACAATTCCTTTTTTGTGTACTTCCTTTTCAGACATGCAGAAAGGAGCCAAGTGGAGCTGTTCATAAGCCATGCACACAGTTTCATAAATGGGCTTTCAGCACTTGTGACAATTATGTTTTTGAAAACATCTAGCAAAGTTGTGTTCATAGAAGCGTGTAGTAGTGCATTTCATTGTTCACTTGCCATGCTGCCACAGGTATGATTCACAGATATGCAAGATAACTCAACACAGTGCATAACAGTGCATACACACAAACTACCAAAACATAAACTCGGAATTTGTGAGCGAGAAAGAACTCTTTATTGAAATGCAGAGGGCTTAGCCAACATGTAAAAGTCGCTGACTTGCTACTCTGAGTGGGGAAGGGGATTGAGGATTAGAAGTACAAATAGGAGAGAGAGAGAGAGAAAAAAAAGGGAAATTGAAAATATAGATGATAGAATGAAAAGAAAAGGAAGGAAAAAGCCACCTCTTTGACCAATGAATGAAAACATGCGTTAATAGTTTTTTTCGCGGTGTCAAGCTACTGCTACAGCTTGTCTAGCTGACCGATGCTGTCAAAGTACTCAAACAAAAGTTTCATTGCACGCTTCTGTAAGTTGGCACAGGCTAAAGGTCCCAGTATACAGTCAAGGGAGAGAGTTCTCTCGGTTATAATGCATGCAATGTTCATAGAGCGCACGCTCCTCAGCATACGTTCTTCACTCAAATAAATTTGTGGCTGGATCTGTGACTTGACTGTAAATTGTTCACTCGGACCTTGCACAACTAAAGATAACAAAATGACATGAAAGCTTTGCTATGTACGCAGGTAGCGTTCTCAGTATATGCTGGCAATAAGTGTGCAAAGTTCAAACAGTGCACTGGTCACATATTTTCTTGTAAATATCTATAGATAGAAAGCCGGGGTTGTTGGAAGCTGATACATGGTAACGAATGGGCCACGACTCCAAAAGTTTTCTGTTTTCTGACCTTTGTACACGGGGTGGCATAGTCAAATTGTTCAGGCACCTGCTCTGTCTTGTCACTCAGCAATGTTCAACAAGCTCTGTGTGAGAACATGTTGCATGGAAACCTTAACCAACACCCCCCTTGCAATCTTTAAGTTCTGGAGACCAGTTCTATTTGTTTTGCCCATGGAAGTTGCGTCGCAATCTTTGCAATATACTTTCCCGATGACCCCACGGAAATGTTCAGTGCTTATCGGTATACCTTGGGATATACGTTCACGGACCGCAGACATGCGCATGATCGGAGGAAGGTCTTCTACAAAGTACAGTGGGGTATTGCAACGCAGAGAGAATTCAGAAGTGGCAGAGAAAATTCAGAGGTTTAAAAACTGCAAAGGGGGATGCAGCTATTGCCACCAGTGCAGCGTATTCCAAGACTGCGTTTAACTGCTGGACATAACTTCTATATAAACAGGCTTAGAGATAGATCGGGGGGATACTAGGAATATTAATTTATTTGTTGTTAACCATTACCTTCTGAAAACAACATGCTCACGGGGATGTATACTGTTAAAGAACTGGTGAACCTTCACTGACTTGTTGCCAACATATGCTGCAACTGCCACCTGCATAGGTTGGAACATTTCTGTGCAACTTTATTATATGCAAGCTGGAGTAAAATTTTTACACTCATTATTTTACGTAGGTTGGAACATTTTTGCATGTACAGATTGACTCAACAAAAAAATCTGCAGAATGGGAAAGGGAGGATGCCATGTGAACTTAGCATGGGTAAATTTTTGCCTTGTTGGTGTAATATTTTCATGAAGTTCAGCGTAGCACTTCTAATTACAATGATGGAACAGGCTTGTGTATCTTCGGCCTGTCCCATCTTCGTCATTTCAGTGCCGCGATTAGCTGTATAAACATTCAGTAGGGTTGAGAGCTGGGCTAGTTGGTGAGACATCATTTACCCATATGGTGTAGTAGCGCAAATTGCGACGGGGACGAATCAGCTAACAAGCTGATTAGTCACGTACGCAACAACTTCCATAAAAAAATGACAAGTCATGAAAACAGGAAGAAGATAGTGTCAGTTCCATATGCGCACAAGTTTGCCCATAACTTAAAAAACGTAGGTAATCGCTATGGCCTAGAATTAGTTTTTTCGGCACCCAACAAGCTTAGTAAAATATGTTCCAAACTAGACCGTAAAGTTTCCATAGCAGTAAACACTAATGCTGGTAGTTGTACGGTAAATTACACAACAAAGTTTGTTAAGTGTAGCCTATCAGTCGTGTATTGCTTGCCGCTAACGTGTGGAAAGGTATACATCGGCCAGACGGGTCGTTGTTTGAACACCCAACTTTTAGAACACAAGCGATCATTAGGAACTGGCATTCATTCTCACATAAAAAGACACTGTTCCCAGTGTGGCTGCTCACCACTGTACAGTGACACAACCGTAGTCTTCCGTCATGGAAACCAACTAACCAGAGAAATTGTCGAAGCCTTTCACATTAAAAAAAGAAAAGAAGGATGCATTAGTCAGTCATCGGTTTTGCTAAGTAACCGAGAAGCCAGCTACCTCGAAGGACTTAATTGAGATCAGTGTTTGCATGTGTCATACTCTCCTTCTTGTCGTTTCAAAATTTTGTTTCAAACACGTGTGAATTCCCGCAAATTTTTTAGTTTTTTTTTGTTTTTTTGTTTTTTTATTTGATGTTACCCAGGGCTGTTTTAGTTATGTAATCTAAAAGTGTCTAAGCTTAACTGCCGTGTACTATCGCTTGAGTCTGCGCAAAAGCTTCTGTTGGCAATGATTCAGTGTTCGTAGTTCTTTTCTGTGTCGCTAGGGTTATGGGTTATATATGAAGTGCTGCTTCTGAAATAAAAATTAGTTGCGAGTGTAGCGAGTGTGGTGTTTTCTTGTCCTCTTCGTCCCCGTCGAATTTGCGCTACTACACCATATGGTTAAATAATGTATAAACATGTAATGTGCTCTCTTTGCCTTCGTTTGCTCCACACTCTATTCTTGTGTTCTTTGTGTAGAGTATTGTTTAACTGGACTCCTGTACATTTTTTGTACATAACAAGCAGGTACTTTAGGGATCTAGTCATGAATGACTGCATTCATTCCACAAAATCAATTTACCTTTGCAAAAGATGCAGTAGTTGTAATCATTCTTGAACCCTGTGTTCACTTGCAGATGAAGGTGTACCCAGAAACTAAATCAACAGCGTTTCCAGCCAACAAAACTCTCCGTCAAACATTACAAATAACTCACATTCACAGACACGCAGAACATAAATGAAACCCTCTATTGCTATATTTTGCAAGCAGGCTGCATGGCACAGCTGTGGTGCGGCATACTGTTGTGCAGAACAATACAGCAGACTGTTGTGCAGAACAAAATTAGAGGACTGTTGTGTGGAACAATGCACACATTTTTGTATTAGTTGCAGTAACATATCGAATAGGTAAAAACGCCTTGTTAGAAGGAAATTGTCGTATTTTGATCACGGAAGAATATCTGTCGCCTTAGTAGAGTGACGGGTTCTGTGGTGACTTTGCGGAAGCATGACTTCCGTGAAGAGGCTACGTCTAAGAAATATAGTTTTATTCTTGCTGAAAGAATTTTTCGGCAACGATATACCTTCAGCATTATCAGTGAAGTAGGGTACTCGTTTTTTACAGTGTAGCATGTAGTCAAGTTTTACATGACACGCATATCGTGATTATCACGTTTGAATAATTCAATTACCGCCATCGTTCACTCACGTCATGTAATACCGAATTTGCTGTTTGTGAAGCTACCAAAGCGTCCGCGAACACACTATGAGCGTAGCGTATAGTCATGTTTTACATGACCCGCATGTCGTGATTATTATTTTAAGTGCTTCATTTACCTTCGTCGTCCATTCACGTCACGTAAGACTGAATTTGCTATATGTGAAGCTAAAGAAACTGCCACGAGCGGGCTATCAGCGTAGCAAGCTGCCATATTGTACATGACCCGCGTATTACGATTATCATGTTTGGACGAGTTATTTACCTTCGTCGTTCATTCACGTGATTTAGTACCGAGTTTGGCATATGTGAAACAAGCGATAAGGCCGCGAGCGCGCTATGAGTGTAGCATGCAAGCATGTTTCACACTTGACACGCATATAGTGGTTATTATGTTTTTTGGATATGTCACTTACCTTCGTCACTCATTCACGTGATGTACTCAGTTGAAATTTCCACCAGTTGTCTAGAGCGTTCTAGGGTGATCTGTTGGATACCCCACAACACACTGCTGTGTTGTGGAGTATACACCAGCCTGGTGGGCTGTGTGCTGGTGGGAACGCTAACCCACTCTGATTTGATTGATATGTGGGGTTTAACGTCCCAAAACCACTCTATGATTATGAGAGACGCCGTAGTGGAGGGCTCCGGAAATTTAGACCACCTGGGGTTCTTTAACGTGCACCCAAATCTGAGTACACGGGCCTACAACATTTCCGCCTCCATCGGAAATGCAGCCGCCGCAGCCGAGATTCGAACCCGCGCCCTGCGGGTCAGCAGCCGAGTACCTTAGCCACTACACCACCGCGGCGGGGCCCACTCTGATTTGTCCTAGTGGGATGTGTATTGGTGTGAAAGTTGACCCAGTGTGGTGTGTCCTGGTAGGAACGCCAACCCAGACTAGTTTGTTTTGGTGGGACATGTTCTAGTGGGATGTGTTTTGGTGGGAAGACCACACTGGTTTGGTGTGTTGTGGTTGAATGTGTTCTGGCGCACTCAAGAAACATATTTTCTCTTGGGGCTTGGATGAAGAATTTGGTCAACCGAGTGCACTCGAACTCACACTTCATCATATTTTTCTGAACCAGACTCACTCATAATAAATCTCACCAAAATAATACTCAGCTTGGCGCTCTCAGACTCGTTGCTCAATATCTTCGGCGAGTTGACTCATGAGCACATTAACTTACAATTGGCCTTTCTAGCCATGATGTCAATGCTCCTCTATTTCCTTAGCATTCATTATTGCTACTCATAATTAACACTGAAATTGAAAACATGTATAACAAAAATGTGGTCTCATTTCGAAGTTTTGGTCCCATTTCGAATTTGGTCTCATTTCGGAGGGTACACTAGGCCCTTGACAAACAAATCGAAAGTCATATTGACCCATGCAGCCGATAGAAGCAATGCCGCAATATCGAAGTATATAGTCATGCTTCTTGTAGTGTTATTTAAAAAAATGGGGCATACTTGCGATGTTACCCAAGCTTTGTTAAATTGCCCACATCCGTAAGCCAACCCTCATAATAAAGCTTATCTCATCGAGATAGAACAGCTCACATTATTTGAAAACTCTGTGTCTGTATCCAACCGAAATCACTCTTGTAGCACATGCATATCCATTCACCCTTTACTGTTTACATGCAACACGTACAACCTACAGTGATCTTCTCAGTGCTTGTTACTATCCTCTTGTGGCTTAAACATACGCCACACTGTTTGCGTATCACTATAACACCACCACCTCGATATCAATACCAAACATTTTTTATGAATTGCTAATAAAACAATCTTCACTGCACCCCAAAGAACTATATATTTTCGGCACCTCAACTTTTTTAGAAGCAGCAATAGAAAGATTGTTAAATTCATAGTACTCACTAAGTGCTAATATTTACTATAATTGGTGCACTCCTTAGTCCATTCTGACCTCGTAGCTTTTAATTTGAGTTATCAATAGATATTTAGTAAGGACATTTTTATTGAAAGGCAACTCCCGCAAGATATTTTTATCAAAATGACATCCTGAGAAAGACATTGTAGGCTAAGGCCAAAGAGCCACTACAGTAACTTATGGCTCTTATCAACAAGTATTTTAATTGAGTATGAACTGCCATGCACTAAAGCATGTGGGTACGCACATGCATGAACCTAGGCCGACATAAGACTGATAGTAATGAAGTTGAGTAGATAGGACCACAACTCGACAGAAAAGTGTGGTTCATGCATGCTCACTTAAAAATAAATTTTGTTCTTATTCTCAATTCGAACTCGTCTCCAATTTTTTTTTTCTGAAACGGACTCTTGCACTAAAACTTCCCCGAATGTTACTCACCCAATCTTACTTCGACTCAGTCTTGCTGCATGACCTGAATATGAGTTAGTTGACCCAGGAGGAAGTTTGCTGACCTATGTATGTCCCTCTCTAGTATGGTATATTCTTTTGCACAAACCACATCTTCATGTGGCACAACACAGCTAGCCTGGCCAGGTGATTTCCAGATCATAAAAGAACGCAAGACAGTCTTACAATTTACTGGAAACTGAAAGTCTGAACACAATGTTGAGCTGATTACCAACAAAAAGCCAAAAAGAACAGCAACTAAAGCCATGCCGTAGTGTGTATACTGTACATCTGAGTACACGGTTAATTACACTAACAGAAAACGTTTCTACAGCACTTGATATGTACACGATACTGTATATTCTGCCGTATTATACTTGCCCTATGTTACTAAAAGCAATAAAATATTTAAAAAAAATTCAACAGAACACTGCGAGAGTTAGGCACTTGAATATGGGAGCACACGAATTCTGCATTGTAATGTCTCGTAGCCTTCACATAGGAATATATACAAAACTAGATCTAAAGCGACCTTTAGTACCAAGCTCGTGTGTATGTCTGGTGCATGGCAAACACATATCTGTACATATGCCTGAGGCACACCTTGACATGGCATCCTAGGTTCAATGAGAGTATTTTATATCGTGTTCACTAGTGAAGCACATTCCACAATTCGAAGAGCCATGCAATTTTTGTGAAAATGTATTAGTTTCTTTCTGTACGTGAAGATTTGACTTCCTTGAGCACTAGGTCCTAAGGAATGCTATGCTGAAAGGTGATGCAGATTGCAATTAGAATAGTTTTATAAAATTCATCCACTTATATGGTGATTCAAAGCTTGACAAAACTTTAAAAGTAGCACAAATAAATATCTTAGAGTTTGTGAAGTTTGTATTCAAAGGTAATGATGCTAAAAGTACCAGTTGCTTTTTTTAGCATCAATTGCTAGGCAAAGTCTTCAAGAACCCTGATAGTGCATTAGTAAGTATCAGTGCACTTTGAAAAATTAGGTACACATTAGTGTAACTTCCTACTGTACCCTGACACCACGACTTGATAAAAGCTTTTCGTCACACCATCACCCAAGCTCAAGATTTCGACACCATTTTGCGGTTGGCTCTGTTAGTGACGTACAAGCAGCCATTTTGTTTGTTTGTCCTTGACATCATCAACAGTGCCCATACTGGTGCACGGGACTACCACGACCACACTATTGGGTCAACATCCAACGTACACCGAGATAAGCTAATATTTTTCTCTTTGTCATGTTTGAACCCAGCTCATAGTCCTCTCTATATAAAGAATATTCGTATCGCAGAGTTAGGTGAGCTTATAAAATTGCTATTGGTACCCCTTTCAAAAGACGCAAAATTGTTTTCCAAGATAATGTATTATGAGGCTTCAGCAAGTTATCCGCTTCTGTTTACTGCAGTCTTTTTGTAAAACAAAATCAACAAATAGCACGTAGCTTCCAATTTGCTTACAGAGAGGCCAGAAGGCATCACTTCTAAATTTCTTAATTTATAATCCAAGATCAGCATCCCCATCGGTGACTTGAGCATGTTTCGGAGCTTTTTGACTAATTTCCAAATCACCGTGAACTTCGCTGGCTGTTGAAAAGAAAAATCATCTCTTCGATTCGGTTCATCTTCGAGCCACACAATGCCCTCAGCTAGCTCATTTGAACTTGCCTGCATAGAAAAAAAGTGAAACAGAACAGCAGTAAGACAAACAGCCCCTATTGCAAAGACAGCGTGATGCCAGTACGCTTTTTTGGCACTGGTACGCGCTGGAGACACTGGTATACGCTTATAATCACTGGCACTTCGCTGGGCGCACTGAGAAAAAGCTGTGTCGCACTGGTAGGGGCGCTGGCTCAACCGCTGTGATGCTGGTGCGCACTGCAAAGCGCTGGAATTTTCACTGGCAAGCGCTGCTGAATACTGGAGCACGCACTGTTTATACCAGTACAGCTGCAACATGCATGTTATTGTAGCACTGCCGTTGTTTGTTTTGATGTCGTTGAATATAAAACGCTTGATTTTACGGCCGGGAGAGATGCTACCCTAACCGATACCGAGCATACGTACTTTTTGCGGCGCGCGTACGTATTGTAACAACTATAATGTACCTTTTTCGCATGTACCCTGCGCGAACCGGCCATATTCGCATCATCCGTGTATTGCTGTAACGATTCCAAGTTGCAGTGTTTGTAAGCCTGGAGCTGCACGCCACTCCTAACAGAAACAGGAAATTGTTTTTGCCGCAAAGTGGACGAAACGTAAATGGGCTCTCTCGATCGCTTCGCAAGGTTTCCCAGAGGAGGCGAGAAAAAAAAAAGCTGTCGTTCAATTCCGTGACGCCAAATAAATGTATGTCTGGCCATGCTTATCCTGATACTTACTTCAGGTAACAGTTAGAAATGTTCCGAAACTCAAATTCAGATACTTCAACCGTACCAACTCGCTGCGTCGAGAGCGGTCTTACCCAGTGGCCGGCCCAGCGAGCATTAAACCTGTCGTACTAGCCACGTTGGTATATATGTTACCGGCGCTTCTTGCTTCGCATACACGCAACTTTAAAGTGTGAGAATAACTGTAAAGTATAGTTTAGACATCTATGATCTTAAAGCAACTATTTTGTCTTGTGCCGATGTTCGAACAAGGAGTGCTGGCGATCCAACATTGCGCATTCAGCTACGCAGGCGGTCGCCGAAAGCTGCCAGCCGCACTTAGCCGGTACTTCACTGACTGATATGTAACAACAAGCAATTTTCATTTGGTAAATAGGTAGGCCTTCATAAACTGACTCCTTCGCACACGTTTGAGTGAATTGCATTGGTATTTCTATGGGTGTTTTTTAGTTGTTGGTATGGATATAACTGCATAAGTCTGTATACTGGCACGCCCACTGTAAAGTGCAAGCGGAGGCCAGAAAAACGGCTGTCGGTCGGCATCGCCACTCCGTAAATGAATTTCTGGCATTGATTGACCTTCCACTTACTTCAGGTAGAGCTTAGGAAACAGTTAGAAAAACTTCGAAGAAAAAATGCAGAAACTTCAAGCATCGCAACTCAGCTGCTTCGAAAGCAGCCTTACCCAGTGCCCCGTCCCAGCGAGGCCTATCATGCCGGCCGCGTCGGTGTACCTGCTGCCGGCGCTTTTTACTTTAAGTAGGCACAATTCTAAAGTGTAAGAATGACTGTAAAGTACAGTTTAGACATTCCTGAGCCTAAATTGACCATTTATCCGCGTGTGCCGTGCCCGCACAAGGAACGTCGACGATCGATGTGTCGTGTTTTCTGCAACGTAGGCTGTCACTGAAAGCTTCCTTCTGAGCGCGGGAGCCGGTACTTGTCTGACTCGTACGTAAGAACACGCAATTTTGAATATGTAATTTGGTACGCTTTAGTGAACTAACGAATACTTTTTCAGTGGATTGCATTGGTCATTTCATCGGCGATATCTTAGTTACAGGTATTGATATAACTGCAAATATGTAATCTGGCACGCCGGATGTGGACTGCTACATCGTCGCTTGCGCGAAAAAAATATACACAATATTCTTCCGTGTGCGTGGATATCTGCCAAACAAGACATTTAAATCATGGGTACTTGTTGACCAGTAGCAAGTGCTAGAACCGACTATCAAAGTTAAAAAAAAAATATCGGTAGCAACAGCTGGCAATCTGTGGCTGTTCCTTCAGTCAGTTTGAAAATTTTCAGACTTAAGATGTATATGCTGCAAAAAACTTTGCGCTCTTGCTAATATCCGCAATTCGTTTGGTGCCCGAAAGCCGTTCGTCACTGTCGAATCAAGACGCAATTGTTATTTGAAAAGGAATATCATGTCATTCTTGACTTTGCGACTTGAAAACATGAAGTTGAATGGCGCCTTCTTCGGATGAAGTCCATTTACAACCCAACATGCATGTTTTGGCGTGGCGTTGTGAATAAAAAAATTGGCGTGGAGTAGAGGGTAGCATACTTCGTTAGCGATGAGGAGGTAGCGAGTTCAAGTCCCGTCAAGCATAGTTTTATTTTTTCAATTTTTTAATTTTATTGTGAATGCGCGCTATTTTACAAATATATTTATTTGTTTATGGCAAATGGGCATCCCCTTTTTAGGTCTCTGAAGCCACTTTGCGAAGAGTACTGGGACGCTGCAGCTCTAGCGTCCCAGCGTCCCGGTACCTGCGCTAGGAAGGGGCTGTTACCAGCGCCATACGGGGCCCATAATCGGGCATGGCGCTAGACGCTGGTACCCAGTGGCGCTAGTTTTTGCAATAGGGGTCAAGGTGCCAAGCCAAAGGGTGGAATCCTCCAGCGGAACGCAATATCACCCTCCACAACAAAGATGGTCGTACTGTGCCCAGGGTAGACACCATCAAGTTTCACGGCATGATCATCGAGTCCCGCGGAACCAACACCCAAACAGCCCACAAGCTCAGGACTATGAGAATGCTTATGACTCGTACGTAGAGTAGTCAACAGGCACCACGACTTCAAAGAAGACAACCTGCTGCGTCTTGTAGACGCGTTTGTTTTGCACCATTTTATTTACGTTGCCGCTATACACAAATGGCTACGTGCTTAGCGCGATCAACTCAATGCGCTTATTTGCAAGGTGGTCAAACGAGCCCTTGGCCTCCCTATCACCACTCCAATGCACAAACTCCTCGAGCTTTTCGTACATAACACGCTAGAAGAGATCGCCGAAGCTTGGGAACGCGTGCAATTCACCCGACTCAGCACCACGATGGCGGGCCGCCATATTGTGCACGAGCTTGGCTTCTTCTTCTCGAGGGCTAGGGACCCCCGAGAGTTGACTCGAATTCCCCGTGAAATCCGCAACTTTATCACGATCACTCCCATTCCGCAAAATATACACCCCGAATACAACAGAGGCAGGCGCCTTGCGCGGGTTACCTCCGTTCTCAAGCGCATAGACACGGAAGCGGACAACGTCTTGTTCGTGGACGCCGCTGCCTATTACAACAACTGAGCCTTCACCGCGGTCGCGTTATTATACGCGCAGCAGACTCTGAGCTCTATCACAATCGACACCCGAAACCCTGATGTATCGGAGCAAGGAGCTACAGCTGTAGCTATGCTCGACAGCAAACAGAAACTCAACTACAGTGACTCCAGACCGGCCATCAAAGCCTTCGAAGGCGGAGTCATCTCCGACGAGGCATTATGTACACAGCGCAGAGCGGACTCGAGTGCCCTGAAGCACCACACTGTCATCTGATTTCCCGCCTATCTCGGTCAGGTGCCGGGTGCCCTATCCAACCTCAACGATATCGCCAACGATGCAGCGTGAGCACTTACCGACCGCACCGCCATAGGGCAACCCCATCTTGCTGAGTTAGAGACCAATCAGGATGCACCCATTACGTACAATGACATAACAAAGCACTTTTACCTTGAACGCTGAATTTTCCCCCCTCCACATACGAAACTTAACAGACCGCGGGCATTAACCCTACGCCCATTACAGACACACACGTACCGAAACCTTGCCACGCTTCCTGTTTATTTTCCTGACGCATACCCCAGCGACACATGCCATCATGCGACACTCGCACACATGCTCTGGGAGTGTAGAACAACTCCTCCCGACTCTACCTAAAACAAGTGGGAGAGGTTCCTCAGGAGCTCGCTTCTCGCCGACCAGCAATGGGCCATCCAGCAGGTCCACGAAGCGGCCGCCAGGTAATCCCTGTCGGTCTCTACGTTGGAGATGCCCGCTACGCGCGAAACGCGTCCTCCAGGACTCAAATATTTTTTTATTCCATTGCATTTCATTCAAGTTTAGGCACATAAGTGTATTTGTAGACAAAGCGACAAACTACATGAGAGCGGCAAGACAAAGTTAGCCGTCACCTATAGAAGCTAAAACCCACGACAATGGCTGCTATCGAATGTTGTCGATATGAAAGCAGCAGTACACACTTAAACTGGCATGACACATGCTCTAACAAGTTAACCATGTTTTTTTTTGCTCTTTCCAAGTGACAACCAGTATAGCATGTTATTAAACGTACATACTATTCAAACTTCGTGCTATTTACCACTCTCTTTTAGCAATTTCAGACAACGAGCAATTTATTCCTAATTTCTGCCGCTAAGCAATCGAGCAAGGGGAACTAGCTAGAGATCTGGTCATGTATTAGTCTTTTTCGTGTCTAGCCACTTTTGTATTCAAAAAAGCTTTCATGATAATTGGGCTTCCAATGCACTCACACCATGACAGTTAGCAGATGCGAAAGAGAAAATGAGGACAGCAAATTGATGCGATCATAAAGAGATCAGATAAGCTGTAATACCGGACAAATCATTTGAACATACCATTCATGGTTCTTGTAAAAAAGTGTACGAGTCCTATCCGCACAATTTACTTTGCCACTGTGTTTTAGATGCTAAGCGCTTTGAATTGCTAGCAACACTGAATGAAAATATAACATCAGAGCACAGCTCATTTAACATTCTTCAGGATTATTTCTTAATAGGTTAACTTTTTTTAGAGGAAAAGTACACAGTAGCTTAAACTGAAACATTCCACACGATAAATGCTTCCTATTTCAGCTTTAGCTACTAAGCAATAAATACTTCATTCATTTCAATAAACAAATTTCATTAAAAGCTCCATATATAGCTGCAGAATTCGCTATATTACACTAGAATTCTCATTATTACATTACTACAGCCACCCCCCCCCCCCCCTGCACCGCGCACTGGGCGCCCAGCTGATGCACAGAAGTGAAACAACTGACGGCATCATCTCGCGGAGGAAAGGTGTCAGTTATGGCAAAAAAAGTGGTTGCCTCATTTGAGCTCGAAATTACTTAGGCGCCATCTAGAGCAGCAGACCATCCTTTTTCTGGCTCGACACATTCCGCGGAGGAATTTCGATGGGTCGATAAGCGGCGACTATTGTGACTGGCAAGCACTGCCAACACCTCCACGAGCACATCATTTAAAAAGGTGCACAATATTGACGTAAGAAGAAACAACACGCTGCGCATGCACGTATAAACACACACACGCATACAAACACACCATGCTATATCTGGGAAATAGCAGTATTTAGTCGTACAATAGTACATGCACTGTTATTGCATGCCTCTACTTCCGGCGCTAGCTTAATTTATTGGCGTGCTGCCACCAAGTACGTATGTCGCAATTTGAAATCATAGATGTAATACGTTTTTTCAAGTTTTTCTTAATGCCACATTGCGGGAGAAATAACCTGAAAGCTTCGAATCTCTCGTTATTGTTTTAAAAGAAATACAGGCGGAAAGCTGAAGCTGTTTTAAAATGCCGGACACGTGCGTCATCATAGCTTTTTCTGCTATTGCGTCATTTGAATGAAGCGCCAGGGTGACCTTGCAGGCCTAATCTATTACTAGGAGACAGTCCTCAGTCCAGAAAACAAGAAATATCGGAAATCCTTACCACACTAATCAAAACTCTAAATATTTTTGGTGTGGTTCGAAACCGAAATCGTGTATACAAAAATTGTAACAAAATAAAAAAAATATTGATAGTGTTTCTACGCTTGTTACTGCTATACTTATGGCTTAGAGTTCTGGTTTTGTTTCGATTGAAACGGCAATGTTGATAAGCCAAAATGTTTAATGCTAATATACCTTTTGTTAGCTGTGAAACATTCAGTTTTGCGGCTTTGTTACCAACACTGTAGTGTTTCCTTTTTAATGGTTTTCCCGAAAATCTTGTGTGCGTGAACGATCGCTCACATGACATTTGTTGCTGAGACGCAGTTTTTATACATAATATACAAGTTTCGCAAGAATAATAAGGTTATAAATGCGAAGAGCGTGTAATTGTAGTGGCCACCTTAGTGCAGCAATGATTGAGCCGCAAATACGTTGACGACTTCACCCCTGTAGAAGCCACAATGCTTATAGGGAGCACCGATGAGAAGACCAAAGGCTGCAACTACGACACCGTACTTCTGCATACAGCACGGGGAGTAAAATTTCTTATTCCTTATTACATGGTCTGCGTATTGTATGCGTACACTCCCTAAAAAGGTGGTAATGGGACCTGTTACTACCTTTACGACCTATTTACTGCGTATTGTGGCCATTTTACTACCGCAGCAGTATACTAGAGGTAGTAAATGTACGTGGTAGTAAAAGGTACTACCTGAGGTAGTAAACATTACTACTTGTGTACGTGCACATACAAACGCGCGCAGAGTTCTTCATCAGGGGCAAGGTGGACTTGCCGAAGGCCTTTATTAACACCCATTTTTATCATTTATTTACAGTAAAACCCACACACAACGTTCAGAAATGCAGATAAGAGCCCGAGCCCTGCCCTCTCCGGCTACGGGGTTGTGGCGAAAGTTCATACAAGTGCTCCCTGTCCCTCACTATGTCAATGTATCGGGCATCTTATGCCCTCCCCCTTCTAGATAATATTTAAAGGGAACCCTCCTCCCCCTCCCAGTGCGCATGACTATGCGTGCACACAGACGTCCACTTCTGCCGTGTAAAGGTAGAGGGTGCAGTCATATGTAAAGTCTCTAGACTCAGTGGGCATTGAAACGCCCTCGAATAACCGAATAAAGTCTCCTAAGCAGCTTATATATATTGCAACTGTGTTGAAGGATTCAGGGGTGTAATAAAACGTATTTAATAAGGGCGAACCTCTGCCCACAACTTAAAGGGTGTATGATCGTAGAACGTGACAGTCGAACACCAAAGATGTGCGCCTTCTTCTTCCTCTTCAAGAGAAGTCACGGGCGCGCGGCGCTCATCAGTCGGGTCCAGCTGGGTACTCGTGCCATCATCGTCGTCCCTGCGCAACACTAGACGGCGCGCATGTATGTTTATATGTGCGCGGTGATGGGGGCGTTGTTTGAATGCCGGCAAGATGTCGTGGCATAATCCCCCTACTCATATGCATCATCCCGATGCGTCAGGCATTAATAGATTCGTGGTAGGCGTCATTGGTTTTCCGATGATATTTCATAGTAAGGCTTCATCCGGACTACATGTAAACCTCTGTAGGGTTCCGGCGTTTTGAGCTCCCGCGTATAGCGGATCTGACTTGGTGCGTTATATCGCTTACACGATGGAGTACTTCGTAAGGCCAGAAGTAGGGGCTAAGTATATTTTCTGAAAGTGCACGGCGCACACTGTGGTACATATTCATACTGTGTCACCTGGTTGATAATGTGCTTCGGTACGACGCTGATTGTACCGGTAGGAGTCTATACGCTGTTGGCGGCGTATTCTGTATCTCGCCATCTGTACTGCTTCCTCGGATCTTTGCAAGAAGTCGTCTAGGTTGGGTGGATTGCTGATTTCATCAATCAGTGGTAACATTGCATCCAGTGGAGTGGTGACTGTTCGGCCGAATACAAGTTCAAATTGTGTCACTCGTGTTGTTTCTTCAACGGCTGTATTGTATGCGAACGTGATGTAGTGCAATATCTCATCCCATAGTTTAAGTTTGACGTCACCATACATTGAAGACACATCAGTCGGAGTTCTGTTTAGGCGTTCCGTTAGGCGTTTTGTTTGAGGATGGTATGCCGTAGTTATTCTCTGGTCTGAATGGGTCATTCGCATAAGCATTTCATTAGGTCTGCAGTAAAATCTGTGCCACGATCTGTAATTACGACGCGGGGTGCACCATGTCTGAGGACTATGTTGTTGATGAAGAACTTGGCAACTTCAAGAGCTGTTGCACTGTACAGGTAGTCAGTCTCAGCGTAATGAGTGAGATAGTTCATGGCTACGACTATCCACTTCTTCTGTGCAGTCGATGTCGGAAACTGGCCTACGAGACCCATACTGACTTGTTGGAACGGGCATCTTGTGGTTCTATTGGCTGTAGGAGGCCTGAAGGTTTCACGGATGGAGTTTTGCGCAATTGACACTCGCGGCAAGTTTTCACATAGTGCTGAACTGATGCTAACAGCGTTGGCCAGTAGTAATTTAGATAAATTCTGGCGATTGTATGGCTGACACCCGTATGTCCAGATGTTGGCTCATCATTACATGCGCGCCGAATCTTGTTTCGTTACTGTGCAGGCACAACGAATAAAAACTTGTCACCATCAGCATCGAAGTTCCTCTTGCAAAGGACCCCTTCTCGAAGACAGAACGAAGAGGGCCCTCTGGATAAAATGCGTGGCATTTTAACGTTGAGTCTTTGGAGACGCTGCATAAGCAGTAGCAAATTGGGGTCATTTTGTTGTTGTTGAGTGGTTTCTAATGCCTGGACGACGCCTAGAAACTAGAAATGGGAAGTCCTCTTCTTCTGGCTCACTTGTCTCCACTGGTGCGTGTGACAGGCAGTCGGCATTGCTGTGCTTTTTCCCAGATTTGTATACCACAGTAATGCCGTACTCTTGTTGCCTAAGGCTCCATCTTGCTAGTCTGCAAGAGGGATCCTTAAGATTCGCCAGCCAACAAAGGCAATGGTGTTCACCGACTGCTCAAAATGGTGTACCGTAGAAGTACGGTGGAAAATTACTTATAACCCAAATGACTCCAAGACACTCTTTTTCGGTTGCAGAATAATTTGTCTTGCCTTTCAAAAGACTGCGGCTGCCATACGCTAGCACTTTTTCTTGGCCGTTTTCTTGCTGAACTAGAGTGGCTCCAAGGCCGACATTACACGCATCAGTGTGAACTTCAGTTTCGGCATTGTAGAGGCTTGCAGGCGTGTTGTTAACTCATCAAATGCTTGCTGTTGTGGACTTTCCCACATAAAGTACATGTTGTCTTTTGTTAGATTAGTAAGTGGTTCAGCAATGTACGAAAATTTTTCCGCAAATTACCGATAGTACGCGCATAAACCCAGAAAGCGACATACTGACTTCTTTTCTTTGGGTGTTCGGAACTTCGCGATAGCAGCTGTCTTTTCGGGATCTGGATGAACGTCTTCGGAGCTGAGAACGTGTACGAGGAATCGAAGCTCTTCAAAATCGAAGTGGCATTTTTCTGGCTTGATGGTCAAGTCTGTAGAACGAATGGTTTCTAATACTGTGCGGAGTCGCACTAGATGTTGGTCAAATGTAGCGGAAATACGACTACGCCATCCTGGTACACCAAGCAGGACTGCCATTTCAGTCCCACAAGGACAGCGTGCATAATTCTCTGAAATGTAACTGGCGCTATGCACAGGCCGAATGGAAGCGCTTTAAATTCGTAGAGGCCGTCTGGAGTTATGAATGCTGTCTTTTCACGGTCGCGATCATCCACCTCAATTTGCCAATATCCGCTCTTGAGATCAAGGGAGGAGAAGCATTTTTCACTCCGTAGTCGATCGTATGTATTATCGATACACGGCAGAGGGTACACATCCCGTTTTGTTATGCTGTTCAGTTTTCAATAGTCGACGCAGAATTAAAGGCTGTTATCTTTCTTTTTAACAAGCACTACAGGAGATGCCCATGGACTGCTTGAAGGCTGGATCACGTAATCTGAAAGCATCTCCTCCTTTTATTTCTTGATGACGTCTCTTTCCTTTTGCAATACCCGATATGGGTTCTGGTAAATCGGTCTCGTGGCTTTTCCTGTTATAATACTGTGTTTTGCAATAGCCGTGAATCGCACCTTAGAGAAAGTTGAAAAGCAGTCCGAAAATTCTTTTATAATGGCGAACAATTGTTTTTTTTATATTTTGGGAGCCTTTGGTTGACATTAACTGAGGCGTCGACGTCGCACGTCTCTTGTGAAGTGGTTGGCGTTGTCACTAAACTGCATAGTTTGGTCACAATCCAGAACTCGTGGAAATAGGCGATGGCCACACCTTGCGCGATGAGCTGACATTCATTCCCGAAATTCGTAAGGGGGACAACTGAGCGGCCATTCCTTAAGCGAACAACACCCCTCGCCACGTAAATTCCTTTGTTTAAAAAGAGCCCTACATTTCCATCAGCTATTCCTTGGTGGTCACAAAATAGCTTATTTTCGACAAGCACCATTACACTACAGCGTGGTGGCCTTGTGAAGTCATCGTCAACAACGCGCAGAGCAGCAAGGCGTTGCTTTTCTGATTCCTACACCGACATAGCGTGTTCGGTCGAAACCTTACACTGGACCTGCGCAGATTAATTATGGCTCCGTTTCCTTGCAGAAATTCTATTCCTAGTATAAGCTCCCTTGAGCAGTCCGGCAGTACAATAAAGGCAGCAACGTAAGTAAAGCCTCGTATTTCAAGTCTTGAGGTGCATCTGCCAAGCGGCGTAATAGTTTGGCCACCTGTCATGCGCATCTGTGCCCCACTCCATTTCGTCACAACCTTTTTCAGTTTCTTTGCCAATTTGTGACTCATTACCGAATGATCAGCGCTGGTGTCAACTAAAGCATTCAGCTCGTATACGTCTGATTTCAACCGCAAATCTGAAGTAATCTTCGCACTGCTGCGCTTATCCTCTGTGAACATAGCATCGTCACCTTGAAACCGTGATGGAGGATCTTCGCATCTTTAGTTATTAGCGGCCTCACCTCCACAGATCGATTCCTTCAGTTTTCCGGGTGTGGGATTGTAGTACCTTGCCCGGGCTGTGCGGAAAAAGCACGTGGGCTGGGTGGTCGGTAACGCCTGAGCTACGGCAATCTTCCTTGATGTTGGCGTGGAGTGAGTGGCCTCTGGCGCGTAGACAGGTATTCTTCAGTCTCTGATGGCCGTTCACCGTTTCAAGGGCATGGTGCGTACTACGAAAAGCTGTTTATTCCTGCCTGTCTGTACGGGCAGAACCTATACAGGGGACCTGCTTTCCCGCAATGGAAACACAAAGGCCTACGCTCATGGTCATGCCAAATGTCACTTTTCCGGGGCCTTAGATTCACGTAGAGAGCTACACTACAGGCTCGTGGCAGGTAGGAAGCCGTAGGTTTCAGTGGACGAGGTGCGCTTCGTAACGTCTGTGGGTAAGGAGCGGCCATCGCAACTGCTGCGTGGGTGTGCGCCGCGGGTTGTCGGAGGAGTTCAGAGTACGTTGGGATGCGTTGGATCGGCTCTGGCTCAGGCTCAGGCTCCGGCTCACGTACTATCTGCCTTAGTTTATCTCGTACTACGACGACGACAGACAGTGTGGCTGTAGTGTGAGGTGCCTGCAACTTGCTGAGCACTTCTCTGATAACCGACCTGGTGAGTTCTCGCAGGGCGTCCATGTCACTTCGCTTGCCTCCAGAGAAGACATTGCCAGATGCGAAGTTTATGTCCCGATTGTACTGTAGAGCCCGATATTCTAGCGTTTCTTCGATGGCTGTCGCTTCCGTATGAAAGTCCGCAACTGTTCGTTGGTCTTCCTTCAAAGAACAGCTCCGACGCATATCGGCACACCGACCGTCCATTCAGAAGTTGCTCGAAAGAAAGAGGCAGAACGCGTTCAACATTGCGGTGAGTCCTACTCTTCTTTTATTGAGGATGTGCTTGCACTTTGCCGCCGTATCGACGACACCATGCCAGAAGCTGATCGTGTCCGGCACCTTCTGAAGGGTATCGGACCTACCACTTTCAACGCCCTCGCCGCGCACAACTCTTCGATGGTTTTCGACGTCGTCTCTGTATACCAGCGGCTTGATACCTTGCAGTCAATCCGCCTGCAACCCAACTTCTTTGAGAACCCCCTGGCAAACAGTACGGAGCTCCGATCCATCATTCGAGCCATAATTCATGAGGAATTGCAAGCCTACAATGTACCTCCTTCTAACAAAGTTCCCGCTCAACCTGCTTCTAGCGATCTGCGTGACATTATTAGGGAAGAAATGTCAGCGTTTCAAAGCACCCACCGTGCTCCACCTTACCCCCCACACGCTTCTTAAGCACAGTTCGCTTCAATGCAACCCTCGTCATCTCAAGTACCACCACCTGTGCCTGATCACGAACATCTCGCACCTCTAGTCACCCGTCCACCGAACCCTACCTACTATACTTCCTGGCGGGCTCCACGGCCTATTTGCTACTACTGTGGAATTCGAGGACACATTTACCGGGTCTTTCAACGTCGGCAGCAAGAAGAACGTCGTGGTTATGCCGCTTTTGAACTAGACGACACATGTGCTCGAGGTTACTACCGTTATGCCTACAGTCAATCCAACCACTGATCCCCGTCTCCTGTGCACATTTCCAACTCGACCGAAAATACACGTGCCTCCCAACCACGCTCTCCTTCGCCACTCCGACGCTCTGTTTCACCACTTGTCACAGAACGAGCGCTAAAAATGGGCGCGCCGCCAAATTCTTGCGATAACGCGCGAAAGAGACGCCGCGAGGTCAAAAGAAAAAAGAAAGAAAACAAACATCCAAGGCTCCCCAGGGCGCGCGCTCTCCCCGCGGAAGCGTGGCTTCGCCGACGAACCTCCTCACCCCACAGCGGCGGCCGGGCAAGCACTGGAAAGTTCCAGAAGGAAATAGGCGTGGTCATACCGAGTTGAGTCATCGGTCGGGGACGGCCCTCGTACAGTCTCGCGCCTCTCCCCAGCCTTCGCTGCGTATCGCGCCGACGAAATGACGAGAACTTTCTTAAGGTGGCGCGGAAGGTATTTAATCGAGCGGCCGAGACAAGCGAGCAGGAGGAGACGGAAGTGAGCGCCAGAGCGCGTAGGGATTCCGCCATGTAGTCGGCGAAGGTTTTGGTCCGTAGGGACGAAGCCGGAGATGAAGAGGATTTCCACCTTAGGGGTGAAGGCTCGAGCTACAGGCAAGAGCGTGTGTTTACCGCTATCGAGCGAAGACGCGTGGCAACAGCTGCGTGTGTGAAGCCGACGTGTTTCGGGCGAAGAAGTTTGAAGCTTGGAGAGTGGCCTATTGAAGACGGGAGGTTTCCTGGAAGAGAAACTCTGGCGAGGTTTCCTGGAAGAGAAACTTCGAGGGCTGCGGAACGACAACAACGCCGGACTTTGAGTGAGTGATTCTCGGAAGAGTATCATCTAGACTTTGGTTCCAAGAACTTTGGACTGAATAGGTTTTCTATCTCTTTAGTCTTTAAGTGTCTTGGTTGTTCAATGCATGCGACTGCATTGTAGTGCGTATTGTGGTCCGTGTCCGTTGTTTCGAGTGTGGCTGATTGTACTGTGTAGTACGTTGTTTGATTGGTGACATATTGTTTTCAGCTATTGTGGAGTGAGCATATTCGTGTATTGTTTTTCTGATCTGCCATTATTGAGAATATAATTTTGCTTGTTTATCAACTCTCGGCTCTGACTTGTTCTTTGGACCACAGCCGGCGTCTGCTGGCGCACCAATAAGGACCACTTCTAAATTGTCCACGATTTCGTGGTGCGGTTCGGGGGGCCGATACTTCGGCTCTTGGAATTAGCCCGGCGATCGCCTCCCTAATTAACGGGACCGGTGTGACAATTATTCTGGCGTCCGCGACATAGGACCTTTTGGTGCACAGTGTGTTCAAAGTAGTGAGAAAGAGCCTCGAGTTGTTGATAGTGCTATCGGAACGATTTTGTGTGTTGTTCAGTGTTCTCGTTAACGAGTGCAGGGGAGTGTTCCGATAGACTGATTTAGGCAGATACTTTTTACACGTGGCAAGGTTTTATTTGCGGGAAACAATGGATCTCGAAAAGTTAGTTGCTCTTGGTGAGAAGATGGGTCTTTCTGGCGCCGAACTACGGAAGTGGGTAAGCCAGAAGGAGAAAGAGGCGGTGGAGAGAGAGAGGTTGGCAGCTGAGAGGGCCAAGGAAGAAAAGGCAGCTGAGTTGGAGAGAGAAAGGCTGGCCGCTGAAAGGGCGAAGGAAGAAAGAGAGCAACAATTGAAGTTGGAGTTGGAGAGAGAAAAGCTGGCAGCTGAAAGGGCGAAAGAAGAAAGAGAAGCGAGGGAGCGACAGCTGAAGGAAGAAAGAGAAGCGAGGGAGCGACAGCTGAAAGAAGAAAGAGAAGCGGAGATGGCTGAAAGGGAACGGCAGCGGCAGCACGAGATGGAACTCGAGCGGCTCCGTTTGCAACAGCGAAGTGAAACTCCCGTCCAAGCTAGAGTTGAAAGCAGCGAACGGGAGGACCACGGCTTCCGCTTGAACCCAAGCAAGCTGCTTGTAGCGTTTGATGAAAGGAAAGACGACCTTGACGCGTACCTTCACCGGTTTGAGACGATTGCGAGGAGCCAGAATTGGCCGGAACATCAATGGGCAACTGCTTTGAGTACTTGCTTGAGTGGTGAAGCGCTCAGTGTGTACGGAAGGCTGACGCCGACCGATGCAGCCAACTACGCAAAGGTGAAAGCTGCTTTGTTGAAGCGATTTAGATTTACTGTGGAAGGATTCCGGGACAGATTTCGGACAGGAAAACCAGCTGATGGTGAGACGGCTACGCAGTATGCCGCCCGACTTTGCCATTATTTCGACAGATGGATTGAACTTTCAGGGACAGCGCAGGAGTACGAGGAACTTAGAGAGCTCCTAATTAGAGAACAATTTCTTACTAGTTGCCACCCAAGCCTGTCGCTGTATTTGAAAGAGAGGAAGGCTGAGTCATTTGAAGGAATGCTTGAATTGGCTGATCAATTCTTAGAAGCGCAAGGTGGAACTAATTTGGCCAAGGTCAAGAAGGATTGTCCCGATGATTCGAAGAAATTGGCTCCCGCAGAAAAGAAGCGTGCACCAGAGAGCATTCCGCGATGTTTTCTGTGCAACCGAGTGGGTCATCGCGCGAAAAACTGTCGAACGATCTTTACGAGCCCTACGACAGTAAAATGTTTTAAGTGTGGTCAGACTGGGCACAAAGCAGATGCATATCGAAACGGAGCGAGTCAAACCCACCTGATATCCTGTGTGCAAGCAGCACCGAAATCCGATAATAATGCCGTCACCGACGGATTCGTAGAATTGAAAAATGGGGAGAAAATTCCTATTGTTGGTGCTGTAATGTCAAAACAGTCAACCGGTGTTACGAAGCGAATGCCAACGCTGCCTGGAAAGGTTGCGGGCAAGAAGATTACGGTTCTAAGAGACACCGGTAGCTCCACGGTTATCGTGCGGAGAAATTCGGTACGGGAAGGTGAGTTGACAGGCAGAACGAAACTGGTTTGCCTAATTGACCGTACGGTTTGGATGCTTCCCGAAGCCGAAATTGAGGTTGAAACCCCGTACTTCAGCGGGAAGGTTACTGCTTTATGCATGACGACCCCCCTGTATGACCTTGTCATCGCAAACATCGACGGGGCGCGAGGGCCGAATGATCCAGAATGTTCGGGAGAAGACCCGAAGATAGAGCCCTCGCCAACACAGCGGCCGCGAGATACAAGGGAGGAGCCTCCCGTGACAGATCTCACTAGAGCCCAAGGTGAAGCCGCGGCGCAAGAGACAGCGAATGAGAAGATAATCGAGTTGAATGAGTTCACGTGCGGGGCAGCTGGACGTACGTCGGCACGACCCCAACCGACCGTCAGTGTAAAGGTGACGGAGTCGGCCAGCCAGGCCCAATGCCATGACATGAACAAGCTGGTAAATAAACAGATAGGACCCGTTGAACGTTATGACCCGTTAACGGTGTCGGAAGCGACAACGATGGCTGAGACGCCGCCTCCTCCGATATCGTCGTTGGAAAGGGCTCGCCGAAAAAGAACAAGGAAAAACAAGAAGAAATCGAGCGAGCACCGCAAGAAAAGACGCAAGCGCAGCTCAAAGTACACAGAATAAGTGCTGAGGTCAAATCAGAATGTGTTTGGCAGGGCTGAGTGACATATGCTGTGTTAATGTTCTTGTTATCCTGTGTCTCAAGTGTATGTCGAGCGAGTCAAAGTGTTCTGTGCTGTGATTTGATGTATAGTGTTGTATAATTGTTGTAATGAGAGAACTTTGTACGTTTTTATTGTTTGGAATAAGTGATTAAGTGTTGTAGTCGTGTACCTGTGGCTATATTTCATGTGTTGTGGAATTGAACTATAATGTAAGATTGTATTGAGCGATCTATTGCGAATGTGAAGTGTCATGAGCGACGGTTTGTGTTACAGTCGTTCAGAGTGTGTGGTGACTGTTCGCGCTCGTTTGTGTGGTTTTGAATATTATGAGATAATATTCTTAAAGTGGGGGGCAGTGTCACAGAACGAGCGCTAAAAATGGGCGCGCCGCCAAATTCTTGCGATAACGCGCGAAAGAGACGCCGCGAGGTCAAAAGAAAAAAAAAGAAAACAAACATTCAAGGCTCCCCGGGGCGCGCGCTCTCCCCGCGGAAGCGTGGCTTCGCCGACGAACCTCCTCACCCCACAGCGGCGGTCGGGCAAGCACTGGAAAGTTCCAGAAGGAAATAGGCGTTGTCATACCGAGTTGAGTCATCGGTCGGGGACGGCCCTCGTACAGTCTCGCGCCTCTCCCCAGCCTTCGCTGCGTATCGCGCCGACGAAATTACGAGAACTTTCTTAAGGTGGCGCGGAAGGTATTTAATCGAGCGGCCGAGACGAGCGAGCAGGAGGAGACGGAAGTGAGTGCCAGAGCGCGTAGGGATTCCGCCGTGTAATCGGCGAAGGTTTTGGTCCGTAGGGACGAAGCCGGAGATGAAGAGGATTTCCACCTGAGGGGTGAAGGCTCGAGCTACAGGCAAGAGCGTGTGTTTACCGCTATCGAGCGAAGACGCGTGGCAACAGCTGCGTGTGTGAAGCCGACGTGTTTCGGGCGAAGAAGTTTGAAGCTTGGAGAGTGGCCTATTGAAGACGGGAGGTTTCCTGGAAGAGAAACTCCGGCGAGGTTTCCTGGAAGAGAAACTTCGAGGGCTGCGGAACGACAACAACGCCGGACATTGAGTGAGTGATTCTCGGAAGAGTATCACCTAGACTTTGGTTCCAAGAACTTTGGACTGAATAGGTTTTCTATCTCTTTAGTCTTTAAGTGTCTTGGTTGTTCAATGCATGCGACTGCATTGTAGTGCGTATTGTGGTCCGTGTCCGTTGTTTCGAGTGTGGCTGATTGTACTGTGTAGTACGTTGTTTGATTGGTGACATATTGTCCTCAGCTATTGTGGAGTGAGCATATTCGTGTATTGTTTTTCTGATCTGCCATTATTGAAAATATAATTTTGCTTGTTTATCAACTCTCGGCTCTGAGTTGTTCTTTGGACCACAGCCGGCGTCTGCTGGCGCACCAATAAGGACCACTTCTAAATTGTCCACGCTTTCGTGGTGCGGTTCGGGGGGCCGATACTTCGGCTCTTGGAATTAGCCCGGCGATCACCTCCCTAATAACGGGACCGGTGTGACACCACTTCAGCCTGTCTCTCAACTGGCTGCCCAGCGATCAGAAAAATAAACAGTGCAGTTTTTGGAGGAAAATCTCTATCGCAGCGAAATGACCCAACTCCTCCTGAACGACCGTCAAACATGTTATTGGTGACTGTGAAAAGTGTGCGGGTGTTGGCTTTGTTGGACACGGGAGCATCTATTTCAGTTATGTGTGCCGACTTGTGTTGCCGATTGCGGAAAGTGAAGACACCCTACCTTGGATCATCTTTGATTGGGGCCAATTGAGCAGTATTTAGACCATCGACCTAATGATCAGCGCGTGTCTTCATTGATGGTATTCGTCATCACATCACCTTCACTGTCTTAACTTCATGTGCTCATGAACTAATTTTAGGTTGGGACTTTCTCTCATCAGCACCTGCACTTATTTTTTGCCGTCAACGTATAGTTGAGATGACCAAGACTGATCACTGCAGCGAACGCGTCGATGAAAAACCATTGCATTTTTTTCACAGCTTCCGATTCCATACTGCTCCCGGGTCAGGAGCAACTCATCACCATCACATGTTCGAATATTTCCAATGGTGATGTCCTTATCACCCCTTCCAGCCACTGTCTAGCTCACGGCGTTGTAGCTCCCTCCAGCCTGGTGCGGTTCAAAGACAGTGCGGCGATAATCCTTGGCATGAGCCCTACCCCGGAGCTTGTCCTCCTACCCCAAGTTTCTGCAGCGTCATGTTATGTGGATACCCAACTGGTATCTTTAGTCTGCCTTGCCGCCTTGAAAGCTCAGCCACAACAGGCTCTGTCTGTTACTTCCCCCCCCTTTGCTCCCTGGAAAAATCCTGACCTTTCTGCTTCTCAACGTGAGGCGTTGCTAAATTTGCTAACGAAACACCAGGCCTCCTTCGACGCCAATGCTTCGGCACTAGGACAGACCTCAGTTCCGCATCATCGCATCGCCACTGAAGGTCAGACTGTTGTACGCCGTCGTCCCTACCGAGTCTCTTTGGCCGAGCGCGAAATTATCGAGGAGAACGTGACTGATATGCTAAAAAGAAACATCATACGACCTTCTACCAGTTCTTGGTCACCGCCCGTTGTGTTGGTACAAAAGAAAAATAGATCGGTAGGATTTCGTGTTGATTATCGCGCATTCAACAAGATTACCCGAAAGAATGTATATCCGATGCCCCGCATCGATGATGCACTTGACTCATTGCAAGGCGCCGAATTCTTCTCCACCCTTGACCTTCGGTCCGGGTATCAGAAAATACCAATGGACGAAGCAAACATAGAAAAGACCGCCTTTTCTACGCCAGATAGTCTTTAGTCTTTAGAGTTAACGTAATTCAAAGTTAACGAATGCTATTTACCTATGTCACGGAGCTCCTCGTGTTCTTTTGAACGACCGGGGCAAGGCATTTCTTTCAAGCACGCTCAGTGAAGTTCTTCAAGCATCAAATACAACAAGCATCATAAAACAACATCTAGCTATCACCCACAAACCACTGCTGAACGGAAAGATTTCATCGCACGATGTGTGACATGCTGTTCATATATAACGGACCAGATCTTCGCAATTGGGAAGCCATACTTACCTTTGTCACGTTTGCATATAATACGTCAGTTGAACGAACCACAGGCTATTCTCCATTTTTCGTAGTATACGGACGCCAACCGACATCACCACTCGACGTTTCATTCTTTTCTGGCCCCGTCAACTTTTTACCATTCGTTTGAGACCAGTTTCTGTTCCGTGTTGCTTAATACCATCGTCTTGCCCGCGTAAACACCGAAGCTAGCCAAGAAGATTGCAAACATCGTTACGATGCCACTCAACGCGTCGTTCTCTACCGCCCTGGCGATGATGTATTTCTGTGGACTTTTGCGCGAACGCCTGGCTTATGCGAGAAGCTTGAGTCAAGCTATCTTGGCCCCTACAAAGTTGTCCAGCAGACCTCACTTGTGAACTGCCGTGTCACACCTGTTCATGCCCCTATTGACCAACGCTGCCGCGGGACAGTGATTGTGCACGTTTCGCGTCTTAAGCCCTCTACTTCGAGTTCCTGCCTATCGTTTCCTCGCGACAGACAGGTGGAGGTGCTGGGTATTTGTCGGCTCGCGTGACAGCGGCCTCACCTCCGGAGGTCGCCGTTTTCAGTTTCCCCGGTGTGGGCTTGCGCCACTGACACCAGGGAACCCAAAGGTGGGTCGGGCGCGGTGCGTTGATGTGGACGGACGGGGTGATGGTGACCGTGACTGTCGTCGCGGCCGGACAGGAGCATGATGACTACCTTCTAAGTAATCCGCAATTTCTTGTGGGCGTTCACCATAGCGTGGGCAACGTGCGTCTAGGTGGAATCCGCGTAGGCCTATTCGTCGGTAGTAACAGTCGCGGTACATGTGTCCAATTGCACCACAATGGTAGCACAAAAGACGATTGTCGGGTGCATGCCAGACGGTGGACTTCCGCGGGCCAGGACGAAATTCGGCCTGAGAAGGCAGGCGATGGGCTGGACTTCGAAAGCGTCTGAGAGTCCCAGCTGGTGGATGAGCGAAATGTGCCGTCGACGGCGTAAAGACGCGTAGGGCATCCGCGTAGGAAAGCATGGGAGCTTCGACTTGCGATGGTGGTGAGGAGTGAACGAACTGCCTGATTTCGTTACGAACGACGTCCGTAAGAGCAGCACTACTGGGAGGAGACGCTGCATGGAATTTCCGAAGTTTTTCGCGTACAACTTGCCGTGTGAGTTCTGTGCCCCGCTGTGTTGGTGGCAATATATATATATATATATATATATATATATATATATATATATATATAATATAACAGACAGTAATGCCAAGGACTGTACAAAGAAGTTATTAAAACCAATGGAATGTAAATAAGAAGAAAGAAAAGTGGATGAAAAAATTACCAACTGTGAGCAGGAATTGAACCTACGACCTTCGAATTACGCGTTCGATGCTCTAACCACTGAGCTATCACAGCGGCCCTCCCTCCATTCACTTTTTTGGGTTTATCTGTGAATTTAGAAGTAGGAGTGACAGTCAGCGCCATCTATAAGCCAAACAACGAGTGTGAGAACACTCTTATGCGCATGTTTGGCGCCACGTAGCACGTGTACTTATTATGAGCGGGCAGCTGAATAATTGTCCCTCTTATACAACCTAAACACACCAAGTCTGCCAGTACGAGACCCTCGTTCAATGAAATAAGGGAAAGAAGTGTATACCTAAGGGCTCGTTTTTCCGTGTTTTAACACAATATTAATGAGATATAACAGACAGTAATGCCAAGGAATGTACAGGGGAAGTTATTAAAACCAATGGAATGTAAATAAGAAGAAAGAAAAGTGGATGAAAAAATTACCAACTGTGAGCAGGAATCGAACCTACGACCTTCGAATTACGCGTTCGATGCTCTAACCACTGAGCTATCACAGCGGCCCTCCCTCCATCCACTTTTTTGGGTTTATCTGTGAATTTAGAAGTAGGAGTGACAGTCAGCGCCATCTATAAGCCAAACAACGAGTGTGAGAACACTCTTATGCGCATGTTTGGCGCCACGTAGCACGTGAACTTATTATGAGCGGGCAGCTGAATAATTGTCCCTCTTATACAACCTAAACACACCAAGTCTGCCAGTACGAGACCCTCGTTCAATGAAATAAGGGAAAGAAGTGTATACCTAAGGGCTCGTTTTTCCGTGTTTTAACACAATATTAATGAGATATAACAGACAGTAATGCCAAGGAATGTACAGGGGAAGTTATTAAAACCAATGGAATGTAAATAAGAAGAAAGAAAAGTGGATGAAAAAATTACCAACTGTGAGCAGCAATCGAACCTACGACCTTCGAATTACGCGTTCGATGCTCTAACCACTGAGCTATCACAGCGGCCCTCCCTCCATCCACTTTTTTGGGTTTATCTGTGAATTTAGAAGTAGGAGTGACAGTCAGCGCCATCTATAAGCCAAACAACGAGTGTGAGAACACTCTTATGCGCATGTTTGGCGCCACGTAGCACGTGAACTTATTATGAGCGGGCAGCTGAATAATTGTCCCTCTTATACAACCTAAACACACCAAGTCTGCCAGTACGAGACCCTCGTTCAATGTAATAAGGGAAAGAAGTGTATACCTAAGGGCTCGTTTTTCCGTGTTTTAACACAATATTAATGAGATATAACAGACAGTAATGTCAAGGAATGTACAGGGGAAGTTATTAAAACCAATGGAATGTAAATAAGAAGAAAAAAAAGTGGATGAAAAAATTACCAACTGTGAGCAGGAATTGAACCTACGACCTTCGAATTACGCGTTCGATGCTCTAACCACTGAGCTATCACAGCGGCCCTCCCTCCATCCACTTTTTTGGGTTTATCTGTGAAAGGACGCTGCAACTGCGCCTGAGAGTAGCTGAGGCCGGTGTCGGTCAGCCTACGGTGGCTGACACGGGCAACCAAAGGAACGCGCCTATGGTAGTGAACCCGCATAACTTTATACCCGTTTTCAACGAGGACAGAGACGACCTTGACGCCTACCTGAAAAGGTTTGAGAGAGTGGCGACAGGTCAAGATTGGCCACGGGAAAAGTGGGCCACGGCTCTTAGTTTGTGCCTTGGCGGAGAGGCTCTGAGGGTATTTGGACGGTTGTCACCGAACGATTCCCTGTCATACGACGAAGTCAAATTGGCACTGCTCCAGCGTTTTCGCTTCACGGCTGATGGCTACCGTGAGAAATTCCGGAAAAGCAAGCCTGAAGACGGCGAAACTGGAAAACAGTATGCCACGAGACTCCAAAGTTACTTTGACAGGTGGATAGAAATGTCTCAGACAGAGAGGAATTTCGATTCAGTCCGTGACTTGATTGTAGCCGAACAATTCATGGCGAACTGCAGTAGTCAGCTGGCGCTCTTCTTACGGGAGAAGAACTGCAAGACTCTGGAAACCATGGCAGAGGCAGCTGATATATATATAGAGGCAAAGAGATTGAAGAACTTATTAATAGTTCAGAATAAGAGTGAGGACACAACTGGGAAGGCTAAATTGATTTCAAGCCCAAGAGCAGAGATGCAATGTTTTGTTTGTGGCCGTAAGGGGCACAAGGCTTCTGACTGTCGAAGTAAACCTAAACAAGTATTTTGTACAAACTGCCGTAAGTGGGGGCATGATGTGAAGGGCTGTCAGAAAATGACTGGCACTTCGAAATCAACTACATCTTGTTTAATGCTACCCAAAGAAGAGACCGGTCCACAACAATCCATGATTGATGGCGACGACGTCAAAAAAATTTATTGCTGTGCTTGAGTATGATTCTGAAAAAAATATGGTGGCATGAGCTTTAATGAAGTCTGCAATGAACGACAGAAGTTCTGTCTCCGTCCTGCCAGATCAGAAATACATCTTCAATAAAACGACTATAGTAAAACGGTTTGAGACTGCATGCGTCCAACGATTTATCTTCGAGTTGGCCTATAAAGATATTTGCATAGCTTGGTCCAAGTTTTTTTGGATAACAGTGACTCTCTTAACGGGTGTCAAGCGACAGAGCGCCAGTGTTCTCCAAACAACGCTTCAAGTTTACAGACGCAGCCACCCCAAAAAAGGTACGTCACTCTTCCTGCTTCACGCACATACGAACTTAGAAGTGCTAAATTCAACAAGGTCTCTAATAATTGACTAGTATCCCAAACGGCAGTCAATCTATCAAACTATTCGAGTTTTCGTAAAATCAGGAAGGTTATTGAAAAACGAATCCGCCATGCTCTCCTCGCGTCCACGCTTGAAACCTATGTAACTGCTTCGACAGTGCCTAAGGGGCTTCGACTTTCGCTGAAACCAGCAACTTCCAAAATTTCAGGCCACAACAGCGACAAATAAAATGCAATCTTAACAAATGTTTCTTTAGATCTAACAAGTGTCGTGATCGAGGATTACAAATAATCCTCCAAAGCATTAGTTAACACTGAGCGACAACTACGTGCCTCGCATCCGATGAGTACTTCAGAGATGAGGGTCCTCAACGAATACTGACAAAGTAAATACGCTGAAATCCACTCAAAAAAGACTAAGAAGTTGCTCCGCGACAAAATACTTCCTGAGACGGCTTTAAAAGAAATAGCGGATTCTGATACTACAGAAGTAGATTATTCCACTAACATTGTCAATATTTCTGAGGTTATTCTTTACGAACCGTAGTTAACGGTACTTTCTCGAGGTTTAAACTTCTGTCCTGCCACTGGTGGCTTTAACGATTTTCAGCTGGCAAAGAATTTAAATCATTTTGCGCGTAACCTACGCTTAAGAGAATTTTTTCATGAACGGCCATCTTTGCACATGCCATCCCGCGAGCACTGGACGCCTCCAACACAACGTGAGAAGTTTCTTGATCTCTACATCTCAGCAGTACAAGGCGACATTCTGGGGGCCTATAAGAATCCCACGTCCTTTAAACATAATCTGTCCATTTCTGAGAAAAAAGCCCTCCATAAGCTGCAAGATCGCGAAAACATAATTAAAAAACCAGCTGATTAAGGTGGCGCTTTAGTAATAATGAATAAGTCTGATTATACTACTGAGATTCAAAGACAGCTGAACGATATCCCTTTCTACAAGCGCCTTGATGACGATCCGACAGAGCAGTTCAAGGAAATGGTTTCCAATATCCTAAAGGACCTTGTCAAAGAAGACAAAATCAGCGAGAGAGCTATATGGCCCTTAATCCCCCTTAGCCCCATCCTGGGGCGATTTTATATATTGCCAAAAATACACAAAGTAAATAATCATGATCGACCTATTGTTTCCGCTATTGGCACCGTCACTCAAAACAGTGTCTAAATTCACTGATAATCTCGTTAAGTATATCCCACCCACTTTCAATTCATACCAAAAAGATACAAATCATTTCTTGCTCGACATCAGTGACCTTGACGTGCCACTTGGTTCATTGCTTGTGACACAAGACGTAGCCTCACTCTATACTAACATCCCTCATATTGATGGCGTTCAAGCAATATTGGAGGCTTATAAAGAAAAAGTTTCTAACAAAATGGTGGACAGCAACTACACTAGCGCGGTTACTAGAACTAATCCTGACATTGAACAATTTCGAATTTGACGGTGTGCATTATGTTCAGGTTAGTGGCATTCCTACGGGTACAAAAATTGGACCAAGCCATACAAATATCTTTATGGGCCAACTCGAAGATAAATTCTGAGACGCATGCAGTCTCAAACCGTTTTATTATAAGTGTTATATTGACAACGTATTTCTGATCTGGCAGCACGGAGAGACAGAAATTCTGTCTTTCATTGCTGACTTCAACAAGGATTATCCCACCACATCTTTTTCGGAATCATACTCAAGCAAAGCAATAAATTTTTTTGACGTCACGGTTACTATGCGTGCTAAAAAGTGACGAATAAACTCTTTAGAAAGCTACGCAGAGGCAGTCATACCTACATTTAAATAATTCACATCCTAAGCACTGCAAAACAGCGATGTCATATGCTCAAGCACTGCGTTTTAAGAAAATATGTTCGAACAATTCACATTTAACAGACAACTGTAAACTTCGGGAGGCCCTACAGAAACAAAAATATCCACCACAAACCAATAATGATGCCATTAAACGGGCTGAGGAAATTGACCGTGAGAAACCTTTATTCGGAGGAAGCTGGCCGCACCCTCAATCATGAGCCTGGTTATAACACACTCCGCAGCAGCACCAGACATCAACAGCATTCTTCAGAAGCATCACAACATACTAATACAGAGTGATCACTTTTAAAAATCTTTCCTGATCCCCCACGTGAGGTACGTCGCAGATCGAAGAACTTACGCGACATACTAGCCTCTTCAAGGATTACCGCCACCGTTTTTTCTGGTTGTCATCCATGCAACAAGCCCCGTTGCAAAGATGACGAAGACCACTTTGGTTAAGAGTATATCATCAAACTTTCATCTAAAAATTAAAGGGGATTTTTATTCTGACACAAGCCACATTGTATACATGCTTGAATGTTCTATGTGGAAACTCCAATACATCGGACATACTGAAACGTCTTTTAGACTGCGCTTAATTAACCATAAGTCACATGCCAAAAGCCTACCCAATATACCTTTGTCTAAGCATCTAAGCAGGTTAACATTTCTGGTCACTCATTAAATAAACTAAGAGCTACTATACCGGAATCAGGTTTCCCTTCACACTATGATAGGAAACTCCACGAGTCATTTCTGATACAAAAGTTCACCGCGATCTTATCTGGTATAAATGAAGATCCAGGCAAACTGACGTTTCTTTCGGCGCAGAACTGAGTTCTAGTTTCATCACAGTCTGTTCATAATCACTGTACACGCAGATTTTTACGACACCTTTTTCGGTGCAGTGAATTCCTTGAATTTGTCTTATAAATTCTGTTTTTGCCCCATGAAATTCTTAGTTACGCATCTTGTTCCATTTCAACGTTTTCTTCTATACTTTTTGTCTTTTTTGTGCGTGTGATTTGCTGTATGGGTTTGATAGTTCTGTTTGTAAATATTACTGTACTTTTAAAACTGCTATTCTTGTGATCTACTTGATGTAAACACCGCTCATGCATTCTCCTAATCTTTCTTTGACATTGCTTTGACATTCTGTGCTGTTCATTACTCACCAGGTCACAGTAGATAGTGTGTGATAGTGATAGTTCACGTGTCAGGGACCCTTGATATACCATGCCTACTTAAGACCGGCGCATTTTCGTACCGTGTTTTCCCCTGATGAAGGCCGGTCCCCGGCTGAAACGTAGGAACAATAAAAAGTTATCGTTTTGCCCGTACCCCACATTTCGGTAATTTTTCATTGGATCCCAGGACACCTTCTTTTCCAGATATAAGGACGACGCAGCAGGACAGGCTTAAATTAAGGATGACGCAGCGAGCAATGGAAGGTAGGTGTAACGTTAAGAGACAAGAAGAGAGCAGAGTGGATTAATGAACAAACGGGGGTTGATTTGTGGGGTTTAACGTCCCAAAAGCACCATTTGATTATGAGAGACGCCGTAGTGGAGGGCTCCGGAAATTTTGACCACCTGGGGTTCTTTAACGTGCACCCAAATCTGAGTACATGGGCCTACAACATTTCCGCCTCCATCGGAAATGCAGCCGCCGCAGCCGGGAATCGAACCCGCGACCTACGGGTCAGCAGCCGAGTACCTTAGCCACTAGACCACCGCGGCGGGGAACAAACGGGGGTTAAGGATACAATAGTTGAAATCAAGAAGTGGAAATATTTGGACATGGGGTGGGCTTGTAATGCGTATGCAGGACAATCGCTCGTCATTAAGGGTATCCAACTGGATTCCTAGAGAAGGCAAGAGGATTAGGAGGAGAGAAAAGGTTAGGTGGATGCATGAGATTAATAAGTTTGTGGGTGTAATTTGGCAGCAACAGCAGCAAGCACAGGACCGAGTTATTTGGAGGAACATGGGAGGGGCCTTTGCCCTGAAGTGGACGTAATCTGGCTGATAATATATATATATATATATATATATATATATCTATATATATATATATATATATATGTTGTCAAGACAAAGAAAGAAGACGCTGGGGCTCGGTCGCGTGAGCAGCTAAGGGAAGGTAGAGGAAGAAAAAGACAATAAGAACAGCTGGCCCAGGATCGGGTGTTGTCTCTTGTTCTCTGTCTCGCTCATTGCAATGGCGCAGTCGACGACGAGGAAGTCTTACGTCATGGCTTCGTCATCCAGGACAGCCGTGATAAGCGCCGCTTGAGCACGGCGTCAAGGCCTCCTCGGCAGCTGTTCACCTGCCACCACTGCCACCACCGTTCAGGGATGGCGTCAAGGCCTCCTCGGCCGCTGCAGTACACGTTACCGGTACCATTTCACAAGGGACGCCGTCCACGCGTCCTTGGCTATGAATTTGGCCGTTGGCGCAAGCCGAAAAGTGAACTCCCTGCGAGAAGCCGCCGGTACGTGTCTTCGTGGTTCGTCGGCAGTGCGGGCTTCTCCATCTAGGAACGCCGTTCACTATTCTTTGGCGATAGAGTCAACAACCCGGCCACCGCTTCAGCTGCCTTTCGGACCATCAGTGGACGGTGTCCATGCCTTCTCTGTAGTACCAGGACATCACCCAAGGGACACTATGCTACCACTTCGAGGCCGTGATACGCACGGGCTCCTGCCCTTTGGGAATGCTGTTCAAGCTTCCCACAGCCTGCATTCCCTGTCCGGTACTCTTCCAACACATAGGCTGCCAAGAAACACTTTTCATGCTACCTTGGACGTGCGTGTAACCACCGTCAATCCGACTAGAACCACGTACTTCATGGACGTGAACCAAAGCGGTTCAGAAGCCTCCTGCTACAGTGCCGTGGAGCTTCGTCGTACCATCGCACTGCTCCGCGCCGAGACTAAGAAACTGACTGCGTTGATCGCCGAGTGAGCTCCTACAATGTTGCCAGCATTGTGTGACATTAACGCAGTGTTGGATGTAGCTGCCTCATACGACCTTGAAGCAAGCACACCGGAGCAACGCAGAGAGCTTCGGTCTTCTCTGATCGAGCTCTCACACCAGCTCGACTGGTTCGCGTCGGTGATCTCTCCTTTGCCACCTGCACCCTCACAATCACCAGCAGTCTGTGAACTACCGGACTTCCACGGGGTTCGCAACGATGCCAACAGCTGGGTAGCAACCGTCAACGCGATAGCAATGCGCGAGGCCTGGACGGAATCTGATAAATGGACCATGGCTGTAGACCGTCTTCGGGAAGGTGCAGCGGCGTGACACCGGTATGAAGGCTTCAAGCAGCAGTCTTGGGTGGAGTGGAGCTCCAAGCTCTTAGCGGCCTTCGACCGGACACTCTCCGATCCCCCTTCCGTCACCCAGTCCAACCTGACTGGTACCGAGGGTGGAGTTCAAGAAGGGTTCCATCTCGAGACTCCAGCTGAGCACTCCAGTTCTCCACATGAGCTTCCAGACTCGTCGCTGGTACCGGACCCAAATTCGTGTCAGCCATCGGCCACCCCGTCCTCTTTCGTGGGGGGATATACAGAGGGACACAGGGTGGCTGGACCCTTCGTCAACGCGCCCACTACCATATATCGAGCTCAAGTGGGGCGGCAGCTCGACGTCTCAACGCAGTCCTCCAGTCTGACAACAGACAATAAGACCACCCTCGAGCCTCAGCGATTGGCATTGCGGCTTCGAACCTACACCTCATGGGCACGTGGAGCCGTTCACCTCTGTCCTGCCGGATGGGTCACGACATGACACACCCTACCTGTCTACGATACCAACAGTTCCCAGTGATACCAGCGAGGAGAGCAGACTCAGCGATCAGGTGGTGGGGGATTTGCCTACTACGCGGCAGTCATTGGCCGAGTTTGAGAGTGCTTCACTCAATCAATCTATGTCTTCCGAAGACTGACTAATGGACTATAGGCATGTTTTATCCGTATCTGCTCATCACGCCTTGGCCGACGGTAGCGATGCGCCGCAAGCAGGCGAAGTCAACATCAGCACTTCCGGCCTCCCGGCCCTAATTGGGATCACGGGCAATGCAATATTACTTTGAGACCATCTGAATGCCATGCGGATCACCAGTAGGCAGTGTGCGTTGAGGAGGAATTGGAGATAGATCGGCCAGCCGATGACCAGCTCGCACAGAGCAGCGAGGTGAGGCCTTCGTACGCGCCTGGTGTCTGGAGCATGATGTGCAGTTATGGTGGCGTTAACTTGTATGGACGCCACGGTACAGAACAACCAAGGAGCATCTTGATTCCCTGTCGCCGCAGAACAAGAGGAGCCAAAGATGGCAGCGCAGAGGCTCCTGCGTCAGAGCATGGAGGCCGGGAATTGCAGCCTGTCGAGAACCCCGACGGGAATGAAGATCAGTGCCCCAAACTGCGCCAACTGAATTGCCTGCTGCTGCGGCCGCCTCGAGACAGCCAAGGTCGCCCACCAGAGTGTTCGACAGCCCCGCAAGGCACGTCATGGCGTCCACGAGAGAGACCCCACAGACACAGCCAATACCGCCCGCCAGAGACGGTATTGGCAACTCAGGGCTCGAGCCTGCGGGCCGAAGACGACCATTACGAAACACTCAATGGCGTCCACTATAGACATCGTCGCCCGACTTTCAAAGCAGGATACAAAAACCGGCACGACGAAGTCAATGGCATCCACCAGAGACATCATCGCCTTACTTTCAACGCAAGACGCACCGTGGCTATGAGCGGCCTATGGGAGGCAGCCATGCCGCCCACCAGAATACACACTGACAGATCTTCAAGCAGAGGCGCACCGTGGCGTAGACCAACCGGCTTGAGGCAGTGAGTGTGTCCAACAGAGACGCTCCCTGTCCCAGACCGTCACTCCATGTTGCATTGTGGTTCAGAACGACCACCACGATGCAGCCAAGCCCATCCAGCCGAAACTTTGCCGCCAGCTTCCCGCGCGCGCAGTCATGACCGAGTGTCAAGAGTGTCAAGAAGAACAAAGATGCTGGGGCTCGGGCACGTGGGTAGCTAAGGGAAGGTAGAAGAAGAAGAAGATATAATAAGAACAGCTGGCCCAGGATCACGTGTTGTCTCTTGTTCTCTGTCTCGCTCATCACAATATATATTGACGCGTGTCCACGCGCCTACCACGCGCCTACTTCTACCTTGACGGCGATGCGAAAATATGGTATGAGAACAGAGAATCCAGTCTGTTAACTTGGGGCGACTTCCGACAACAGCTTGTCGATACGTTCACCAATGTCGATCGACGCGACCGTGCGCAGCAGCTGTTGGAGCTACGGGTTCAAAAACCCAATGAAAGCGTTACTATGTTTGCTGAAGATATGACTCGTCTTTTTCGTCGAGCTGACCCGAACATGAGTGAAGATAGGAAGTTGAGCTACCTCATGCGCGGCATTAAGGAGCAACTTTTCGCCGGGCTACTGCGCCATCCTCCAAGTACCGTAGTTGACTTCATCAAGGAGGCTACGGCTATCGAGCGGGCGCTCCATCAACGATGCAGGCAGTATCATCGAATGTCTAGCAGCGCCCCAATCAATGCTGCCGCCATACCTGAGGATCAAAGCTCCCTGCGAGACCTCATTAGGGAGATAGTTCGCGAAGAACTTCAAAAGTTCCGGAATCCGGTTGCTCAAACCCCCGTTGCGTCCGTCGCTGAACTGGTACGTGACGAAATCCGCCACGCCTTTTCTACCGCTGGTCCTGGTGACGAGCACCGTCCCATGAGCTATGCCGATGCTCTGCGACGTTCACCATCTGGTACATCGCCGCCATATCACCCAGTGCCGACGGCTCCTTGGTCACCGCGGCAAGAGCAGACCCTGAGCCGACCGCCAAGCCAACCGACGTACCACCAGGCGTCCACAGCAGCACCATGGACATCGTCGCAAGAAGGGAGGCTCAGACGCCCACCACTCCGAAGAACAGACGCGTGGCGCACAATCGATCGACGTCCACTATGCTTCAACTGCGGAGGTGCAGGTCATATTGCCCGTCATTGCTGGCACCGCAATGATTCGTTCCGCCCACTTCGAACATGGTCTGACGATCGACGTGCGAACGAAGAATACATACCACGCAGGGAGGACGCCTCTTTCCATGGAGCCCGTTCTCACTTTTACGAATACCGCACTTCTGACGAGGAGGCAATACCTACCCGCCAGCCAGGTTTGGGACGTCAATCGCGCTCTCCTTCTCCCGCTCATTCACCTTCGTCACACCGACGCACCTCCACGGACCTTAACGCAAGAAGGTCACCCAGCCCGCGACGGGGAAACTGAGGGCGGCGACCTCCGGGGGTAAGGTTGCAGGCCATGAAGATGACGACGAAAAGCCCCCATTACACGACGCTGTAAATTCGACAAGACGTGAGAGCGACGACATTGTGACCGCTGACCTGAGTGTTTTTCTTGACGGCCAGAAAGTAACAGCCTTAGTCGACACCGGTGCCGACTTTTCTATCATCAGTCAGGACCTCGCCATGCGGCTCAAGAAAGTGGAGACACCATGGACAGGCCCTCAAATAAGGACGGCAGGTGGTCAGTTATTGATGCCCTCTGGAAGATGCACAGCGAGAATTGACATAGGAGGTTCTTCTTTCGTTGCGTCGTTCGTCGTTCTCGCCGCATGCTGCAAGGATCTAATTATTGGTATGGACTTCTTACGAGAGTACGGCGCCGTCATCAATATCCCAGACAGTTTGATTACATTCCGCAACAGTTCGGGCGCACCTGATTATACACAGGCGCGACCGAATCAATTGCGTCTAACTTATGACGATGTGGTTCTCCCTCCACGGTCATGCACGCTTGTTTCTGTGGCAGCCGCTGTCCAGTTTGACGGCGAAGGAGTAGCAGACCGAATAACCTCGCTCCTCTTCACACACGGCATTTCCGTCGCAAGAGGTATCGTCAGTGTCGCCGCTGGACGCACGGACTTGCTTCTGACAAATTTTAGTGATGAGCGCCGGCACCTTCCAAAAGGCATGGCCGTCGCTTACTTCGACGATATCACAGACGCAGAAGGCTGCTTGGCAGTAGTCGACGAGGCACCAAAACTTGATTCGACACCAGTTCTTGACGTTAGCACTACTTTGCCTAAGAACGAGCGAAAGAGGCTTCTTGAGCTACTGGCCGAATTCAAAGACTGCTTTTCGACAACATCAAGAGTTGGCCGCACGCCTCTAACCAAGCATCGGATAATTACCGAGGACATGGCAAGACCAATTCACCAAAACCCCTATCGCGTGGCTGCAAAAGAACGCGAAGTGATACAAGAGCAAGTCGACAAAATGCTAGAAGATGACGTCATTCAGCCCTCAAAAAGCCCCTGGGCGTCACCTGTAGTCCTCGTTAAAAAAAAGATGGCAGCCTGCGCTTCTGTGTAGATTACTGAAAACTCAATCAGGTGACAAAGAGAGATGTGTATCTACTTCCTCGTATAGATGACTCTCTCGACATACTTCGACATGCTCATTACTTTTCATCGATGGACTTAAGGAGTGGGTATTGGCAAATCAAGGTAGACCCAAAAGACCGCGAGAAGACTGCTTTTGTGACACCAGATGGCTTATATGAATTTAAAGTCTTGCCCTTTGGTTTATGTTCAGCGCCTGCTACCTTTCAAAGACTTATGGATACCGTACTTTCTGGGTTGAAGTGGAAAACCTGCTTGGTCTACCTTGATGATGTCGTAGTTTTTGCCGCAACATTTGACCAGCATCTTAAAAGACTTGAGGCAGTTTTACAAGCCATACGGTCTGCGGGCTTGACGTTGAAGCCTGAAAAATGCCACTTTTGCTATGAAGAGCTGCAATTTCTTGGCCACGTTGTCAGTCACGCAGGCGTTCGTCCTGATCCTGAAAAGATCGCAGCTGTTGCACAGTTCCCAGTGCCGACTGATAAGAAGGCTGTCCGACGATTCCTCGGACTATGTGCGTATTATAGGCGATTTATCGCGGACTTCGCACGCATCGCATCACCGTTGACCCGCCTCACGAGAGAAGACGTTGTTTTCCAATGGAGCAACGAAGAGGAAGCTGCTTTTAAGAATCTCCGCCAGTGACTACAGACGCCTCCAGTGCTTGCCCACTTTGATGAGAAAGCCCCAACGATGCTACACACGGATGCTAGCAATATTGGTTTGGGAGCTGTGCTTGTGCAGCTGCAAGAGGGCACAGAAAGAGTAATCGCCTATGCAAGCCAAACACTAACACGCGCTGAGACTAATTACTCCACGACTGAGAAGGAATGCCTCGCTGTGGTATGGGCGGTCACGAAATTTCGCCCGTATTTATACGGCCGCCCTTTCAAAGTCATCGGCGACCACCCCTCACTGTGTTGGTTGACAAATCTTAAAGATCCTACCGGGAGATTAGCGCGTTGGAGTCTCAGGCTGCAGGAGTACGACATGACTGTCGTACACAAGTCACGAAAGCGCCACATGGACGCCGACTGTCTATCCCGCTCACCCATTGAATCGGCAACTCTATCCGATGAGGAGGAAACAGCATTTCTCGGTGTGCTTGACTCAACCGCTATTACACAGCAACAACGTGGCGACCCTGAGTTACTTGCCCTAATTAATTACCTGGAGGGGAGATCTCAGAAGGCACCAACTGTTTTCGTGAGAGCGCTGTCATCATTTTGCTTACGGAGCGGAGTACTATACAAAATAAACTTCTCTTCGACAGGATCTGCGTATTTGCTCGTCATCTCAGCAGCCCTTCGCTCCGAAGTACTCGAAGCATGCCACAACGAGGTGACTTCAGGCCACTTAGGTTGCACAAGAACGTTGGCCAGAGTACGGCAGCGCTACTTCTGGCCAAGACTGACCGTTGCCGTAAAACACCATGTTCGTACTTGCCTCGACAGCCAGCGACGGAAGTCACCACCGACTAAACCAGCTGGCCTCCTGCAGCCCGTGCAGGTCCCAAGAACACCATTCGACCAGATTGGCATGGATATTTTGGGCCCACTTCCTACTTCTACTGCTGGGAACCGCTGGGTTATTCTCGCGACTGATTACCTTACCCGTTATGCTGAAACAAAGGCTATCCAGAGAGGTACAGCAGCGGAGGTGGCACAATTTTTCATCGAAAACGTTGTCCTGCGGCATGTTGCACCAAGCGTCGTAATCACAGACAGAGGAACCGCATTTACGGCAGCTCTTTTGGAACAAGTCCTCATGCTGAGTGCAACAACCCATCGCAAGACCACCGCCTACCACCCGCAAACGAACGGGCTTACAGAGCGTCTCAACAAAACAATTGAAGACATGCTTTCAATGTACGTAGACGTCGAACACAAAAACTGGGACGAAATCTTGCCATATATCACGTTTGCATACAACACTGCCAAGCAAGAAACAACCCAGATGACCCCGTTCAGCCTAATTCACGGAAGGGAAGTACGAACCATGTTAGATGCGATGCTAGCGTACGAATGCGACGACATCGAACCAGACGCCGAGATGTTTACAGAACGAGCGGAAGAAGCAAGGCAACTAGCACGCCTACGAATCCAGCAACAACAAGAGTACGACGCGAGCCGCTACAATTCTCGCCGCAGAACAGTAGTTTACCAGACCGGCGACAGAGTATGGGTTTAGACGCCCATACGAAAACGAGGACTCTCTGAAAAGCTCCTAAGGAGATATTTTGGCCCATATCTAGTACTGCGACGACTGAGTGATGTTACGTACGAGGTCGTCCCCGACAGTTCATATAGTACGAGGCTTCGCCAGCACCGTCCTGAACTAGTTCACGTTGTGCGCATGAAGCCTTATGAAAGGCAGTGACTGCGCAAGACACTTCTTAAAGAACATACAAAAAACTGCACTACTGGTTTAGCATCGGGGCGATGCTCACTAAGAGGGGGGGGCAAATGACGCGTGTGTACTGGTGGACCAAAACAACAATAAGGGGATTTGGCGGACACCAGGTAGTGGAGCTCTGGCTGATTGTAGATAAAGAAGGCGATCTTGCTGTTCGGCTGCTGAGAGTCGCTGTGTGAACGTTTATACGTTTATCTGCCTTTGGTTCGCGCTGCACCGCGACAATATGTCTATATATCCGTAAACATTGCAAAACTAGCATCCCTTACAGTCAGGCCTTACGCTTTAAAAGAATCTGCTCAGAGCAATCAGAGTTTCAAAAAATTGCAGAACACAAATGATGCTCTAGTCAAACAAAAATATCCGCCGCAATTAATTGATGACGCAATAAAACGTGCCGACATGCATAATCGTCGAACGCTGCTGTGCGCTGCTAAAACTCGACTCCCTCACCGCAGACAAACTTAGTCCTTACCCATTCTGCGTCAGTTACGCGTGTTTCGAATGTGCTGAGAAAGCACCACAATATTCTAATGCAAAGTGAACGCTTAAGAAACACTTTCACCGAACCACCTAAAGCAGTGTATCGCAAAGCTAAAACTATTCGAGACATACTGTCATCGTCATCATCGTTGAAAGCAGACAGTCCTGACACGATCGGGTGCCATCCTTGCCTAAAACCGCGATGCAAAGTATGCCCTTATATGCGCACATGCCAACAGGTCACCAGTACTGGTTCCAACTTTTCCTTAAAAATCGAAGGCAATCTTGACTGCGATTCTAAGAACATGATATACATGATAGAATGTGCGCTATGTGAAATACAGTACATTGGTCAAACAGAAGGGCCTTTTAGACTGCGTTTTAACAACCATAAATCTCATGATAACACCTTGCCCCACTTGCCCATTTCAAGACACGTGCACCTCCCTGGCCACTGTTTTGAAAACCTACAGGTCACATTACTAGAATCTGGTTAGGCACAAATTATTATAGAGAAGCCCGTGAATCATCCCTCATCTATAAGTTCAACGCCGTCGCATCTGGTCTGAATGAAAACGTAGCAAAACTTAGTTGCCTATTTGCGTAACCTGTATCACCCTGTCCATCTTTTTTCAACCTTGCTGAGCAAGTCGCACAACATTGTCCGTATCCGTTGATTACGTAGCAGCTTTGTAACGGGTTTGTCATTTTTCTTAGTAATTTTTAGTTTTTTTTTCTTTTTTTCTCTTGCTTTTACCGGTCGGTATACTCTTCAAGTTATGTGCTTTATCTTTTATGCGTTTCTTCTTTTATTTGTAAACAACGTGCTCGCGCATGGAAGCAATATCTTTTTACTAGAAGATTAGGTGCCCTTCATATTGTGTGACTTGCATATATATATATCCCCATATATCACCTTTCATGCCGGTTTTCACATTTCTATCTTACTGATATGCACATGTTTATAAACACCACTCGTGCCATAAACTGTATTCTAATGAAGGACGGACCCACGGACGAAACGTCAATAAAATAACTTCGTACGTGCGTCTTCTTTCCTATACGAATAATCTTTCACGGACCCAGCATCACAATTGTTTTTGGTATATATATATATATATATATATATATATATATATATATATATATATATATTGTGACGAGGTTTATTAGTCGAAAACGACAACGACAACGGCAAGATAGTGTGAAGAACCGTCCGGCAGAGATCAGCACAGCAGTGAGCCGAAGCACGAGCCGAAAGAGCCGGGCGTTGGCGATGCTGCTCGCCGCAGTCACATTTTCTTCTTCACAATCGCCCCCGCTGAAAAAGAAGCCATCCTGGCGACTTAAGAAGTTTCAGGCAAAGGCTCATGGTATGGTTTCAGTCGGGAAACATGAACGATGTCACGTGCGCGCCGATGCATGTCGTCCGATCTGGAAACTGGCTCAATTAGGAAATGAACCGGAGAGGTTTTCTCCAAAACGGTAAAAGGCCCCTCATAGCAGAGGACAAGTTTAGAGGAGAGTCCCGGTGTTTGGTGTGGAATGGCGAGCCACAGAAGACACCCTGGGGCATAGCTGGGATCTGAAAGGGCGGTGCTACGGTGTTCTTTCTGGCGTTGCTGCTCTTTTGAGGTGAACGCACGGGCGAGCGGGCGGCACTCTTCGGCTTGTCGAGAAGCATCGGAGACAGGTGGGAACTCGGAAGCATCAGGACGGTAGGGTAGTAGGGTGTCGATTGTATGAGAAGGCTCGCGTCCATAAAGAAAAAAGAAAGGTGAGAATCCTGTGGTGGTTTGAACTGCGGTGTTATATGCAAATGTGACGTATGCGAGAACACGGTCCCAGTTGCTATGATCAGATGCCACGTACATTGAGAGCTTATCACCAAGCGTGCGGTTGAACCGTTCCGTTAGCCTGCGGGTGGCATGCTGTCCTTTTCCGATGAATGACATGGCATTCTGAAAGCAGAGTTTTGACGACCTCGGAGAGGAAAGCGCGGCCTCTGTCACTAAGGAGCTCTCGAGGTGGACCATGTCGAAGAATAAAGCGACGTAAAATAAAAGAGGCGGCATCCTGAGCTGTAGCTTTCGGCAAAGCGGCTGTTTCGGCATAGCGTGTCAGGTGGTCAACTGGCACTATAATCCAACGATTACCATTTGATGTCAATGGAAGGGGGCCATAAAGGACAACGCCGACGCGATCAAATGGCTTGGCAGGGCATGGAAGTGGCTGCGATGCGCCAGTCGCTCGTGGCGCCGTTGATTTGCGTCGCTGGCAGTCAGGACAGCACTGCACGAATTCGCGTACAAAATTGTACATGCCGCGGCAGTGATAGCAATGGCGAAGGCGTTCATAAGTTTTGAACACCCCGGCGTGGTCACATTGCTGATTGTCATGAAGAGAGGCACATACCTGCGATCGTAAAGTGCGTGGAAGGACCAGTAGCCACCGGCGGTCATCAAGAGCGTAGTTGCGTCGATGAAGAAGTTGATCGCGGATGGCGAAATGGAAAGGTTGACGTCGGAGTGATCAAGATACTGGAAGGTTGGGCGTGCCAGATAAATATTCGATAAGAGATGTGATCCACGGGTCATGACGTTATTCGGTGGCAATCGAGTCGAGATTTATCGATGACAAGGTCTCAAAGCGATTGTTTCCGCACGTCGTATCTGGTGATAAAGGTGAGCGGGACAGGGCATCAGCGTCAGATTGTTTGCGTCCACATTGGTATACGACGCGAATGTCGTACTCCTGGATGCGGAGTGCCTATCACGCAAGGCGGCCAGAAGGGTCTTTCAAAGTGGAGAGCCAGCAAAGCGAGTGGTGATCAGTTACTAGCGATCGGGCGGCCGTATAAGTATGGCCGGAATGTTCCAAGTGCCCACACCAGAGCCAAACACTCTTTTTCTGTCACGCTGTAAATATTTCCGGCTTTCGTCAGAGTGGGCTTGCGTAGGCTACAACGTATTCTGAATACACGGGCTTTCGTTGAGCGAGGATAGCGCCTAGCCCGACGCTGCTGGCGTCGGTGTGCACTTCGGTAGGAACCGTCGGGTCGAAGTGGCGAAGAATAGGTGGGGAAGTGAGCAGACGGCGCAGAGTAGTGAAAGCAACGTCATATGCAGGGGACCAGGAAGTGAGGTTCACGTCACCGCGAAGAAGCTGGGTTAACGGTGACATGATAGATGCAAAATTTCAAACAAAGCGCCGGAAATACGAGCATAGGCCTACAAAACTGCGTAGTTCTTTCATGGTCGTCAGCTTGGGAAATTCTGCGACTGCTCCAAGTTTTGCTGGGTCAGGTAATATGCCGTGTTTGGACACAATGTGGCCTAGTATGACGAGCTCGCGTGCAGCGAATCGGCATTTTCTCAGGTTAAGCTGCAGGCCAGCGTTGGTGAGAAGAGTCAAAACGTGCCTGAGGTGAAGGAGGTGCGTAGGAAAATCATGGGAGAAAACCTCGACATCGTCGAGGTAACAGAGGCACATATTCCACTTGAGGCCACGTAGCGTATTATCCATAAGACGTTCAAACGTGGCAGGCGCGTCACAAAGCCCAAAGGGCATGACGTTAAACTCGTATAGTCCGTCTGGTGTAATAAATGCCGTTTTTTGGCGATCGGCTTCAGCCATTGGGACTTGCCAGTAGCCAGACCACAAATCTAGCGACGAGAAAAATGCCGCTCCGGTAAAGGTGTCGATGGCGTCATCAATGCGCGGCAAAGGATAGACGTCCTTGCGGGTTATTTTATTCAAACGACGATAGTCCACGCAAAATCGGATAGATCCGTCTTTCTTACGCACGAGGACGACAGGAGACGCCAAGGGACTGTGCGATGGTCGAATGACGTCTCAACGAAGCATATCTTTAACTTTATTGTTGATGACGCGGCGCTCTTCAGCGGAGACACGGTATGGTCTTCGACGCAGTGGCTGGTGTAGGCCGGTGTCAACATGATGTTTGACTTGTGACGTGCGGCCCAGTTGAGGCTGCGACACATCGAAAGAACTCCTGAACTCTTGCAGAAGATCCAGCAGGTCGGCAAGTTTGGTGGGAGTGAGAGTGTCGGCGATGGCGCTGGAAAACGTATCATTGGACGACTCCCCGAGTTTCGACAGTGCTTTTGGGTGGTCGCAGTAGTCAACCGAGACATCAACCAAAGCCGAAGGGTCGAGATCCTGCACGCGGCCGAGACATTCGCCCGCAAGCAAAGTGACAGGTGTGGAAAGCGGAATGCTTACGAACGTATTGCTTCTTCCGGCGGCAAGGTCAATTGTTACGAAAGGCAGCGGCAGAGCTCGAAGACTCTTGAAGTTATCGGAAGGCATAAAAAGGCATGCAGCGTCAGTGTAGGCAGTGCATGAAACGGGAACAAGGGCGAAATTTCCAGGTGGAATATCGGTATCTTCATGAACGAGCAACTTCACCAGCCCATGAAGAGCGTCAAGTAATGGGTCATCACACAAGGGCGAAAACTCAACTTCGCCGCGAGCGCAGTCGATGGCGGCATTATGGCGGGATATGAAGTCCCACCTGAGGATGACGTGATGCAGACAGCGAGAACAATAAATTCCACGATGTAAAGATTGCCTTCGATGGCCACTATTGCAGTGCAGGCTGCGAGAGGCGTTACATGCTGTGCACTTGCGGTGTGGATTGACAGTCCCGAAAGTGGCGTCGTGCCTTTACGCAATACACGGCAGACATTAGCGGCAATAACAGAAACAGCGGCGGTGGTGTCCACAAGGGCGAAAGTACAATAACCTTCAACAGTTACTGCCACCACGTTAGCAGGAGAGGGGCGAAGGCTTAGACCGTTCGGAAATGGCGCAGTTCTTGCCTCTTGAACTGTGGTGCTTAGGTTTCCTGGTCAGAAGGTCTGGGCCGGCGACGCATGGGCGAGGGCAATTGCCGACGAGGAGAGGGTGCGCGCGGCGTCACGAAGTCGGGGTCATTCGGAGGAGCATAGTTAGGGGTGCGGCCACAGGCTGCACGGTTGGCGGATAGGCGACAGGAGGGCCCACCGTCTCTGCGACACGCTGGCAGTGAACACGGCTGGATAGAGGCGGCTCGTGGTGCGCAAGAGGAACAGCTTAGGCAACGTCTTCCGAAATAGCTGTGCGAAGTGGGGCAGGTAGACGGGTGGTGGTCTCGTGAGTGAAGGGCACTAGGGAAAGTTGGCGGGCGACTTCCTCACGGACGAAGGCTCGAACTTGCTGAAGCAACGGTGAATTGTCAGGCAGGGTGTCAAAACTGGACAGTAACTCACCACCATGCTGAGGCTGCCGAGTCAGAGTGCGTTGCTTCTTGAACTCGTCGTAGCCCTGACACAAGCTGGCGACTTCGGAAACTGTGCTCGGATTTCTCGCCAAGAACATTTGAAATGCGCCATCGTCGATGCCCTTAAGGATGTGTTTGACCTTGTCAGATTCGGGAATGGTGTCATTCGCAAGTCGACAAGGTCGACGACGTCCTCAATATAGCTGGTAAAGGTCTCACCAGTCTGCTGAGAGCGGACGCGCAAGCACTGTTCTGCCCGCTGCTTGCGGACAGCTGGCCGACCGAACACTTCAGCACATGACGTCTTGAAGACGCTTCATGTGGGGATGTTGTGTTTGTGGTTGTTAAACCACAATTCTGCGACGCCAGTGAGATAAAATATGACATGGCCAAGCTTTTTGGCTTCATCCCACTTATTATTGGCGCTCACCAGCTCGTAGTGCTCAAGCCAGTCTTCTACGTCGGTCCCATCCGCACCGCTGAAGACCTTCGGGTCCCGTAGCCTAGGATGGCCAGGGCCGTTGAACTGGGGCGACGATGCCGATGGGTTGGCGTTGTCAGTCATGATGGGCGGTAGCGGGTGGCTTCGCAGTTCCAGGGTGTAGCGACGGGGATAAACAGCACTCTCCAACAAATGTGACGAGGTTTATTAGTCGATAACGACAACGGCAAGACAGCGTGAAGAACCGTCCAGCAGAGATCAGCACAGCAGCGAGCCGAAGCACGAGCCGAGAGAGCCGGGCGTTGGCGATGCTGCTCGCCACAGGCACATCTTCTTCACAATATATATATATATATATATATATATATATATATATATATATATATATATATATATATATATATATATATATATATATATATATATATATATATATATATATATATATATATATATATATATATATATTGTATTTTCGTTGTATTTTGTACCGTTGTATTTCAATATATGTTTTTTTGTTTTTTTGTTTTTTTTTCTTTTTTTGTTGTTGATGTTGAGTGTGTCACATTGTAGCTCTGTTTTGTTTAGCGGTGCACCTCGGTCCAGATTTCTCCTGCTCTTTCCAGTCATGTCTTGTATATTATTAATAGTTTTTATCAGTGTAGGTCTGGCTTGGTACCAAACAAGTTGTTAAAAGTACCTGCTGTCACTTTGTTGATTGCGTAATTGTATATTTTTTGTTTTTATTTTGTTCCCGCTCATTGTTGCGGTTGTTTTGTGGACGTATTTGCGTATGTTCTCGCATTCTTTTATTTGTTCTGCCCGCTCCTGCCAAAGGCCTTTATCAAAGGCTGGCAGTAAATCTGAAAATAAAAATAAAATAAAAATAAATATATATACATATATATACATATATATATATATGAAAGTAGATGCACTTTCACATAACAACTGTTTATTGTGCCGACGTTTCGACAGGAACCCTGTCTTTTTCAAGGCATAATACTATTTACACATGTTCCGTGCCTTTTTATATCCTGTCGAGACAGGTGGGGAGGGGTCAATTGAGAGAGAGAGAGAGAGAGAGAGAGAGAGAAAAGAAGAAACAGTGAAACGGGAGGACAAACATTAAATAAAGTATAGAAAATCTAGGAGAAGAAGCAAGACCGACACGGCGTAATTAGAAAGGGGCAGCATTTCAACAGAGTAGGGCAGAGGTAGATGAGGAATGTCATCATTGTCAACAATACCTCCCCCGCACCCACACTTCCCTAAGTGGTCAGGGAGCCGCCGTCTTTGTATTTCACCTTTCGGTGTAGTCCGCTGGCGGCTCGTTCCTCTTTGAAGTGTATGACAAGTTAATGGGGAGGGCTTAAGCGCTTCAAAAGCGTGCCGGTGGCGTCGGGAGGAGCGAAAAAGCCGGTGAATGAGGCACCGCCATCGATATTCATTATATGCATTGGCTCCTTATCAGTGAAGGAACAGAATGTGCGTTAAAAATTAAAGAAGGGAAAAAAACAGGGGGGAGGGGGCGATTGTACGACATCCGAGACAGTCACCACACAAGGCCCGTTTACATTGAACCGACGAGGGCGCGTTGAGTCGAATAAACAGGTTTTCTGGACTCGCCCTCCCCATGTATAAGCGGACGCGTCGGGGCCGAGAGTCGTCGCGGCGAGTCCCGTCGACCCGGAGACCGGGGGTAGGTTCACCGAACTCACCGCGCTCAGAAAGGGCATGTATAACCGGTCGCGCTGAGTTGACGGCTCGTGACCTCTCCCGCCCGTCGCAGTCTCCGCTTCCCCTGTCCCCATCACTCCGACGTTGCTCTTTCTCTATCGGCCGGTACGCGCGCGCTAGGCACGATGACATCCTCGCGGGCTCTACGCATCATGTGGACAGATGATGAAATAACGACGTTGCTAGCTAAATATGGTGGCAGTTAGGTTGGGACGAAACTTCGAAAAAGTGAAATATTATACGCTGCACGGTAAAACGATTCCAGTCGGTAGAAAAAGAACTGCATTTCCTTGTTAAAAGGCATTCACCACTAGTGTATGTTAATGTGCTTTGCGGGGAAGCAATGCAGTGTTCTTGACCAAAGTCAGAAATTTTTACAGCTTTTCAACTTTACCAGAGACAACGCAGCTGCATAGCTTGCTTTCATTGTCGACGGTAAGTAGGGGAAAAACACGAGTCGCGAAGACAGTAGTTTGGAAGCGCTGGCACATGAACTTTGAAAAATTTGCAATATTGCTCATGTTCAGGCACTTATCGGTCTGTGTGGCGCTTCATATAAAAATATACACTTTAGATCATTTCAAAGGGTGCAGAAACGATATTTATTTCTGTAAGTTTAATACGAATGTTTGTTTTACGCGAGAAAATATTATTTATATTGAGCTGCCCCCAAGGCTGTCAACGGCGGACCGTTAGCGCACATCACTGCACCGAGGGTTCCTCGGCAGCCTCCTAAATGCACCAAAGCCGGCTTGTTGATTCGTGCTCCATTTTACTGCGCTTACCGCCAGTAATAGAAACAAATTATGCAGCTGCACTATCTCATAAAAAGTTGTAAAAGCTGTAAAAAATGTTTAAATATCGCCCAAGAACAACGCATTGCTTCCCCTCAAAGAACATCTTGAGACAACCTAGTAGCTGTGAACGCGTTGTGCCAAGAAAACGCTGTGTTCTTCCTACCCACGAGTTTTTTTCACAACCTAGTTATTGGGCGCTGCCACGATATTCAAATTGCTCTGAGAGTTAGAAAAACTTTCCTCCGAAAACTGGTCTCAAATCAAAAATGGAAGCGATTAGTGTAGTCAAACGATCGATCATGAATTTTTATATTCTTATCGGAGATGGTCGAGCGTACTGCCTGGAACGTTTAGCGTGGAATGAGCCATGTATTTATTTCGTAACTTCGTTCTTGTGATATTTTTAAATTTTGGTTATTCTTGTTTTTTATTGATAATGACGTATAACCAATTAAGGGAATTTGCGCTCTTATGGCAATAAAATTCTGTTTGACCAATTATCTCCATTTCGGTTATAACATATAAATGTGTTACTCCGCCCGTCACGCATTTTTGTTTGAAGGCAGGGCATTCCACAGTCTAAGGTGCTGGGGTACTCGGCAAGGAATGCTACGCAGGATAAATGTAGGTCATGAATTGACCATGCACATGGTTGTACTGTCAATATTCCCGTCCCTGATTACAATGAAGACCTATGGCAAATGCACTAATCCAATACTTATATATACGAAGACAGCCATCGCGGTGGCGGAGCGACAACTGCGTAAACAATCGCAGCCCACAGCGGCGAGAGCGCAGGCTTGGAAAAGCGGAAACCGGTACCGGAAGATGGGCTTTCGGCTCGCCTCGACGCAAAGCGTCGTGCGATCACCGCTCACTTCAACTCATCCGTGCGAGATCATATAAACTCGGGCGCGTCGAGGTAAGCTGAACCCGCCACTCAACTCAGCCCGCCCCCGTCGCGTCCATGTACACGGGGCTACAGTTGCGGCTCACTGGGAAGACATGCGCGCATGCACTAAAAAGTTAACGAAACCACCTAGCTTTCAGCTCCTTGTCAGTGAAGGAACAGAATGTGCTTTGCAACTTAAAGAAGAGAAAAAAAGAAAAAAAGAAAGAAAAAAAAGAAGGGGGGGGGACCGCACGACAGCCGGGAACACTTATCTGTGCGTTCCGGTTGTGCTTGATGATGCAAATCATGTCTATGTTGTCACATGCATAGGCCAAAAGCTTTGTTAGCGGGTAATATTATTGTCGTAATGAAACCGGACTGATTAGAGAGAAGCGTTTGCGTCTTTTAGCAGTCGTAACGCCGGCAGAGTGCCTGGGTGTTCATTTATTCCGTATTTTATCGTGTTAAATTTGTAGATAAAATAAGATTTCCGTTGTTTCCGTTCTCTGATTGTTCGAAAATTGTTTTCTAGTAGTGTAACCCTGATGTCATCAAAGCTGTGGTCTTTTAATGTGCAGTGTTTTGAAAGTGGAAGGCCTGGCAGAGATCGTACATGTGCCCGATGGTTGTTGAATCTAATTCTAAACGGAGTGTCTGTCTGGCCCACGTATTGCTTGTTACATACCCCACATTCCAGGAGGTACATGACGTTGTCTGAGTCACAGTCTAGTGCACCTCTTATCCTGTGCTTAAAATCCGAGTGGGTGCTTTTCACCACTGTCGTTGTCTGCATGTGTTTGCATACCCTGCATCTGCTTTTTCCGCAAGGGTGACACCCAATTTGAGGTTTCACACCTATCTTTGAATTTATTAAATGATCCTTTATATTTTTCGGCCTTCTGTATACAACACAAGGAGGAGAAGTGAAAACTTTGGATAGTCGCACGCTCTGTTCCAATATCCTAAAGTGTTTTCTTAGGACCTTGTTTATGTTCGGTGGGTTGCTCGTGAAAGTTAATAGCAAGTTTTTGTTGCGGTGTTGGTCGGCGTTTCTCTGGTGGTTGAGAAGAATCTGGCGGTCCAGATTTTCAGCTTTTTTGATGGCGTCATCGATGATAGCTGGCGGGTATTCTTGATTAAGGAGTACTTCGCGCATATGTGTGCTGTTTTTGTGGAAGTCCTCGGTGCGGGAGCAGATTCGTCGAAATCTGTGTGCTTGGGAATAGGGAATGCTGGTCTTGCAATGTCGCGGGTGGCAGCTTTTGAAGTGCAGGTATTGTTGCCTGTCTGTAGGTTTTCTGTATACGTTAGTTACCAACGCACCATCGTCAACTCGAATGAGTACATCAAGAAAGTTTATTTCAGTGTTAGAGTAGGTGTGTGTAAAATAGATGCTGGGGTGTACCTGGTTGAATGCCTGTATGAATTTGAGGAGCTCGTTTTCCGAATGTGTCCAAATTATGAATATATCATCTAGGTACCGTTTATAGAGTAATGGTCTGATATTACAAGATGAAAGAAAATTGGACTCTATGTGGTGCATGAATATGTTAGCGTAGTTTGGGGCCATTCTTGTACCCATTGCCGTGCCGCTGATTTGAAGATAGTACTGGTTGTTAAATTCAAAGCTGTTCAAATCGAGTACAAGTCTTGTGAAGATTTCAATTACTTTTTTTCTTGGATAAGCGACAGGGTTGTGTGTGCCATACGATTCACCAAGTGCCCTTACATCATCGTCATGTGGGATATTTGTGTAGAGTGAGCTAACATCCAATGTTACGAGAAATGCACCGTCTGGAATTTTCACGTCTGCTATTTCCCGAAGGAAGTGGTTTGTGTCACGCAAGAAGGACTCATTTGTGGGTGGTATGTCTTTGATTAAAGAATCAATATAACTGGAAATGGGTTCCGTTAACGTTCCCGTGCCTGATATAATGGGTCTGCCAGGGTTATTCTCTCTATGAATCTTCGGCAGCATGTAAAAACGACCAGGCGCCGAATGTACCGTAATAAGTGCCTTTTTAAGCTTTGAATTAATGGCGCCTTCACGTGTGAGATTCTCTAGGGTTGTTACAATAATTTTTTTGTGCTCCGTGGTAGGGTCAAAGTCGAGGTGTTTGTAGAATTGTTTGTTATTTAGTTGTCGCTTGCCCTCCTCAATGTAGTCCGACCTATTCAGAACAACAATCGTGCCTCCTTTGTCTGCTGGTTTAATGACGAGATCTTCGCAGTTGCTCAACGTGAGTAGTGCCTCTTTTTCTCTTTTTGATATGTTATTCATGCTTGGTTTGTGCACTTTGTACGCATGTATAACATCTTTTTGAACCGCGTCTATATAGAGATCCAGATGTCGATCTCTGTTGGCGTCTGGGGTCCATTGCCGTCCGATTACCCCACGAAAAAGTGCGTTATCTTTTTCGGGTTTATCAAAAAATATTCCTCCAATCGTAAATTTCGTGCGAAGTTGTCTAGGTCCTTTAGGAGCGTGAATTCATCATACCTTCCGTTGCCAGGGCAGAATGCAAGTCCGCGTGATAGTATACTCAATTCTTCTTTGCTAAGTTCTTTGTCGGAAAGATTAATAACGTTTGGCTCTTTGGGGTGTGGTGGCAAATTTTTTTGAACGTGAGATGATTTGGTATTTTTTCTGTAAGCAGCAGTGGGTATAGCTTGTGACACATTGTCCCGCGCAAATTTTTTCCTCTTATGTTTTTCAATTTCCTCCGTTTTTTTGTGCTCAAATACGTCTAGTTCTTTAGTTTCCCACTTCGAAAGAGAAAAGTTATTTCTTAAATACCGCTCCTCGTCTGTCAGTGCGTTTAGAGTCTTTCTACAGTGTTCGATGGTGACCTTCGTTAGCTCCTGTGTGGCGTGATCGAGAATTTTGTTCCACCGTTTCATTTCCCCTTCGGCAAAGTTATGCATCGATGGTGTTAGCGACAAGCGCAGCCCCTTCGGAGCCGTACCCGCCAGTACATATTGCTCGAGGCTTTGCACGTGAAGTTCGTGCCGTATTCTTTTGTCAACCACTTTTCTAAGTTTAAGAAAATTTGGACCCGTTCTATGGCCTAGTTCATCTGAAACGGACGGAGTTTGCCCACTCGCACAGCCAGTATGTCACTTTGCACAGACGCGGCGAATAGGGCCGCAAGGTGCCCGGAGGTCGTACCTGGTTTGGGTTGGAGCTCCATCCCGTTGTGCCTCCCGTGACGAGCTGGCCTGTAGACGCCTGCTGTTGGCTGCTGGTGGTTGCTGCTTGTTCGTTGATGATGTTGGCTGCTGATTTTTCCTTGCGGGTGGTTTATTCTGGCAACTCGTTGCTATTGATTTTGGTACAGCTGGCCGTTGTTGTTGGCCCGGATTACCCTTCGTCCACCGTTTCCGGGGTGTGTGTTGTAGGCGTCGACGACAGCCGTGGCAAGCGTGATGGCAGTTGTGCACTCGGTGAGGGGGGTCCCGACGGGGTATGCTGGCCTGGAGAACGGGCAGCAGCTGTTTCTGGGGCTGCTGGGTTCATATTCTTCTCTTTTGCCGCCTCGACAGGTGGCATCGGAAGAGTCACGCCGCAGTGCTTGAAAGTAGGATGGCGTCTCCCGAAGCTCGTACGCCCCAGCCTCTGGTTTGTGGCGCGTGTTCCAGCCAGTTGTTGATATATGGCCGCCGCAGGTCGAGGAGCAGTTGCAGATGTTCCAGGCCAGGAGAGACACTCCAGTGAAGCTCGGGTGCACACCATCGGCCGCGAGTACGGTCCACGGCGGGAGCGCGTCGATGCGATGGTTCACATAGAAGACGCCCTCTCTCTCATGGCACAAACTCAGCAGTCGCAAGTTATATATATATATATATATATATATATATATATAGGATATGACACAACGGGAGCGTTGTCAACAAGGATAAAAATATTTATTTCCTAACAGTTTCGGGAGGGGTCCTCCCTCATCAGGGGATGAGTTCTACTGACATGAGCTTCCAAACTTCGTTGCTGCCGCGTCTCTCTCTCGCCTTGAAAGATGTTTTCAACATAACATAACATGTTTTCGTAACATAACATGTTTTCAACATAATTAGGCAAAGCAAACGACTAACTTCTATTTTCGTGAAGCCACCTCACGTGGTGTACCGCCGGCATAAAAATCTGAAGGACATTCTTGTCAGAGCAAAACAAACACCCCCAAAATTCAATCAGGGTGCCATCCCTGCGGAAAAGCTCGATGCAAGGTATGCCCACAGATGGTGACAACACGTGAATCCAAAGCGAACTTCTCGGATTTCAAATTCTGCATAACTGAAAGCTTTAATTGTGACTCCAGTAACGTAATATACATGCTACATTGCAACATCTGCGGACAAGAATATATCGGTCAAACAGACACGCCATTTTGGCTACGGTTCAATAATCAGCGGTACCACGCCACTTCACTACCGAAGCTACCTTTATCTAGACATCTGCGCCTGCCAAACCACAGTTTTGAAATATCAGCGTAACTCTTTTGCGGTCCGGTTTCTCAAACAGACGCGAGCGCGAACAGCGTGAGGCATATTTTATTTTCAAATTTCGTACATTAGTAGCCGGCATCAACGAGGACCCCGGAAAACTCAACTGCCTCCGAGAAGTAACCAAGGAGAAAATTGGTGACAAAGATTGATAGCTGGAGACCATGCTTTTTTCTGACTGACTCGTACGTGTACACTGTCCTTTCGTGTTTTTTTCTCTTTTTTCCTTTTTTCTTTCTTTTTTTCCACATGCACATTCAAAGTGTTTACGTTCGCCTACCACTTGATGACCATTGAAGGGAAACGGACGAAGATTAAAGGTAAATAGCCGACCGTTCCATTAACGAGAAACCCTTCCTTTACGCACGCCGCCCGCCGCCCGCCGACCGACCCATTACGGGGAAACCCCTTTCTTTACGCACGCCGTCACGGACCCTCCCGGCACCGCGGCGACAATCTTGGGTGGCCCTGACACACGTCAAGAACTGAACAGCACGTGATATGAACCGTATGTGGATGTAGACGGACACATGGCTTCGTTCTCAGTGTTGACAGTGGGTCTTCCTCTTTTTTACTTTCTTTCTTTTCTTTCTTTTTTTCGTCTTGTTTCTCACCTTTTTCTAGTTCCCTCTCACTCTCGCAAACATCTTTCAAGGCGAGAGGGACGCGGCAGCAACGAAGTTTGGAAGCTCATGTCCAGTATAACTCATCCCCTGATGAAAGGAGGACCCCCCCCACGAAACTGTTGGGAAATAATATATTATCCTTGTTGACAACGCTCCCGTTGTGCCATATCACATACCTTCACGAAGACTAACTGGCTCATTGAATTATTACTCCCACTGAACTAAACCATGGCTGCCAGTTCATCATCAATGGAGCGTTTGTCGTGGAGTTAATCCAAATTACCCTACGAAGTGTGCCGTCTTCGGGGACTCAATCATGCGGTACGTCCACACGCACTTCAGCCCGAACGACTCATCGACGCCGTGCTTTATTTCCTATGGTGGTGCTATGTTTTCGGACATTCAGGAAGCTACTTGAGTACCTACCTTACCGGGTGGACACGTTATTTTCTGCATGTGGGCACACGGACACCCTGAAGACGAGCTCTTCAAGATCACTGCATTCGTTGAGGGAGGCATTGAAGCGAATGAGGCAGATTCTCGCCCGAACATCAAGACACTGCATCTTAGTCTGCCACTACCTCGCGCACCCAATCGCCGACCGGCGGCACTCGAACTGGCGATCAATGAATCGGTTTAATATGGAGGTACAGCGATTCAGCAGAGAGGCCCGCCGTCTCTGCCACTACGGGTTGTTGGGAGCAGGTGTCTATTACGTCGAACATGGTTTCTCAACACTCCCGCTGCGCCGCTTCCTGGCTGCTGACGGCTTACATGCAGGCTTCGAGGCAGTCGCGCTGCTGGCACAGCACACGAGGGTGCAGCCTGCGATGGACGTCGGTGGCATGGAGATCGGCGGCAATCGCTTGCACGGACAACTCCAGTGCCAAGCCCCCTGAACAAAAAGGAGCCGAGCGACACACAGAGCCATCCAGGGCACCAGCAAGTGACGATGTCGCCACTACCACCAGCGAGGCCAGTGAGCGAGCCAGCGAGTCCCACCAGTGACTCAGAGATCGGCGGCAACGGCTTGCACGGCAAACTCCAGTGCCAAACCCACTCAACAACAGGGAGCCGAGGGACACAAAGAGCCATCCAGGGTCCCAGCAGTGACGACGTCGCCACTCCCACCAGCGAGGCCTTACAACTCCAGGCGGACGAATGCGGCGAAGACCAAGGCGGCGGCTTCCAAATGACACGGGGAAACAAAAGGTACGGGCAGTCTTAAACACGCATGGTCCCACTCATTTCTATCGATTAGGAAAATCATTGAAAAGCGGGTGCAGTACGAAAAACAACGCGGTACCACTAACCAAATATCTATCTCACGAAATTGCACCTAAGGGCCTCCGCCTAGCCTGCAACCCCTCAAGTCTACACTAAGTGAAGCAGAAAGGGGGAAGTGGAAAAATATTACTAGAAGCGTCCTTGCAACTGACTCGGGTCATTGCGGACCATAGTGAGCGTAAGGCCGCCGAATACAGTGTCACGAAGGCTACGCAGAAATTGGTATCTAATCTCGGAGAGCATGAGGCAAGAGAACTGGAAAGATATGAACTAAAAAAGAGAGGCGAAATTTCAGTAGTAAGAGATAGAAAATTCAAGCGGGACTGCAGTAGCTCCACTGCTCTGCAACAGGAAAGGAATGAGGCCGTACAAGAACGCCAGGGACCACCCGTACCACAACCTAACTTTGAGGAGAAAAATGGGAACTCAAACTACAGTGCAATCCTAATCAAAACATCCTTACTCTCGAATATGACGCTGACACTCCGTGCCACGTGATAGCCAAGAGCAGCCGAAAACTTATGAGAAAAATGTCCTCAATCTGTCAAACACAACACTCACACCCTCAGCTTCAACGTTTGTCGAGAGGCTTGACCTTTTGTCATCATCCGGTAGATTCAATAATTTTGAACTGTACCAAGACCCTCGATAAACTTTGCGCGTAATCTCCGCCTCATGAATACTTTCATGATCGCAAGGACTGTACGGACGAGAATAGAGTGATTGGTGGTGACAAATCATGGTGTCCGGTGAGCAGAGGGACAAACACCTCGATATGTATATATCAGCAGTTCAAAAAGATATCATCAGAGCGTATGAAAAAATTGGCCATTTCAAAACAACATATCAAAGTCAGAACGAAGGGCACTCGATGAACTCGAAAAACACTGGAATTACTATCAACCGGCTGATAAAGGGGGCTGCATAGTAATTCTAAACACGTCGGACTACTTAAAGGAAGGGGAACGACAACTATCAGACACAAAATTCTACAAAGAACTTCCAACGGACCCGACTCCCGAATTTGAAAGGGAGATAAAAGTAACCCTAAACAATCTCCGCCGGGACGAGAAAATTAAACGGCAAAATGTTAAAAGCAATGTTACCGGCCCTTCTGTTCCCGGTCGATTCTATTTGCTCCCCAAATACACAAGGCAGGTAATC
>WOVY01010520.1:0-312200 GCA_013436015.1 Rhipicephalus annulatus
AAAAAGAAAGAAAAAAAAGAAGGGGGGGGACCGAACGACAGCCCTGAAACACTTATCTGTGCGTTCCGGTTGTGCTTGATGATGCAAATCATGTCTATGTTGTCACATGCATAGGCCAAAAGCTTTGTTAGCGGGTAATATTATTGTCGTAATGAAACCGACTGATTAGAGAGAAGCGTTTGCGTCTTTAGGCAGTCGTAACGCCGGCAGAGTGCCTGGGTGTTCATTTATTCCGTATTTTATCGTGTTAAATTTTTAGTAAAATAAGATTTCCGTTGTTTCCGTTCTCTGATTGTTTCGAAAATTGTTTTCTAGTAGTGTAACCCTGATGTCATCAAGCTGTGGTCTTTTAATGTGCAGTGTTTTGAAAGTGGAAGGCCTGGCAGAGATCGTACATGTGCCCGATGGTTGTTGAATCTAATTCTAAACGGAGTGTCCTGTCTGGCCCACGTATTGCTTGTTACATACCCCACATTCCAGGAGGTACATGACGTTGTCTGAGTCACAGTCTAGTGCACCTCTTATCCTGTGCTTAAAATCCGAGTGGGTGCTTTTCACCACTGTCGTTGGTCTGCATGTGTTTGCATACCCTGCAATCTGCTTTTTTTTTCCGCAAGGGTGACACCCAATTTGAGGTTTTCCACCTATCTTTGAATTTATTAAATGATCCTTTATATTTTTCGGCCTTCTGTATACAACACAAGGAGGAGAAGTGAAACTTTGGATAGTCGCACGCTCTGTTCCAATATGTAAAGTGTTTTTCTTAGGACCTTGTTTATGTTCGGTGGGTTGCTCGTGAAAGTTAATAGCAAGTTTTTGTTGCGGTGTTGGTCGGCGTTTCTCTCTTCTCTGGTGGTTGAGAAGAATCTGGCGGTCCAGATTTTCAGCTTTTTTGATGGCGTCATCGATGATAGCTGGCGGGTATTCTTGATTAAGGAGTACTTTTCGCGCATATGTGTGCTGTTTTTGTGGAAGTCCTCGGTGCGGGAGCAGATTCGTCGAAATCTGTGTGCTTGGGATAGGGAATGCTGGTCTTGCAATGTCGCGGGTGGCACTTTTGAAGTGCAGGTATTGTTGCCTGTCTGTAGGTTTTCTGTATACGTTAGTTACCAACGCACCATCGTCAACTCGAATGAGTACATCAAGAAAGTTTATTTAGTGTTAGAGTAGGTGTGTGTAAAATAGATGCTGGGGTGTACCTGGTTGAATGCCTGTATGAATTTGAGGAGCTCGTTTTCCGAATGTGTCCAAATTATGAATATATCATCTAGGTACCGTTTATAGAGTAATGGTCTGATATTACAAGATGAAAGAAATTGGACTCTATGTGGTGCATGAATATGTTAGCGTAGTTTGGGGCCATTCTGTACCCATTGCCGTGCCGCTGATTTGAAGATAGTACTGGTTGTTAAATTCAAAGCTGTTCAAATCGAGTACAAGTCTTGTGAAGATTTCAATTACTTTTTTTCTTGGATAAGCGACAGGGTTTGTGTGCCATACGATTCACCAAGTGCCCTTACACATCATCGTCATGTGGGATATTTGTGTAGAGTGAGCTAACATCCAATGTTACGAGAAATGCACCGTCTGGAATTTTCACGTCTGCTATTTCCCCGAAGGAAGTGGTTTGTGTCACGCAAGAAGGACTCATTTGTGGGTGGTATGTCTTTGATTAAAGAATCATATAACTGGAAATGGTTCCGTTAACGTTCCCGTGCCTGATATAAGGGTCCTGCCAGGGTTATTCTCTCTATGAATCTTCGGCAGCATGTAAAAACGACCAGGCGCCGAATGTACCCGTAATAAGTGCCTTTTTAAGCTTTGAATTAATGGCGCCTTCACGTGTGAGATTCTCTAGGTTGTTACAATATTTTTTTTGTGCTCCGTGGTAGGGTCAAAGTCGAGGTGTTTGTAGAATTGTTTGTTATTTAGTTGTCGCTTGCCTCCTCAATGTAGTCCGACCTATTCAGAACAACAATCGGCCTCCTTTGTCTGCTGGTTTAATGACCTCTCTTCGCAGTTGCTCAACGTGAGTAGTGCCCCTCTTTTTCTCTTTTTGATATGTTATTCATGCTTGGTTTGTGCACTTTGTACGCATGTATAACATCTTTTTGAACCGCGTCTATATAGAGATCCAGATGTCGATCTCTGTTGGCGTCTGGGGTCCATTGCCGTCCGATTACCCCACGAAAAAGTGCGTTATCTTTTTCGGGTTTATCAAAAAATATTCCTCCAATCGTAATTTTCGTGCGAAGTTGTCTAGGTCCTTTAGGAGCGTGAATTCATCATACCTTCCGTTGCCAGGGCAGAATGCAAGTCCGCGTGATAGTATACTCAATTCTTCTTTGCTAAGTTCTTTGTCGGAAAGATTAATAACGTTTGGCTCTTTGGGGTGTGGGTGGCAAATTTTTTTGAACGTGAGATGATTTGGTATTTTTTTCTGTAAGCAGCAGTGGGTATAGCTTGTGACACATTGTCCCGCGCAAATTTTTCCCTCTTATGTTTTTCAATTTCCTCCGTTTTTTTTTTTGTGCTCAAATACGTCTAGTTCTTTAGTTTCCCACTTCGAAAGAGAAAAGTTATTTCTTAAATACCGCTCCTCGTCTGTCAGTGCGTTTAGAGTCTTTCTACAGTGTTCGATGGTGACCTTCGTTAGCTCCTGTGTGGCGTGATCGAGAATTTTGTTCCACACCGTTTCATTTCCCCTTCGGCAAAGTTATGCATCGATGGTGTTAGCGACAAGCGCAGCCCCTTCGGAGCCGTACCCGCCAGTACATATTGCTCGAGGCTTTGCACGTGAAGTTCGTGCCGTATTCTTTTGTCAACCACTTTTCTAAGTTTAAGAAAATTTGGACCCGTTCTATGGCCTAGTTCATCTGAAACGGGACGGAGTTTGCCCACTCGCACAGCCAGTAATGTCAATTTGCACAGACGCGGCGAATAGGGCCGCAAGGTGCCCGGAGGTCGTACCTGGTTTTGGGTTTGGAGCTCCATCCCGTTTGCCTCCCGTGACGAGCTGGCCTGTAGACGCCTGCTGTTGGCTGCTGGTGGTTGCTGCTTGTTCGTTGATGATGTTGGCTGCTGATTTTTCCTTGCGGGTGGTTTATTCTGGCAACTCGTTGCTATTGATTTTGGTACAGCTGGCCGTTGTTGTTGGCCCGGATTACCCTTCGTCACCGTTTCCGGGGTGTGTGTTGTAGGCGTCGACGACAGCCGTGGCAAGCGTGATGGCAGTTGTGCACTCGGTGAGGGGGGTCCCGACGGGGTATGCTGGCCTGAGGAACGGGGCAGCAGCTGTTTCTGGGGCTGCTGGGTTCATATTCTTCTCTTTGCCGCCCTCGACAGGTGGCATCGGAAGAGTCACGACCGCCGCAGTGCTTGAAAGTAGGATGGCGTCTCCCGAAGCTCGTACGCCCCAGCCTCTGGTTGTGGCGCGTGTTCCAGCCAGTTGTTGATATATGGCCGCCCGCAGGTCGAGGAGCAGGTTGCAGATGTTCCAGGCCAGGAGAGACACTCCAGTGAACGCTCGGGTGGCACCCCATCGGCCGCGAGTACGGGTCACGGCGGGAAGCGCGTCGATGCGATGGTTCACATAGAAGACGCCCTCTCTCTCATGGCAGCACAAACTCAGCAGGTCGCCAAGTTTATATGTAATATAATATATATATATATATAATATATATATATAGGATATGACCACAACGGGAGCGTTGTCAACAAGGATAAAAATATTTATTTCCTAACAGTTTCGGGAGGGGTCCTCCCTTCATCAGGGGATGAGTTTCTACTGACATGAGCTTCCAAACTTCGTTGCTGCCGCGTCTCTCTCGCCTTGAAAGATGTTTTTCAACATAACATAACATGTTTTCGTAACATAACATGTTTTCAACATAATTAGGCAAAGCAAACGACTAACTTCTATTTTCGTGAAGCCACCTCACGTGGTGTACCGCCGGCATAAAAATCTGAAGGACATTCTTGTCAGAGCAAAAACAAACACCCCCAAAATTCAATCAGGGTGCCATCCCTGCGGAAAAGCTCGATGCAAGGTATGCCCACAGATGGTGACAACACGTGAATCCAAGCGAACTTCTCGGATTTCAAATTCTGCATAACTGAAAGCTTTAATTGTGACTCCAGTAACGTAATATACATGCTACATTGCAACATCTGCGGACAAGAATATATCGGTCAAACAGACACGCCATTTTGGCTACGGTTCAATAATCAGCGGTACCACGCCACTTCACTACCGAAGCTACCTTTATCTAGACATCTGCGCCTGCCAAACCACAGTTTTGAAAATATCAGCGTAACTCTTTTGCGGTCCGGTTTCTCAAACAGACGCGAGCGCGAACAGCGTGAGGCATATTTTATTTTCAAATTTCGTACATTAGTAGCCGGCATCAACGAGGGACCCCGGAAAACTCAACTGCCTCCGAGAAGTAACCAAGGAGAAAATTGGTGACAAAGATTGATAGCTGGAGACCATGCTTTTTTCTGACTGACTCGTACGTGTACACTGTCCTTTCGTGTTTTTTCTTTCTTTTTTTCCTTTTTTTCTTTCTTTTTTCCACATGCACATTCAAAGTGTTTACGTTCGCCTACCACTTGATGACCATTGAAGGGAAACGGACGAAGATTAAAGGTAAATAGCCGACCGTTCCATTAACGAGAAACCCTTCCTTTACCGCACGCCGCCCGTCCGCCCGCCGACCGACCCATTACGGGGAAACCCCTTTCTTTACGCACGCCGTCACGGACCCCTCCCGGCACCGCGGCGACAATCTTGGGTGGCCTGACACACGTCAAGAACTGAACAGCACGTGATATGAACCGTATGTGGATGTAGACGGACACATGGCTTCGTTCTCAGTGTTGACAGTGGTTCTTCCTCTTTTTTACTTTCTTTCTTTTCTTTCTTTTTTTCGTCTTTTTTCTCCCTTTTTTCTAGTTCCCTCTCACTCTCGCAAACATCTTTCAAGGCGAGAGGGACGCCGGCAGCAACGAAGTTTGGAAGCTCATGTCAGTTATAACTCATCCCCTGATGAAAGGAGGACCCCCCCCCACGAAACTGTTGGGAAATAAATATATTTATCCTTGTTGACAACGCTCCCGTTGTGCCATATCACATACCTTCACGAAGACTAACTGGCTCATTGAATTATACTCCCACTGAACTAAACCATGGCTGCCAGTTCATCATCAATGGAGCGTTTGTCGTGGAGTTATCCAAATTACCCTACGAAGTGTGCCGTCTTCGGGGACTCAATCATGCGGTACGTCCACACGCACTTCAGCCCGAACGACTCATCGACGCCGTGCTTTATTTTCCTATGGTGGTGCTATGTTTTCGGACATTCAGGAGCTACTTGAGTACCTACCTTACCGGGTGGACACGTTATTTCTGCATGTGGGCACCACGGACACCCTGAAGACGAGCTCTTCAAGATCACTGCATTCGTTGAGGGAGGCATTGAAGCGAATGAGGCAGATTCGCCCCCGAACATCAAGACACTGCATCTTAGTCTGCCACTACCTCGCGCACCCAATCGCCGACGGCGGCACTCGAACTGGCGATCAATGAATCGGTTTAATATGGAGGTACAGCGATTCAGCAGAGAGGCCCGCCGTCTCTGCCACTACGGGTTGTTGGGAGCAGGTGTCTATTACGTCGAACATGGTTTCTCAACACTCCCGCTGCGCCGCTTCCTGGCTGCTGACGGCTTACATGCAGGCTTCGAGGCAGTCGCGCTGCTGGCACAGCACACGAGGGTGCAGCTGCGATGGACGTCGGTGGCATGGAGATCGGCGGCAATCGCTTGCACGGACAACTCCAGTGCCAAGCCCCCTGAACAAAAAGGAGCCGAGCGACACACAGAGCCATCCAGGGCACCAGCAGTGACGATGTCGCCACTACCACCAGCGAGGCCAGTGAGCGAGCCAGCGAGTCCCACCAGTGACTCAGAGATCGGCGGCAACGGCTTGCACGGCAAACTCCAGTGCCAAACCCACTCAACAACAGGGAGCCGAGGGACACAAAGAGCCATCCAGGGTCCCAGCAGTGACGACGTCGCCACTCCCACCAGCGAGGCCTTACAACTCCAGGCGGACGAATGCGGCGAAGACCAAGGCGGCGGCTTCCAAATGACACGGGGAAAACAAAGGTACGGGCAGTCTTAAACACGCATGGTCCCACTCATTTCTATCGATTAGGAAAATCATTGAAAAGCGGGTGCAGTACGAAAAACACGCGGTACCACTAACCAAATATCTATCTCACGAAATTGCACCTAAGGGCCTCCGCCTAGCCTGCAACCCCTCAATGTCTACACTAAGTGAAGCAGAAAGGGGGAAGTGGGAAAAAATATTACTAGAAGCGTCCTTGCAACTGACTCGGGTCATTGCGGACCATAGTGAGCGTAAGGCCGCCGAATACAGTGTCACGAAGGCTACGCAGAAATTGGTATCTAATCTCGGAGAGCATGAGGCAAGAGAACTGGAAAGATATGAACTAAAAAAGAGAGGCGAAATTTCAGTAGTAAGAGATAGAAAATTCAAGCGGGGACTGCAGTAGCTCCACTGCTCTCCAACAGGAAAATAGGAATGAGGCCGTACAAGAACGCCAGGGACCACCCGTACCACAACCTGACTTTGAGGAGAAAAATGGGAACTCAAAACTACAGTGCAATCCTAATCAAAACATCCTTACTCTCGAATATGACGCTGACACTCCCGTACCACGTGATAGCCAAGAACAGCCGAAAACTTACGAGAAAAATGTCCTCAATCTGTCAAACACAACACTCACACCCGCTCAGCTTCAACGTTTGTCGAGAGGCTTGACCTTTTGTCCATCATCCGGTAGATTCAATAAATTTGAACTGTACCAAGACCTCAAAAACTTTGCGCGTAATCTCCGCCTCCATGAATACTTTCATGATCGCAAGGACTGTACGGACCAGAATAGAGTGATTGGTGGTGACAAATCATGGTGTCCGGGTGAGCAGAGGGACAAACACCTCGATATGTATATATCAGCAGTTCAAAAAGATATCCATCAGAGCGTATGAAAAAAATTGGCCATTTCAAAACAACATATCAAAGTCAGAACGAAGGGCACTCGATGGACTACGAAAAAACACTGGAATTACTATCAAACCGGCTGATAAAGGGGGCTGCATAGTAATTCTAAACACGTCGGACTACTTAAAGGAAGGGGAACGACAGCTATCAGACACAAAATTCTACAAAGAACTTCCAACGGACCCGACTCCCGAATTTGAAAGGGAGATAAAAGTAACCCTAAACAACCTCCGCCGGGACGAGAAAATTACCGGCAAAATGTTAAAAGCAATGTTACCGTCCCATTCTGTTCCCGGCCAATTCTATTTGCTCCCCAAAATACACAAGGCAGGTAATCCGGGACGTCCGATAGTATCCAGTAACAGCACATCAACAGAAAATATATCAGAATTCATCAATTCCTTAATAAAAAACATCCCCCCAAATTTTCCCTATTACCTAAAGGACACAAACCACTTCATCTACGAAACTTCAAGTCTCGAGATCCCAGGCGGCAGTTTTCTGGTGACCATGGACGTCTGCTCACTGTACACCAACATACCCCACCTTGACGGAATAGCGGCTATGGTTTCTAAATATGTAAAATCTGACTCATCAACTAGTGTAAGTGGCGAGGTACTGTTTACACATCTTGAACTTGTACTAAATTATAACCGTTTTGAGTTCAACGGCAAGCATTTCCTTCAGGTCAGTGGCACTGCAATGGGCTCGAAAATGGTCCCAAACTTCGCGAGCACCTTTATGGCTTCACTTGAAATCCCATTCATTGAGGGACGCACCTTGAAACCTTTCTACTACAGAAGATACTTAGACGATATTTTTATGATATGGAACCATGATGAGGGAAGTCTTTTCCACTTCATAGAGGATTTTAACAAATGCCACCCGTCAATAAAATTCACGCACAAAATTTCCAAAACTAGCATTAACTTTTCGGACGTCACTGTCACGGTCGAAAATGACCGCTTGTCAACAAACCTTTACAAAAAGCCTACAGGTCGTCAAATGTACCTACATTTCAGAAGCAGCCACCCAAAGCATTGCAAAACGGGTATTCCATATTCTCAGGCCTACCGGTACCGAAGAATATGCACCAATATACGGGAATTTGACAGACACGCGGAACACCTAAAGCATTCCTTATTGAAACAAAATCATCCGGAAGACATTATTGACGATGCCATACTACGTGCTCAAAACGTAAACAGGAATGATATATTTAAGGGACCAAACAGAGTATCTAAAACGACTTCCCAAACGAACCTTGTACTAACTTACTCCTCATCAGCGCTACGAATCAACAACATACTTTCCCGCCATTTTAACATAATCAGGCAAAGCAAACGACTAACTTCTATTTTCGCGAAGCCACCTCACGTGGTGTACCGCCGGGATAAAAATCTGAAGCACATTCTTGTCAGACCAAAAACAAACACCCCCAAAATTCAATCAGGGTGCCATCCCTGCGGGAAAGCTCGATGCAAGGTATGCCCACAGATGGTCACAACACGTGAATCCAAAGCGAACTTCTCGGATTTCAAATTCTGCATAACTGAAAGCCCTAATTGTGACTCCAGTAACGTGATATACATGCTAGATTGCAACATCTGCGGACAAGAATATATCGGCCAAACAGACACGCCATTTCGGCTGCGGTTCAATAATCACCGGTACCACGCCACTTCACTGCCGAAGCTACCTTTATCTAGACATCTGCGCCTGCCGAACCACAGTTTTGAAAATATCAGCGTAGCTCTTTTGCAGTTTGGTTTCTCAAACAGACGCGAGCGCGAACAGCGTGAGGCATATTTTGTTTTCAAACTTCGTACATTAGTAGCCGGCATCAACGAGGAACCAGGAAAACTCAACTGCCTCCGAGAAGTAAGCAAGGAGAAAATTGGTGACAAAGATTGATAGCTGGAGACCATGTTTTTTTCTGACTGACTCGTACGTGTACACTGTCCTTTCGTGTTTTTTTCTCTTTTTTTCCTTTTTTCTTCCTTTTTTTCCACATGCACATACAAAGTGTTTACGTTCGCCTACCACTTGATGACCATTGAAGGGAAACGGACGAAGATTAAAGGTAAATAGCCGACCGACCTATTAACGAGGAACCCTTCCTTTACGCACGCCGCCCGCCGCCCGCCGACCGACAAATTACAGGGAAACCCCTTTCTTTACGCACGCCATCACGGACCCTCCCGGCACCGCGGCGACAATCTTGGGTGGCCCGACACACGTCATGAACTGAACAGCCCGTGATATGAACCGTATGTGGATGTAGACGGACAGTTGGCTTCGTTCTCAGTGTTGACAGTGGTTCTTCCTCTTTTTTACTTTCTTTCTTTTCTTTCTTTTTTGTTTTTTCTCACTTTTTTCTAGTTCCCTCTCACTCTCGCAAACATATTTCAAGGCGAGAGGGACGTGGCAGCAACCAAGTTTGGAAGCTCATGTCAATATAACTCATCCCCTGATAAAGGGAGGACCCCTCCCGAAACTGTTGGGAAATAAATATATTTATCCTTGTTGACAACGCTCCCGTGGTGTCATATCCCATACCTTCACGAAGACTAACTGGCCCATTTAATTATTACTCCCACTATATATATACATATATATATATATATATATATATGACGTAAGAAGGCAGGGACGGTTGGTAGAAGCAGAGGAGGAAGAAGTGAGATTAGAATAAACACGGCGTATGAGCCAGGCCACGTCGCCCCTTCATCATAAGCGTCACACGAGTCGACAGGATGAAGACCTGCCAGCCCCTTCATCAGTCGCTCATCATCTACGCAGTCCTCCGCATGACACCCAGAGCATACATGGACTACCGTACATGCGCCTAGCATTACGCATCGACCAGCATCATGTCAGAAGCCTCTACTGACCTTCCCATTCCCAAGTACACCGGAGCAGCGGACGATGGACCCATACAAGACTGGTTCGACCAGTTCGAGTTCCACGCTACCGCTGCATCTTGGTCGGAACGGGAAATGGTTACGAACTTCAGCGACTACGTCACCAGTGAGGCATTTAAATTTTACCTCACCCACATATTCGACAACGATGAGTCTTGGCAAAAGATAAAGCAAGAAATGATCGTTTGGTTTAAAAAATACGATGACGACTACGACGAAGACTTGCTTGTAACCCACCATCCACAGACAACTGCACTCAGTCGTCAATTTTACAGGCAGTCTTCAATCATTCGAACGCACAAGATTCTACCTCTGACAAAAGACGAAGTGGCACACGAGTTCAGTGGCAGACGACAACGCGTATTTTGGGAAAAACACAGCCATCGAGTGCGCCTCCCTTCTGCACGAAAGTCGGCAATTGTGAAGTCATCGCTTCAGCATATGACCCGAGACGTTGCCCAACCACCTGATGCCGTTCACTCTTCGTCTGGCATACGTGGCCCACCACCTGGGTTTTAATCTCGCGGTTCTTCAAGCGCTCCTAACGCTCACCACTTGCCTTATAAGGACGCCGTATTTATGGTAGATGACCTGGCGCATCGGGAAAATACCCTGTCGAGCCATGCTCCTTCCACACGGGTCCATGCATCGCCATCCAGTCCATGCACACTCGACAGTGGAAGAAACACTAAAGGCTCCGACGCATCGAACGTCGCAAGCTACCAGGCGCAAGAACCACTTGCAGTGAACTGCGAAGAAGCCCTTGAAGAGCATATTGATGGCACATTACCAACTATGCCCGATAAGCAACACACCAGCTCACCATGCATCAGCTGTCTACAGGACGCGTCAAACCTCGAAGGAAATGAATGCCCGATTCCACAAGGGGCGCCACTACAGCCATCTCCTGAGCAGCACCAGCAAAGCAAGCAAAACGAAGTTCACAAGCTCAGAAAACAACGAGAGAGACTGCAACGAGAACATCGGCGAACGCCAATTTGAATGGAAGCGCGTTCACCTGTTGAAGAACATCAAAAAATAGGATCTCCAAACCAACAAGACGTCAGACACTTTCGGACAAAGAAAAGTCGCCAGAAACGCTCCTAGCGTTTGCTATTCCGCTGACTGCAACACCAAAGAAAGCGCCGAGAAAGACGCGGAAGCACTGCTTGCAAACCGCAAGCACTCAGGCACTCCATCACAGTCTGTCGAGAAGCACGCAAGCAAGAAGCATCAGGATTGCACCATTCACGGCGAAAAATACAACCCCGACGACATCTGAGCTGCCGATGCAACAAAGCGTTCCAACCTTGGTCAGCCCGAACAAGAGTTCCAGCAGTACTGTCAGTATCCACGTGTATCCCGCTCTGTCCGGAACGCAACAGTCAGCCTCGCCCACCAGAGTTGTTATAGAGTTCACCGGACTGCTTCGTCGGGCTTGAAGATTCAGTGAGATTGTGAAACTCTGTCGGGATGTGAAACTGTGAACTTAGTCATTGTTTCGTTTATTCTCTTTTTCAATTTCTTGTAGTTTGTAACCGGTGCCATCTTTCGGGGGGAGGGGGAATCCTGTGACGTAAGAAGGCAGGGACGGTTGGTAGAAGCCGAGGAGGAAGAAGTGAGATTAGAATAAACATGGCGTATGAGCCAGGCCACGTCGCCCCTTCATCATAAACGTCACACACACACACACACACACACACACACACACACATATATATATATATATATATATATATATATATATATATATATATATATATATTGTAATATACTATACAGAGAACAAGAGACAACACCCGATCCTGGGGGCCAGCTGTTCTTATTCTGACTTCATTCTTCTCTTCCTTGCTCTGGCTATCCACGTGCCGGAGCCCCAGTGTCTTCCTTGATCATGACAGCCATGACTGCGCGCCCGCGGAGCTGGCGGCAATTTTTTGGTGGGTAGGCTTGACTACATCGTGGTGGTTGGCCCGGACCACGATGCAACATCGGGCGACGGTCTGTGGGAAGCGTCTCTGTTGGACGGCACTGTCTGCCTCGAGCAGGTTGCTGTTTTGCTCGCCATGATGTCTCTTGAAAAAGTGCGGTGGACTCAGGCGGCCGACATGGGCTGACCGTTGTGGCCGATGCTCTCAGCCATGCTGCGATTTGGTCCGGGTATCTGCCAGAAGTAGATCTGGTGGTCGATACTGGCTGCATCTCGGAGGTTGGCCACAGCCACGCTGGAACTGGGTGCCGGAGTCTACCACAAGTCTATCGGGAGGCCGAGACTGGCCTCATCATTGTGGTCGGTCTTGTCCATGCAGAGACTCTCTGTGGGAAGCAGCTAAACATGCACCTGACAGCGCGGTTCGAATGGGCCGCAAGATCAGCGGCTGACGTAAAACGTTGGAGGAGGGCTGCCAAAAGTGCATCCCAAAAGACGCGCTAGGTGCCTTGGCTGGTGTCGAGAGTGGGTACGCAATTTCTGTGATGTGTGGCAAAAAACATAATTCACGGCTGGTCTTGGCATCTGGGGCAGGAACATTCTGAAGCTGTCATCGCATTGGCTGCATGTGGGGTTCCTCTCATGGAAGCGATGACTCACCTTGCGGGACTGCCAAACACTCTGGTCGGTGACCACTGCTATCTCGTAGCGGTCGCAGCACGCTTAGCAGGCAATTTTGTTGGTACAGTTTGGGGCACTGGTCTACATTGCTGTTGTCGTTCTGGACAGGCTGCAATGCCCAGGCATCATGCTTTGACGCAGGAGCCTCTGCGCAGCCATCTCTGCCTATTCTTGTTCTGCGGTCGCGCAGAATCAGGATATTTTAAAGTGGTTGTGTACCACAGCGTCCATAGGGGTTAACGCCACCACAGCTGCACATCATGCTGCAGACACCGGGGGCGAACGAAAGCCTCACCTCGCTGCTCTGTGTGAGCAGGTTACCAGCTGGCCGATCTATCTCTGATTCCTCCTCAACGTACACTGCCTCCCGGTGATCAGCACGGCATTCAGATGGTCTCAAAGTCATATTGCATTGCCCGTGATACCAAGTAGGGCTGTACGCCGGGAGGCCGGAAGTGCTTGGCCTGCTTTTAGCGCATCACTACCGTCAGCCAAGGCGTGGTGGGCAGATACGAATAACATAGGCATATAGTCCATTATTCTGTCTTCGGCAGACATGGATTGATTGAGTGAAGCACTCTCACACTCGGCCAATGACTGCCCCGTAGTAGGCAAATCCCCCACCACCTAATCACTGAATCTGCTCTCTTCGCTGGTATCACTAGGAACTGTTGGTATCGTAGACAGGTAGGGTGTGTCATGTCGTGACCTATCCGGCAGGACAGGGGTGGACGATTCGACATGCCAGGAAGTGTGGAGTTCGAAGGCCTCAATGCCAATAGCTGAGGCTCGAGGGTGGTCTTGTTGCCTGTTGTCATACTGAAGGACTGCGATGAAACATCGAGCTGCCGCCCCACTTGAGCTCGATATATGGTAGTGGGCAGGTTGATGAAGGGTCCAGCTACCAAGTGGCCCTCTGTATCTCTCCCCACGAAAGAGGATGGCGTGGCCGATGGCTGACACAAATTTGGGTCCTGATCTCCGCGCGAAATTTTTATCCCAGGAATGGCCTAAAACTCGAAGGCGTTGAAACAAAAGCTTCGCAGTGAAGGTGAATGGCGATAGAATGCCAAGCGGGTCATAATTTTGAGAAGCAACCTTCAGTAGGGTACGTTTCGTGTCGAGCTGGCCAGCCACTAAATTCTGCGCCACAGACTTGGAAGAAAATTTGAAGTAATCATTTTTTATATCTCACTGCAATCCCAAGACCACAGCTGCTTCTCCGGATGCTCCTTCTACTTGCTCCTCCTGGTTGTCAAAAATGTTCTGCAGCTGATGGTTATTGGTCTTCCACTTTCTGAGCTTCATGCCAGCACCTTTCATAATTGCTTTCGACTGCTCATAGATGCGCTGACCTTCATAGAATCTGTCCGCACCCACGAACAAATCATCGACATAAAATGCCTTCTTTAATGTAGAAGCGAGCTCTTTCTCTTGACATGCGTTATATAAGTTGTAGTGAAGAATCGCCACGAGCAAGAAAGGGCTTGACGTTCATCCAAACGGCACCCGTGTCATGCGCCATTCGACGAGTTTACGGTGTTGGCTTACGGAAATAGAGCCAAGCAAGAAAAACCAGAATGCTTCTCGGTCAGTTTCCTGTATCTCAATTTCTAAGGATGCATTTTTGATGTCGGAAGTGATGGCGACAGGGTGCCATCGAAAGAGAAGAAGGGCTTGCAGCAATTCTGGATTGAGGTTCACTCCTTTATCCAAGCAGTCGTTAAGAGATGGTACACCTTGCGTGTGTGACGATGCGTCGAACACAACACGCAGTTTGGTAGTTAACAATTTCTTCCTTATGACTTCCTGATGTGGCATATAATATGTGGTGTGATGTTCATTCATTCACTATTTATTCAGGCAAAATCAATGATTGCTTAGGTTGAAGGGACTAAACAACAGATTACCTCTGCGTGACTAAGGTCCCTCCACCCATACATTTGCTGAGGTTAAGTGGAACTAAGCATACAAATTTCATTCTGCTTTTGAATGAGGGGACGCAAAATTCAAATTCAAGAAGTATAGCAGATTAACAGATGTCGACACATACGTTTTAAAATGACACATTACAGTCATCACCAATTTGCAACACCAATATACTATATAATTAAATAAATAAATATATATATATATATATATATACATATATATATATATATATATATATATATATATATACATATATGCAACAAGGAGAAATTTCTGGCAAAATTACTAAGTACCATAGAGAAATACATTTGAAAAGAAAGAAATTGAGCAATTTTCATCGAATATGCACAAGCACGAACGACACAAAAGAAATATTTATAATAAATAATACAATATAGGCTCCTTACAAGTAAGGAAGTACATCTTAACTTTTTTTCTTCACATTGTTTTTAGTGTTATGTTCTTTGAAATGTTCACAGACATAGCTATTTTCGTGGAGTAGATAAGGTATTTGATATGATAAAGTTTGCTAAGCATATGGTGTTCTGAAAAAAGCCAATCGAAAACAAGCAAAAGTGTAGTTCATAAGGAGTATAACTTGGGTAGCAATGCTCTATATAAATACCAACGGTGTTTCCTATTTCATTAATGACAAATAGGGTGAGTTTAAGATTGTATAATTGGTAGACGGTAAGCATCTGAAGCTTGCCAAAATTGGAAGAGTATGTTCTCTAGGTTGCAGACTTTCTATGTAGCGTACAGATCTTTTTTGTAAATATAACAGCCTGTCAAGATTGGTTTTTGAAGTTGTGTCCCAAATTAAAAGACAGTAATGTAGATGGGAATGAAGCAAAGAGTAATATAGCTGAAGCTTTAACCAATTTGGTACTAGGGACCTTGTAACCGAGTTGGCACGGTCGCGATAGCGAGCGCAAGCTGTCGCTCCTACGTAAGCGTGACGTCAACCACCTGGCCTACTTAAACTCGTCACTATAGGCAATAAAGCGTTGTTCGACCCATGATATCGTCTCGTAAACATGGTGGCAGCGGAAAACAGCCAGCATGACGACACCGCCTACGTTGCCGACACCGCCTGCATTGCCGACAACGCTCCTGCCGCCTCCGAAGCCCCTCGACACATCGCGAGACGCTTGGCTTGGGTGGAAGACCTGGAAAAGTGAGTTTGAACTGTTTTCCACGGCAACTCAGCTGAACAAGAAACCAAAAGAAGTGCAGGCGGCGACGCTTTTAGTGACCATTGGGGAAGAGGCTAAAAAAGTGTTCGCTTCGTTCAAGTTTGAGCCAGGAGAGGACACAACCGATGTAACCCTTATAATTAAAAAATTTGAAGACTTCTACCAGCCCGCGAAGAACCTCACTTACCACGAGTTTTGCTTCGGCTCCCGAGACCAAAAAGAGGACGAAAGTTTCAATGACTGGCTTGTCGAATTGCAAACGCTAGCCCAACACTGCGATTTTGGAGACTTAGAAAAGCGCATACTTCGTAGCCGCATCATACTCGGTATCCGGGACAAGGGACTGCAAAAGAAGTTAATTTCTGAAAACCCCTCTTACCAAAGAGTAGTCGAAATCTGTCGCATCCAAGAGCAAGGCGAGGAGCAGTTTCGACAGATATGTGGCACCACTGAAGGCGCTGAAACTGCAGCCGTAAATGCGTTGGCCAGAGTAACAAAGCCATGTAACAAATGTGGCTACAAAGTTCACCGCGGCAGCCGCTGCCCAGCAACAGGAAAAGCGTGCAAGAAATGCGGAGGATTGAATCATTTCACCTAAGCATGCTCGCAGTCATCCTTCTTGCACAGCGAAGATGCAAAGCGCAGGGAAATACGAGAGCTACATGTTGACGAAAGGTCAGTTTTTTTCTGGACGCTTTAACCGTGAACGCACTCGCTAGCGACCAGTGGACCGCGACAGTTTCCATTGAAGGCCGTCCGATGGTCTGCAAACTTGATACTGGGGCAAAATGTTGTGTGATTTCAAAGGAAGATGTTTTGTCGCTTCCGAGAAAGACTCGTGAAGCCTGCTGAGCCACGTTAACGAGTTTTTTCGGCCACAAAACGACTGCGCAGTTTAAAGTAAAGTTGTCGCTATCCGTGAACGATAAACAGCACGATGAAACCTTCTTCGTCATTGAGCAAAACGCGCCGGTGACCCTCAGCGGAGCAGCAGCAGAAAGCCTTGGCTTGATTTATCGCGTTGATAGCGTCGAGACGCAGCAACTCTACCCGGCGGCTCAGCCCTTCACCGATGTTTTCACAGGATTGGGACAGCTGAAGAATTTTGAGTACGAAATGAAGCTCAAACCCGGCGCTGTCGGTGTTGTTGTGCCAGCCAGAAGGGTTCCGGTCGCCATTGAAGAAAAAGTAAAGGCCGAACTTCAACGCATGAAGGAGCACAACGTCATAACCAAGGTAACCGAACCAACAGAATGGTCAAGCTATATGGTAGCCGTAGTTAAAGTTGATAAAGTAAGAATTTGTCTCGACCCAACGGAGCTTAACAAGGTTATTCTGCTTGAATACTACCCTATGCCTGTTCTAGAAGAGGTCGCGCAACGACTAGCTGGAGCAAAATAATCTTCTACCTTGGACGCAACATCCGGGTTCTGGCAAATAAAACTTTCTGACAGCAGCTCCAGATTGTGCACAATGAGCACGCCCTACGGGCGCTATCGGTTTATCCGCATGCCTTTTGGAATTGCTTCCGCCCCGGAAATATTTCAAGCAGCCATGCACCGCCTCTTGGAGGGCCTGTCTGGAGTAGCGGTTGTAATGGACGACATATTAGTCTGGGGCACAACGAAGGAAGAGCATGACAACAACTTGACCGGGGTGCTTGCACGCTGCCGTGAGGACAACCTCCGTCTGAACTCACAGAAATGTGTCTTTTTGCAGGAGCAAGTTCGCTACTTGGGACACTTTTTCACCACGCAAAGACTGAGCCTGGGACCCGATCGCGTCCAAGCCATTTTGGACATGCCAGCGCCAAGTAACAGTAAGGAATTGAAAGTCTTCCTCGGAACGATGAATTACGTGCAGCGCTTCATTCCTCGAATGTATGTACTCACCGCACCACTTAGAACATTACTGCGCAAAGATATTGCCTGGGTCCGGACAGAAAAAGAGCAATGCAGCTTCAATGAGCTGCGCCAAGCCTTAGTAACAGCGCCAGTGCTTGCTTACTTCAATCCGAAAAAGCCAGTCACCCTCTCTGTTGACGCCAGCCACATGGGCGTTGGTGCCGTTCTGATACAAGACGGTCGCCCTATCGCTTTCTCGTCTAGATCGCTCAGCGATGCTCAGACGCGGTACGCGCAGATTGAAAAGGAAGCTCTGGCGATTGTGCATGGCTGCGAAAAATTTCACGACTATATTTTCGGCCAATCTGAGGTTACGGTGGAAACCGACCATCGTCCGTTGGTGCCAGTTTTCAGTAAACCACTTCACCAGTGCCCACTTAGACTGCAACGAATGCGACTGACATTGCAGCGATACGCCATTAATCTACTGTACAAGCCAGGAAAACAGCTGTTTTTGGCTGATGCGCTCTCCCGTTTTCCAAGCAAGGCGTTATTGACGGAAGAAACCGAGCGCTTCAATGTTAACGTCATTGCCCTTGTTCCAGCTTCTGAGCGTCGCCTCGAGGAACTACGTGTGGCAACCGCCAAGGATCCTGCTCTGTCGACCATCCGATCCTATGCAGAGACTGACTGGCCGGAAAACAAAGAGGACGTCCCAGCATGTGCCAGGCCATTTTGGGCGTATCGAGAAGAGATGCATACACAAGATGGCCTCGTCTTTCGCAGCAACAAGGTAACCGTACCAAGCGCTAAGAGAGCTGAAATCCTTCGGCTTCTTCATCTGGCCAACTCGGGGGCGGAAAAGATGAAAATTCGGGCTAGGAGTGTCATGTTTTGGCCATCCATGTCGAGTGACATTGACCAGGTTGCAGCATCATGCAAAATTTGCCAGGCTCACCAAAAGCAAAACACTAAGATGCCTCTACTGTCGCATGATGTCCCCAGTCTACCATGGGAAATGGTTGGCATGGACTTATTCCATCACGGTGGTAAAGAGTTTGCCTTAATTGTAGACTTCTACTCCTTTTATTTTGAAATAAAGGAGTTTCGATACACAACAGCCCGGCACTTGAAGGAGTGGTGCGTGAAAGTTTTCTCTGTCCACGGCTTACCAGTGAAGCTCTGTGGTGACAACGGGCCCCCTCTTAGTAGCCAAGAGTTCCGTGAATTTCTGCATGAACTAGGAGTCACCCACGTGACGTCAAGCCCTTATCACCCTCGCGCAAATGGCATGGCCGAAAGGGCAGTTCAAGAAGCGAAAACGCTGCTGAAGAAGTGTTCGTATAACAGCCCAGACTTCCATTTAGCTCTGCTTGAGTTGCGCAATACTCCACGTGATGCTATTCTGATGTCACCTGTGCAGAGGCTGATGGGTCGACAGACGAGAACACTGCTCCCGGTTCCCTCCTGCCACCTGAAGCCGGCACCATTGCCCAACAGGAAGGAGCACTCCCGTCTCCAGGAGATTCGCCACAAGCAGGTCTACTACAATCGAGGTGCTCGGGACCTGCGCGCCCTCTCACCGGGTCAGAGGGCCTCGTTGTACGACACGCCCACACGGACGTGGTCCCCGGTGTGCGTGTTGTTATTGCTAGCATATTGTTAGCGCCTGTGCCGTGTGTCCTCGTCTTGTCTCCCCGTTTCTTTGCGCTATTTTCTGTCGTCAAACATCATGTTGACACCGGCCTACACCAGCCACTGCGTCAAAGACCATACCGTGTCTCCGCTGAAGAGCGCCGCGTCATCAACGATCAAGTCGAAGATATGCTTCGTAGAAACGTCATTCGACCAACGCACAGTTCCTGGGCGTCTCCCGTCGTCCTGGTGCGTAAAAAAGACGGATCTATTCGATTTTGCGTGGACTATCGTCATTTGAATAAGATATCCCGCAAGGACGTCTATCCTTTGCCGCGCATTGATGACGCCATTGACACACTTCACGGAGCGGAATTTTTCTCGTCGCTAGATTTGCGGTCTGGCTACTGGCAGGTCCCAATGGCAGAAGCCGATCGCCAAAAACGGCATTTATTACACCAGACGGACTATAATAATTTAACGTGAAGCCCTTTGGGCTTTGTAACGCGCCTGCCACGTTTAAACGTCTTATGGATAGTACGCTACGTGGCCTCAAATGGAATATGTGCCTCTGTTACCCCGACGATGTCGTGGTTTTCTCCCATGACTTTGCTACGCACCTCCTTCGCCTCAGGCACGTTTTGAGTTGTCTGACCAACGCTGGTCTGCAGCTTAACCTGAAAAAATGCCGCTTCGCTGCACGCGAGCTCGTCATCCTAGGCCACATCGTGTCCAAGCACGGCGTATTACCAGACCCAGCAAAACTTCGAGCAGTCGCAGAATTCCCCAAGCCGACGACCATGAAAGAACTTCGCAGTTTTGTAGGCCTATGCTCCTATTTTCGGCGCTTTGTTCGAAATTTTGCATCTATCATGTCACCGTTAACCCAGCTTCTTCGCGGTGACGTGAACCTCACCTCCTGGTCCCCTGCATGTGACGTTGCCTTCACTACTCTGCGCCATCTGCTCACTTCCCCACCTATTCTTCGCCACTTCGACCCGACGGCTCCTACCGAAGTGCACACCGACGCCAGCGGCGTCGGGCTAGGCGCGGTCCTCGCTCAACGAAAGCCCGGCTATTCAGAATACGTTGTAGCCTACGCTAGCCGCGCTCTGACGAAAGCCGAAACTAATTACAGCGTGACTGAAAAAGAGTGTTTGGCTCTAGTGTGGGCGCTTGGAAAGTTCCGGCCGTACTTATACGGCCGCCCGTTCGATCTAGTAACTGATCACCACGTGCTTTGCTTTTCTCCCCGTTGAAAGACCCTTCTGGCCGCCTTGCGCGATGGGCACTCCGCATCCAGGAGTACGACATTCGCGTCGTATACCGCTGCGGACGCAAACACTCTGACGCTGATGCCCTGTCCCGCTCACCTTTACCACCAGATCAGACGTGCGGATACACTTGCCTCTAGACCTTGTCATTGCTAAATCTCGACTCGATTGCCACCGAACAACGTCGTGACCCGTGGATCGCCTCTCTTATTGAATATTTATCTGGCACGCCCAACCTTCCAGTATCTCGATCCCTCCGACGTCAAGCTTTCCATTTCGCCATCCGCGATCAACTTCTTCATCGACGCAACTACGCTCCCGATGGCCGCCGGTGGTTGCTGGTCATTCCACGCACTTTACGATCGCAAGTATGCGCCTCCCTTCACGACGATTCGCAATGTGGCCACGCCGGAGTGTCAAAACATATGAACGCCTTCGCCATCGCTATTACTGGCGCGGCATGTACAATTTTGTACGTGAATTCGTGCAGTGCTGTCCTGACTGCCAGCGACGTAAATCAACACTGCCACGTGCGACTGGCGCATTGCAGCCACTTCCATGCCCCGCCAAGCCATTTGATCGCGTCGGCGTTGACCTCTACGGTCCCCTTCCATTGACACCAGATGGTAATCGGTGGATTATAGTGGTGGTTGACCACCTGACACGCTACGCCGAAACAGCCGCTTTGCCGAGCGCTACAGCTCAGGATGTCGCCTCTTTCATTTTGCAACGCTTTATCCTTCGACATGGTGCACCTCGAGAGCTCCTTAGTGAGAGAGGCCGCGCTTTCCTTTCCGAGGTCGTCGAAACTCTGCTTTCGGAATGCCACGTCATTCATCGGAAAACGACAGCATACCACCCGCAGACTAACGGACTAACGGAACGGTTTAACCGCACGCTAAGTGATATGCTCTCAATGTACGTGGCATCTGATCATAGCAACTGGGACCGTGTTCTCCCATACGTCACGTTCGCATATAACACCGCAATACAAACCACCACGGGATTCTCCCTTTTTTTTCTTCTTTACGGACGTGAGCCTTCCCATACAATTGATACCCTACTTCCTTACCGTCCTGATGCTTCCGAGTGTCCACCTATCTCCGATGCTGCTAGACAAGCCGAAGAGTGCCGCCAGCTCGCCCGTGCGTTCACCTCGGAAGAGCAACAACGCCAGAAAGAAACCCGTAGCACCTCTCTTCCGGATCCCAGCTATGCCCCAGGGTCTCTTGTGTGGCTTGCCATCCCATACCAAACACCGGGACTCTCCTCTAAACTTGTCCCCCGGTACGAGGGGCCTTACACCGTTTTGGAGAAAACCTCTCCGGTTAATTTCCTAATTGAACCAGTTTCGCGATCGGACGACATGCGCCGGCGTGCACGTGACATCGTCTATGTTTCCCGACTGAAACCGTACCATGAGCCTTTGCCTGAAACTTCTGAAGTCGCCAGGATGGCTCCTTTTTCAGCGGGGGCGATTGTGAAGAAGAAGATGTGCCTGCAGCGAGCAGCATCGCCAACGCCCAGCTCTCTCGGCTCGTGCTTCGGTTCGTTGCTGTGCCGATCGCTGGACGGTTCTTCACGCTGTCTCGTCGCTGTCTTTAACGGCTAATAAACCTCCTCACAGAGGTTTGTTTCGCTATTATGGGCTTGCTTTTATTAGCCGAGAACCTGCAGAGGCGATGCACCCGCTCAAACTGATGGGCTTTAGGGAAACACCAAGGTGCGCAGAGCAGAAGATAATCAAAGTTTGTTCAGACGCCGCCCAATCTTCCTTTTCGTCATCCTCTGAGCCAAAGAACAGAATATTCGGCCGCTTCAGCCTGTTTTCAGCATCCTCGCAACTAGCCGATAAAATTCGTAGTTGATCATTTGCGTTACAAGCTGGGCTCAGTGACGGAAATGTTTTGGCAGTGTCGGTGACACCGAGTGACGCAACAGTTCTTTCCAATTTCATGACCCTAGTAGTCAAGCTTTGGCTTTCAAGGTAAGTAGCGTCCTGTTTTTATTTTACACCTTTCACTTCACTCTAAATTGTCACCTTCCCGGACTCAAGTCTACGCATTAATATAAGCTAAGAAGTCATGATTGCATCACCAGGACCCGGATTCGCCTCAACGTCACCAGAAAGTAACAACAGCAGAATTTACAACCGAACACAAGTACATGACTGCAGCACCAATTGTTTAAATTTAACGTACACATCAAGGGGATCAAAGGGGCACGACAACGCAAGCAAACAGTAATTACTGCTCTCACGCATGTAACATGGCCTAGGTAACTAACCTGGAAAAAGCGGTGCAATCAGCGTTGCATTTGTGTTGCAGCGTCGTCCCCGAATGCGCAGGCAACCGGTGGGCGTTTAAGTAGTCCGCTCGCAACGCAGCTAACTGAAGTTCCGTGTGAAGGTCGGAGTTGCCAGATAGTTGATCCAGTTGACCCCGAATTTGGTGAGGCTACAAAAGCTGCGACGAATTCCGAAGTGGACCGTCCGCCACTGGAGGACACCAAGCGGGGAGCTGGGTGATGCAACCATACAGGAACTCGGCCTGGAAAAAGCGGTGCAATGATCGTTGCATTTTTGTTACAGCGTCGTGCACGAATGCGCGGGCAACCTGTGAGTGTTTAAGTAGCCCGCTTGCAACGCAGATAACTGAAGTTCTGTGTTAAGGTCTTAGTTGCCAGATGGTTGATCCGGTTGACCACAAACTTGGCGAGGCAACAAACGCTGCCGACGAATTCTGAAGTGGACCATCAGCCACTGGAGGACACCAAGCTGGGAGCCGAATGACGCAACCACACAGGTTTTTTCCATTATCCTCCCATATCATTCGTCTCATTACTATACTAGTGAAAAGCGCGATCGCTTCTTCATGCCTCAACACAGCTCAGACCAAGTCAGGCTATCGTAAGCCTTAGCTTTGACTGCCAGATTTCGCACCTTCTAACTTCGGTCTTTCTCCCACAGGGCACGTTGCCATAGCATCCTCCCTTCTTAAACAAATTGTTACTTCAACTGCATACCGACACGTTAGAGGTCCATCGAATTTGTTGTAATTCCTTAGGTTCACAGGATTCAACACAAGCGTAATGTAGACCTTGTCTTCTCTGCATTCTTAAAGCTTTTTCTATTTATGCACTCTTGCAGGTGACCGAACAGAGAAAGAAGTCCGTTGAAAGAAACATAAACTATTTGTTCCCTGTGCCACGGTTTTGGTATATAAGATAATACTTAGTTGTCGCAAAGCTTACATCGACCTAACAGGCCTATGTCCTAACGATGGATCGGAGGGCACGTAACTACGGTGACTGATCGGAACCATGAGGTGCACTTTCCTGTGCATTGCAGTACGTGTGGCTGTAATGCACTTTTTGAGGAAGCGAATATGAAGGACAGGGCTAAGGGCAGATCTGAGTGCAAAATTTCACCAACGGGAAAGAATAAAGTTGCCGCAGATGCATTAATTAGTGCATCATCAATGCATCTAACAATGGAGGAAATAAACTACCTTGAACGCAGTTAAGTGTCAAAACTGATAAAGCCCTCCCCATTCATGTTATGATAGTGTGTTAACACGTTTTTTTGCCCAGATATTTATAGTTGGTTCAGTCGTATTCAGGTTTGACTGTGCCTGCGTATTCTACTTCGCGCTGAGATACTTTTGAAAATAAACTCGGTTGCAAGTTGAGCGTCTTCTGAGTAGTCTTTCTTTCCTTTCAAGTCTTCACTATTCTATGCCAAATATACCTGGAAGCGTGGGCAAAACAAAGTTGCACTCGGGTTGTTGTAAGGGCCTATGCAGGAGATAGAGTGGATGTGTTAGACCGTTGCAGTGTAAATAAGTAATACAAAGGGCAACCTGCTCTTTTGTTCATTGCTGTCAAAGAAAGTGAACAGGAATTACCTCTGATTCTGCGAAATTCCTGCCTTGAAAAGGTTTGTTGAAGTGAAGAATTTTTGTACTGCATCGAGAACCGAGTAGATTATCTGCCTGTGGAGCTTTCGAACGCCTTTTTAAATTGCTTTGTGCTGACGAATACTTGAAAACACAAAAGCTTGTGCATTGACAGCATTGTGATCGGTGTAGTTCTTATGAATCTATAGTGTCAAATAGCCGAGCTTGGTCTCCGTATGAGTAGCTGCATACGTATTAATGTTTACGTTTTCGTTTTCTGCACGGCTGTACTACCAGAAGATGTCCTCGATTTATCTTGAAATGCGAAAATGCATTGCCGAGCGGCATGTTTTTGCAGCAGGAATAAGGAGCCCAATCCAGGTCTCAAAATACTGCAATGCACAGCTGCAGCAGTTATTAGGTTGAGCAAAAAGTGTGCTTTTCTATAAAAAGTATAATTATTTTCTGTGCATTGTTCCCTAAGTCTTTCATTGATTCTGTTACCTTTTGATCTCTTGCCACAGGACAGCACTATGGCATTGACTACACATTTGCTGCATGGTACCTAAAAGACGCCTTGCTTGATTTGCCATCCATACTTGTTTCTACTGCATGTGTCAAACCACACCTGAGCGAGCCCTTCATGGTAAAAAGCGTCAAGAGGATATCATGTCTTCTAGCAACTCTCCAGAGGTAATCAGTGCCTTGACTTTATCAGGTGCCACCTGATAAAGTCAAGGCACTGCAGATGACCAGAATGGTTCTCGTTCCCAAGTCACGATCTTACTGTTTTGCTTTCTTTCCTTTTTGAGTCAAGGCTTCAGGAACACCTGTATGTAGCGTCACATTGTTGTCTGCAGCCAAAATAGGGTGTACTACCTAAATGCCAAAACTCTGCATCTTATGCTCACATTAACTTTGAAAGCAGATTTTATACATGACGCAATTCCTCTTTTCACATATTTCCAACGGGCGGACCTAACTGACACAGGCATAGGCTTTCAGCTTCGCTGATGTTGTTTAGTGTAGACTTATCACTACAGGTACAAGACAAAGGGGAACACACACAGACACTTGTGTGTGTTCCGAGTTCAACGTGTCCTCCTTGTTCTTTTATTTTATTTTATTAGGTCTGCACTGAACATCAACAAGGCCAGAAGTTTGCTATGCCAAAAGCTTGTGTGATTTAAGTCGGCCCATTGCAAAGTTGTTTTAAAAGGAAATTGTGTCGTTATGTATTGAACTTGATTTCAGAAGCTTGTGTCAGTGTGAAGTGCAGTAGAGCTTTAACAGTCAGGCATTACATCAAGTTATGACTGCAAGCTACCTTATGTGTCTCCTAATGGCCGTTACCGAAGCAGTGGTTTTTAAAAAATAAGAGGGTGCTGTGTGACTGTGAACTATTACGCCTGTTGTGGCGCCTTACTTGCTGTGACACTTCAACCCAAAAGAGTGGTTAGAACCCACAATATCTCTATGTTTTTTTCTGTATGAAACAAGCTTGCTAAGCAGTGCTGCTGTAAATGCACTAGGGGGGGTAGCAGACACTAGTCAAGCGTGGAGTGTGCTATATACCACGCAGCATCTTTCATACACACCATACCTCCATCTAGTAGCAAGACCGGCATTAGGCAAACTGGGCATTGAATAATTGATGAACTTCAGGAATATGCATAATGCATTAACGATATTGGAAAAAACGAGGACATCTTGTTGCTCATCTGAACTATACTGCTGCAGCTGTGCCTAATGTTATTGTGAGACACTGATTTTTGGCAGAGGCAAGACTGAATATGTTGCTTGCATTTAAGCTTGCCGGAAAAATAAAATGGAAAAGCATTGTATCATTGATACCTGTTCAATTTTTTGTATACATTTTACTTTTCAATTCGTGCAATTACTTCATTGTTAACTATCTGTGTGTGCGTATGTAATATGTTTTGCTGCACATGCAATTTTATGTAGCAGTGGCATTTAAAAGCGGCCGATTGTTTATTCACATAAGGAGAGAACCGCTGAAAAATATGAGTAATTGAGAGTCTAAAAAAAGCACTGGCCAGAAAAAACACCTGCATTGGTCCAGTGACAAGAAAAAAAATAGTGCACGTCTGCACCAGAGCACAATTACAGGTGACTAAGTCTGCCTGTATTTTAGGTGGTGTTTGACCATAACTGTACGTCATAGCACTGCTAAGGCATGTGCTAAATCTGCATATCATTGGTGTGGGTGGAACTGCAAAGGAGTCGTCATAAGCCAATGTTCACCCATCGTTTGCCGATTCAACCTCCTTAGCAGCATCAGATTGATATCTCCCTACTTTGGTCTTGCAAATTAATAAAGCTTTTTTCACTGCCATCTTTGTCTCGTAAATGCTGAATTCTTTTGTTAGTGCCAACGACACTAAGAAAAGTGTAGTGTTGGAGCCATTTTATCAAGCCTTGAAACAAACAAGACAGGGAGACACAAAACACGCTTGGGCACAGCAATAATTGACAGGCACTCTCAAATGCTAAAAGGAACTAAGTCACGGAAACCTAGTTCGTGCTGCAGCACTTGTGTTTCTTTGTTTGCGGCGTACGTGTGGTCTATTCGAGCGATCACCAAGCCGACTCGAAGTATGGCTTGGCCTGGCTTGCGCTTTGGTTGTAATAGTCGTACAATCAATACTCGACCAAAAAGGGCGATTAGGTACAGCCGAAAAACGCATGGCTTTTGAAATCGACCATTCTGATTTCTTCATTGACTGTTACCCTGACACAATCCCGAGCCATAGCCGCTGCAACCTTTCAATGCTGGCAGCCTAGCAAAACTAATGTAGAAACAATGCGGGCAGCTCGTCATGGCATTCAATGCCGCACTCGAGCAGCCAGCCGGAGTGCAAAAAATCTGAACAGTGCGCTGTGAGGCATCTGAATTCTCGGTCCGGTGTTTGCAATTCTTCAATGGGATAAGTGGCGGTGCCACAAAGATGTCCAAACAAATGGGCATGTTCGAATTTTGAGTATACAAAAAAGTGGTGGGCGATTGTTCATGTTGCAAAAAGATCAAAGTTGTTAGGACCAGTGCTGGTCTCTTTTATACTTTGGGGGGTCTGCCTGGCTTGCACTCAAGACTTCGCTATAAAAGTACGTCCTTTGTGACTGACAAATATATATATATATATATATATATATATATATATATATATATATATATATATATATATATATATATAGACAGAGCGTCCATAAAAAGGTTAAGAAACAACGTTTTATTCTGGCATGTATAAACCACAACAAACTTGCAACGCGCTTGCACTGTGGTGGCAGATGTAATCTTCTTGACGGGCCAAATGCCAGTCATCTTAGTGTTTTGTCAGGACAGATCAAGTTTTATTGGACTCGTGTTGAAGGATTGTGCTAGCGCATAATGCAGCAGCCAATGTAACAGCCACATGACTGAGCATCGACATTTGAGTTCGCCTCCCAACACATGGCCACCTGACCTAAATGAAGTCTCAACGATTCCCCAGTTCCCTTACTGCCCTTAATTAGCACCAGCGGACTCTTTCCTGTTTTCCAAAGTGAAATCTACCTGCATTGCACACCACCATGCCCCTTTAGAGAAACTTGTATGCGTAAGGACTCCTGACAGCGAAAGATTTGTTTGCAACTATTTCACAAAAAAATGTAGCTTTGCTTGTGGTAATACCGCCATTGAAACATAACTGCTCTGACACATTTTATAATAAATACTAGTGCAGTTATTACGATATTGTGTCGATTGACAACGCCCACCTAAATATCCTAAGAGACAAGTACCACACAACGCGAAATTGCCTGAGACTGCATGTGCTGAAGACTCAGTCGGCAGATGGATGCCTCAGCGCATAAATAATGAATAAGCATTGCGAGGCCTTTGATCATACCTCTCAAAGGTAAAAAGAGGACAACTGCTGCCATAAGCTGCCAAAACCACTGTGAGAGCAGCCCGGCCACAGAGTAAGAATAGAGAGGGGTGAGTTAGCACTCCTCACCGGGTGCCAGTTGGGGTAAGGTGTGCACCCCACAAATGTTCTCTGTTGTCGACAATACTCCCCTTAGACATAGAACGTCACGCGTGACCTTGTTTTCATTAATCAGAGATGTCGATTGGGGCTAATAACTCGGATGAGCACTTACCCTTACTTCAAAGCCAAATTAAAATATTTTATTGGCAGTAATCTTAAATAATAATTGGTCATAAGTGCCTCTGCATGCTGGACTGTCAGACAACAGAAGCATTTCGAGTTAGCCGATTTGACGTCAAGGGTCGTATAAAAACATTTCAGAATTTTACTACAAGGATGCATTTTGAAAATGAAAAAGCCATAGGCAAAGCTGTGTCGGTTCTAATATTTCAAAGGCTTTTTAATGACTAAGCAGTGTCTTGAATAAACCTGTTTCTTCAAAACCTTTTCATATACAAAAGGCTGATCAAGGTAAGCTCGCATTTTTAGGAAAAGAATACACAGACACACAGAAGCACAGGTTGCAAGAAATATATGGCTGCATGACCCATGTATGTGCTGAGAGTGTTAATACTTCTAGTAGCTATGACCGCGAGTATGGAACACTTTTCCTGACTGCTGGATTGGTAAAGCACGTAATACGTTTTGAGTTGGAAACTGACTAATAATCTTTGCGTACTACCTGAGGGCATCTAGTCTGACTGAATGAGACCTTTATTATGAATGAATACAATAAAGGGAACTTGAGGGCTTGTGCACTTGCGTTAGGTACGTTATTTAGAACTAATGAACAAGTTGCTGGAGCATCGGACGTAATCCAAGTTGGCATGTTTGGTTTCTCGCAAAGGAAAACTATCTTTTCGTGCCACTTTCTCACAAAGTACTATAATTACTTGAAATAAACCCCCTAACATTTTTTATTGGTTTTCTTGTTATGATTAACATTTTGTTAAAATTTGTAAACGAGCATTTAACAACCCCCATTTTTTCGCTCATTCATACCATGAAGGGATTTATGGATGACGAGCACTTCGCACGAAATAAAGGTATCATGCATTTTTTACAGGCACTCAGTTTTCACCTCCCAATACAAGCCATAAATAATAGAAGAGGTTGAAAAAATAGTGAGTCCATTCACCTCTGTCAACCCTATTTTCCAATTCTGCTACGTAATTGTTAGGCAATACTTCCAACTTTCCTTTCGGATGCTTTGGCAACAAGCTTCGATTTTTCTAGAAACTTGTTTTTGTTTCTAAACTAGGCTTTTACCTTACCCACCATCACCACAGTCATTTTAATTGGCACCCATGGTCAGTAATGAACTAATTAAAAAAAATTCTTTCAGTACAATCCCCCTTTAGAGTGCCGGTTCTTGTAAAACGATATTTATTCTGAATATCGTAATATTGACTCTCCCTCTAGTTTAATTATGCGGAATAGTATTCAAACACTATTCCTGCGCAAAAAATTACAGAGACTAAAAATCCTGTTTGCACTAAAAATAAATTCTTTGCCTTAAACCCAAGTCCTTATTTATTGTCGCTTACTGCTCGAACAACACTGCTACTCGCAGTGGCTGTTATTTCCAAACGCGAAGTAGCCCAATCATCAACTCTTTTTCAAAGTGTTCCTTTTTTTCTATCCGCAAATAAGCGCCGTTTCGGCCTTACTTGGTGCAGAAAAACATATTGTTACTTGTTAGGTTTGGCCTGGATATTCGTCTCTCAATCCCTTCGGCGCCCAGTATGCCAGACGCTATCGAAGATTTGAGCTATTATCCAGACCAAGCAGCAAGCAAAGGCGAGTTCCCGTCCTTCAAATGCGGACCCTCTTGTCGTCCCATCAAGCAGCAGCTTGTCTAATCACCAAGCCGACCGGCCGACTGCCTATGCTCGTCAGGCATTGTACGTGCTAGCCGGAGGACGAGACGTCGTGTCGCCAAGACGCCGTTAGCCGTTCGAGAGAGGCCGACAAAGACAGCAACTTCCTGGAAGAGACCGCGGAGGCCACCGCAAATCACCCCGCTAATGAAGCGAACAAATCGGCGGACCCTTTGAAGTATGCTGCCAGGATCGTGGGAACTCTCGACTAGCGGCACACCCACGACGAGGAGGAGCCCTGCTGGCGCCACCAAAGTGCAGTGTTCATGTGGACCGTGCATGCTTGTCCCCCTCACCTTTTGTGTGTGTGTGATTGGTGCTCCACTCGGAGAGGAGGAGCCCGACAGGGCTTAAAACGACGCCGCAGAGTGCTGGACGTCGCTATGAACTATGTAACGTTTAACCACCACGCTCGTGGTTTGTGAAACCACTATCCCTTCTTTTCTGTAAATATGTGTAAATAGTCCCATAAACCTTGTTCTGTTTCTCGTATCTTCCAGCGACCCTCCTTCCTTCCCATCCTTTACACCCTGCGCTTCCTTATGATGGACAGCTTATTTTTCAAGTGGAGTAACCATTTTAAGAAATAGCCTATCTTCTTGCACCTCATGTGGAATAGACATGAAAAGCTCACAGAGAATTATTCACAGAGCATGCATTATTTACCCTTTATACAAACAGCTGCAATTTGAAGCTTATGATATGAATAAAAAATTAGTGGTGATTATTTGGCCTTACTGCTTTTTTTCTCACAAAAGTGTTTCTCCCCTGGTAACATCTTGATAAGTTTGATTACAGTTAATGGTAACGTTTTCATTGATGTTACCTTCGGCTTAAGAGTGGTGGCAGGGTTCTTAAACCATTATATATGTGTGCATAAATGCTGACCTAATATGAATTATTATGCAGTCATGGTTCCCAAGTTCTCAGAGGTCTTGCGAGTGCGCACAGATAGGTCCTTGACCCGTGCGTACATGTGTAGCGTATTGTGCTTTGCAAACCAGTGCAAGGAAGCTGAATGCAAAATTTTGATAAATATAACAGCTTGGTTGGTGTTACAATCAGTGCAGCATTAATTTTTCACCTGCTATGACCTCTGTAACCGACACCATTATTAGTACACCATAGTTGATAGTTATATTTCACAATGTTTTTCCTGGCCTAATTGTCAATTAAATTGTGTTGTGTCTAAAAAATAAAATAAGCCTCTCAAAAACGCTTCCTTTTTGTTAATGTCAATTCAGGTTGCACATTATAACTGGGTCCTGACATACCAAGGCAACCTGACTTTTTCAGACTATCACAAATATGGACAAAAAGATTTCACATTTCACAAAGAAATCATCCTGAATGCTTATTTTGGTTGCTAAACGTTTTCGTGCTTATTTTAGGTCTGTAGTTCTCGGCCAACTAACGTAGAGGGCGTCAAAACATTTATTTCATAAAATGCTTTGTAATTGACTCAATAAAACGGTATTTTTTGGCAAGGTAATGAAGCAATTTAGCTGTAAAAATAATGACTCGATTATGTCTATGAATTTCTCGAGGGCTTTTCACCCCATCATAACTCAATAGTTGCTAAATTCACTATATTTTTTCAGGAAACGCGGCAATCTCAAAGAGCACAAATAGAAGATGTTCAGCTGGCCTGTTTGAGATGTTAAAAATTAAAAATGATTTGGTGGTGAGAGCATGGCAGATCGTCTGAGAAAAAAAGTGTTATTTTCTATTTTCTTGGGGGGGGGGGGAGCTCTATTAAGCGTCAGATGTGACCCTGGTGCTTGGGGAAAATATCCATGATATCTCACTTGAAAACGTTATGTATTAGCTCAATGTAGGTGCAGTTTCTAGAGAGTATTTTTAAAGAAAAGAATTTTTTCTGAAAATCAATGTTTCATTACAGCTTTGACCTACGTAACTCTGCAGCGTGATGTACTTGCAAAGGCAAGCTTCAGTTCAAGCCCACTGATAGAAATGTAGATGGCAACCTTGGTGCCACCTATAAAGCAACCGTAAATGAAATGGAGTTGTCATCTGCGTTCAGTTGCCAACACAGGTGCACTACAAAGAATGCGGCTATAGTGTGGTGACAGATAGCATAGCAAAGGAAATATTTTTTGGTTGGGGTTGTGTGAAGGGGAAAAGTGATGTCACCTACACTTTGTGTACATTCGTGTGTGCAATTGTATCTGTACAGGTACCGAAACTGAATACCGAATGAATAACGAAACTAAAAAATATCTGAGCATCAAGGGGGAGGGGGAATTGAGCAGCTCTCTCTCCTGATGACTCCTAGTGATGACTCCAAGATAAACTATCAAGCAGTTGAAAAAGTGCGGTGGCAGGGTATTGGAATCGCCACATATGTATTGTATAAATGCTGACTCAATATGAATTATTACGGAGTCATTGTTCCTGAATACTCTAGTGGTCTTGTGACTGGGCACAGATAGTTCCTTGACCCGTACGCACATGTTTAGCATATTCTGCTTTTAAACCCGTGCAAGGAAGCTCAATGCGGAATTTGGATAAATGTAACAGGCTGGTTGGTGTTACATTCTGTGCAGCTATAACACTACATTACCCACAAAATAATCGAGAGAAGACAGTAGGCTAGTCTCTGAGTTCCTAATACAAAGCTCTTCGTTTGTGTGTGGTCATATGACAGGGTTTGGGTGTCAAAGAGCTTGGTAGTCTCTTTAAGGATGAAAAAAAATGAATAATTTGTATTAAGACTGCGTTAATCAGTGCATCTCTTGAATGGTACTTGCGTACTGCATATGAATAAACTTTTTTGATAAGTGTGTCAAACACGCCTTCAGAATTCACAGGAAAGTAGCATTTGTAAAGGTGAATTTCTAATGCTGGATGGTTCATCTGAAGTAACCACATTGACCACATTAAGTGTTTTGCGTTTCTCTTAGCAAAAGATGCAGATGATAAATTCATTTCTTTGTAGATGGCGTGAAGTTTGCATCTTCATCCTAGGCCAGTCGGCTCGAGGGGAGGATTGCCTTTGCGAATGCATTATGCTACTTGAGGTGGATAAAGAGTTGTAAGGAATACTAATTTAAAAAATACTTCTGAAGTTAAAAAATGATACTGCCTAGTAACTGCAGCAATGTTTAGATTAGATATATTACACTTTCAAATGAGCTATTGCGCATAATATTAGTCCAACACCAAGGTAACTTTTTTGCTGCTGTATATAAAGTTTCCCAAAAAAGTGAAATTTGTATTTTTTCAGATGATCTACTACACCTTGATAACCAAAAATACTTTTATTTGTAGCATGCAAAACAGGCAGATTGCACATACTTTATGTGTGCTCTTCGAGCTAGCCAGAATCCTGTGAAAAAAATATGCTTAATCAAATTCATGCATTTTCCTCATGTGAAAAGCCCTCAAAGAATTGATATACATAAATAAGTCATTACTTCTGCAGTTGTATTAATTCAATACCTTGCCTTCAATATCTATTTATTGAGAGCATACCAGAAACATCTCTTGAAAAAAAAAGAACTGTTTTTAATGGCCTCTACCTCAGTCGGCGAAAAACTACATAATCCTATGAATATGCGTGAAAGTTTTTGGAAACGAAAATAAACTAGCAAGACAAGTTTCGAACTTCGAGAAACACGTGGAAATTATTTCAGCAATATTCGTGGTGCTCGGAAAAACGCTGGATGATTTGAAATGGCATGACCCGACTGCACACAAGTATGCTTGCTGACATCAGTGACAATTTATTATTGTGTAGTGTAAGTTCTGATGTTGTTATGCTGCATCTTTTACATGTGTATGTGTTCGTTTTTCCCATTGCCACTTCAATTGCAATATGCTAGAAAAGTTGAAGTTTAGAAAATTTTGATTATATTAATAAGAAAGCATCAGCTGAGCATACATCAGAAAATTAAACAGTGGTCTTTCCAGTTTTTCAATGTTGTATGTTTTGTTAGTAGTTTTATTGCATTACCCAGTTCTGTGAAATTTGCATTTCTTCATACGTTCATGGATGCCTTCTTTAGGCTTGATCAATATGGTCGCCAAAAGTCTGAAGTAAAAAATTCATTGTAACTTCTCTTGTACTGTTGTGATTTGAAGCTGATTTGGGATAGTATAGGGAAAATGGCTTTGCTCTAACTTGAAAGCTGATCCAACAGTGTCTTAGGGTTTTTTTTTGCTTTCTGAGAGAAGAATATAAGTGCATCTATTTAATGCACTTAGGATTGCCCATTTATTCTATATGATAAATGTGTGATACGGGAAAATTGTCCAGAAATCTATAAGCGAACTTTAGTCACGGCTATAGCATTTATTTCAAACAAGTGCCGTTAGTTTATCTCTTGACACATTTTAATTAAGTTCAACATATATGTTATTTGGCATAGTCATCTACAGCTCCAGAGTTGCAAAATTGCAAATTTTACTAAACTACTTGGTCTTCTGAAAACGTTTTGCAGATTTCTAGTCACATACTATAATGTGACAGCAAAAGTGTGTTTGAATGCCTGTATTTCACTTGATTTTTCTACTTTACCCCTGTATGGTGCAAATATGAGAAAACTTTGTTTTTGTATTGTTTGTGCTTTAGGTGTTTTATGTGGTAGTGACTAATGCGCTCGTGCTCTACAAATCCTGGGCTCAATAATCATGCTCACTTCCGGAAAATGAACACAAGAGTTGTACTCTGTGTGTTTTTAGCCTACATAATAAATATTCTTTAAGTATTCAGTCTGTATGCTCTCGTAGTGCATCAACAGAAACTATGGAAGGATCTGTATTTCGCTTTGGTGTTTGGGCTGTAAATAAGCTTTTATTCGCGTCTATTTTTTTTCAGACAGCAGCCTGCAGCCTTGCAAGAATGCTTGCACAGAGGGATCTTCAGCTGCAGTGGTTACTCCCATTCAATACGAAAAGCACTCCGAAGAGAGGCGAGCAAAAACGACTGTGATTGCACCGATTTACTTCAAAATAGAATAAAAAGACAGGAACAGCGTATTCACGTGACTAAAATACTGCCGCTCTGCTACTTCAAAACACCTAGAAAGAGAAAATAATGCCCTAATTACGCCAAAAATACTCCCAAGTAGGAACCATAAAACTCCATGTTTGTTTTCACTGAACCGCAAAAGGAGTAAAGTTTCTGCCCAATCTACGCCCTTTGTATGCCCTACCACATGGGCGTTTTTCTTTACTCCGATTTCGAGGGCGTAAAACATATGCAGATGGGAGGAATTAGAGCACAAGCCAAAAACTCCCACATGGGGGTTTTCCTGTTTAGAGTCTACTAAATCTGGTACTACGTGACTTGAATGGACGTTGTAGGTGAACGATACGTCCAATCTTCATAATCAAGATAAGCGTGTCATGCAAGACATGACTACAAGCCACGCTCATAGCGCGTTCGAGGCCGTTTTGCTTGTTCTACAGATAGCAAACTTGGTATTACAGGATATGAATGGATGACTAAGTTGTAAGACTGATGCAAAAGTGATAATAAATATGTGCTTGTCATGTAAGAAGATGACAGCATACCATGCTCTTGTGGCGCTAGTGGCGGTTGCGTTAGCTTCACATTTACTAAATTTGGCATTACATGACGGGAACGGATGACGAAGGTTAATGACACGCCCAAAAATAATAATGATGACATGCGGGTCATATAAAACATGACTACACACCATGCTTATAGCGCGCTCATGGCCGCTTCAGTAGGTTCACATTTACCAAATTTAGTATTACGTGACGTGAATGGAAGACGAAGGTATATGACGTGCCCAAACATGACACCTGTGATCTGCTGGTCATGTTAAACACGACTACAAGCCTTACTCATAGCGCGCTCACGGTCGTTTCTCTAACTTCACATATAGCAAAATTGGTAATATGCGACGTGAATGAATTGTTAAGGTATATGACAGATCCAAATTTGATAATCAAGACATGCGTGTCATGTAACAAGACGACAGCCAACCACGCTGATTAAGTGCTGGAGCCCATGTTGCTTGGTTCAAATAAACCACATTTGGTATTACGTGACGAGAATGAATGACAAAGGTAAGTGACATGCCATACATGATAAATATATTATGCGTGTCACGTGAAACATGCCTGTATGCTACGATCATAGCGCGCTCGTGGTCATATTGCTAGTTTCACATATACCAAACTCCGTAATACCTCACGTGAATGGATGGTGAAGGTAAATGACACGCTGAAACATGATAATCGCGACATAGAAGTCATGTAAAACGTGACGACACACTACGCTCCCAGCGCACTCATGGCCGTTTGGCTAGCTTCACATAAAGCAAGTTTGGCATTATGTGACGTGAATGGATGGCTAAAGTCAGCGCCTCTATTTTTTTAGAGCCCTGCCGAAGAAGTGGATTTCAATGGGAAGCGGCCGTCGGTGCTACTGCGGCGTTTTGCCGCCAGGTGCTGCAACTGGAGTACAGATGCCGCCACGTCGTCTCTCGCCCAAACGAATGCCATGGCTGCATTGGAAGCTGCTATATGGCTCGGATTTTGGCAGTAATCGAATTTTTAAAGATGTAATGAAAACATGGAAACGAGAATCGCCCTGCACTTGTTGTTCTGAACACTCGGCTCATTTTAAAGGCTTGAGTCGTTAGCGACTACTCAATCGAGGCGCTCGCGCGTCGTCTGCGAGCTGGGCCGATAACAGATAGCTCAAGGAAATAATCCGCGGAAGATCGTTTTGTCATCAAGGCGTTCGCCAGACTAAGAGTTGCTTCTGCCACTAACTGAAAGTCAATTTTTAGAGAAGCCTTCGCGAGTGGCTAATAATAAAAGCTTGGGTACCATAATGTTTTCCGATGCTTGCTACCGTCTAGTGGTATAGCACTTTATGCGCAAGCCTGGTGTTCATAAATTAACTTGCACTAAATGTCACTAGACTGCTTCCAGGAGATATCGATCATCATCCGTTCCCTTCGTAAAGCCTGACATGTGTTGTCACCGGGTAAAAGCAAGTGTCAGAAATTGAGGACGTATGGCATTTGATTTCACCATTTGAGAGCTTAAACAATGAAATCAGCGTGAAATATACAAGAACAGCTCCAAATGTGGCATGATTTCGGCGATCATTGCCTATGTTTTTAACAGTCTGGTGCCGACTCTCAAATTGAGCCAAGGTGACAGGCAGAACAAATGCTGCCTGTGGTCAGTTGCTCGAGCTTGTCTAGGTAATGGTGGACCGATTGTTGTAGCCTTAATATCCGGCTGCTCAGCTCTGTTTCTTTCTGCTTCCCTCTGCCATCTTAATTCGGTAGCGAGCAGAGTAGAAGCCAAATGGCGTTGTGGTGCCCATGGGCTCCCATTAGGTATCGGCGCGTGATGTTAGCGTTGCACAAGACAGTGATCACAAGGCAGCGTTGCTACTGATAGACTCATTTATTGGCTCTTTGGATGCAGCGCTCTCCCGTTTAATGATTACAATTTTTGTTCCCAAACAAGACGGGTATTCTTTAGCCACCACTATTTATAATCCGTAAAATACTCGTGTTGTAAAAAAATTGGCAGCATATCCACGAAGTGACTAATGGAGAGTGGGGCGAAGCACTCGTCCGTCCATTCGTCCTTGCTTCCGTCCGTCAATGCGTCCGTCTGTGTAACCGTCCATGCGTCCATCCGCCCGTCCGTGCGTGCGTCTGTTCGTGCGTCCGTCCCTGCGTTCGTCCATGCATGCGCCCCTGCGTCCGTTCATGCGTCCATTCATGCATCTTTCTGTGCGTCCGTTCGTCGATCTATTCAACACTCCAAGTACCATCATCTCGCATCTTTTCATCATATATTTCCCATGTAGAAGCACCGCCATTCAGCGGACATTTCAAGAACTAAACGAGAGGTGGCACACGCACACTTTCTTACAGCTTGTGCTTCGGGGCCATTTCCCATATTTAACCACCTCGAGTTCATAGTATATACTAGTTCACTGTATTCATGGCACTGCGGCCCAACGCTCGCTAAGGCTTTCTAAAACCAAGGAGGTTACGCCCAGCGAGTATAACGTAGCTACCTTTTCCTGTCAGATAGTGCTCAATGGACATGCCAATGTACATGCCATTAGCAGCCATTGGCATGTACATTGAGCACTATTTCTTATTGTTAGACAACGCACAGAAAAATCTCTCACCGGCACCACCTTGGAGGTCAAAATGTAACAATTGTTATACACTACAACGGCTACGAGGGACGAACGGGTGCCGCTATAAGGGGCTTCGTCCCTAAAATGGTTACACCCAGGCAGCACCCCGTCATTTGAACCAATCTTTTGATCCATGTCGGCTAACGTCAGCCGCAATACTGGCCCAAGGTTGGCAACTCGGTCAAGTGCAACTTCTTCCGATGTGGGACCGATGTTCAAGCCGACCTTGGGCCGACGTTCTGCCGTGCATTTGCCAATATCCAGCTGATGCCGGCCCACTCCACACATGCCAATGAAGGCCCGTTGTTTCACCGACGAATGTTCAACATACATCCAGCATAGGACTATGATCGGGCCACTTTGTTGCCAACGGAATGCCATTATTATGCCGACATTCGCTTTATGACTAATATCGGCTATCATTGGCTTGCCAATATTCCACCGTTAATAATATCGGTTTTTTACTAATGGTATGCCTTAGCAGGTAAACTTTACATTGCGCCACGAGAACTTCCCTTGCAGCTTATAGAAGCACCGTACGAGCTTCACGGTGTAGTGTACTTTAAGGCATTTTTTTGCCTTTTTTCTTGCATTTCCTACTACCCTCCCCAAACGTAGAGCATAAGACTGCACAAGTCTAGTTGCTGTCTAGATTTCTCCACACATTCCTCATTGGTTTTGCGAGAAATTGGAGCACAGGCTGTTCCATCAAGTATTAGCTAAAAAGAATAAAATAACTGCTTGGCGCAAATATTCTGCACACAAGCCATCTATAAATAAAAATACCAGAACACAACTTTTGCAACTTTATCTTTAAGTATACCAAGTGAAAGCCTTTACTTTTCAGTTCAGTTTTTCAAGGTATTGTTGCTCAGTAATGCCGGCCCAACAAGGAGGCGAGTTCAGCAAAGCTCTACGGGCATAGGGCTGGCCAGGGCAGCAGAGCTGGGGTGATGATTTAGAGGCTGCAGCAGGAGATGGGGCAATGACGGTGGGCTGCCCAGGGTCCTGCAAGCAGCGATTGGGCAGGAAACCAACCATCACAGGCTGTCGCAGATCCCTGCTCTGAGGGGCATCAGCGATCGGGCTGCAAATTATGAACACATGTGTGTAGTGCCTTTTCTAACCTCCATAGAGGTTAACAAACTTCGACAGCCACGTCTTGATGAATCGCTGAGGTTTTTCAGACACCTGCATACACGAATAGAAACAAACACCTCAAAACGAGTTCTAAGCACTGCAGTATATCATATATGCAAGCTGAAACAACAAAAAACTATGACAGCAAATGTTATGCTGTACTATCAAGATCAAATGTCATGTGGCCATTATAACAAGAAATGAACAAATACTTCAACAGTCATTGTTCAAAGAAAAATCTGCCACAGACGAAAATATTTAGGAATAGGTTTCAATACAAGTTGATTAAAACAGCTTGTTTGACTAATTTACAAATAAACACAAGGTCTTTGATAATTTCTAAACATGACTTACAGCTTTGCAAGGCAGGTGAACTGGTCTGCAGCTATAGCCTATGGCTGTATAAGTTTATAACAGGACAAAAAGACACACGACCGCACCAACTTTCAAGTCTGGATTATTCTTGGGCACACATCGGCTAATACTGCACAAGTTGATGACTGACCACCAGATAGGCAACAGACGATGGAAGAATTTATGCAAACACATTTTCAGCACGGACACTTGCGGATTATTGCAAGGCTCCTGTACTATTTTAAAATCGTATCTCATAATGTTATGAAAGTGCCGATATGGTCTCTTATGTTATTATTTTCGCATTAAATAAACCTACTATATTTCATGTGCTTTCTGAGAATTACATGGATTCGAAGTCTTGGTTTTATAGGAGACCAGGACTGGATAAATGACTCACGAAAAACAGCACTTGGCAGAGAGTCGCGACACAACTCAGCCATTCGCGCCTAGAGGACCGGCTGCAAGGAGAGCATGCACTTGAGGCGCTGCTGTGCTTCATTTTGGAATGAACAGCTCTAAAAAGCTTTGCGCCAGTAATACTGCGCTGTGGTTAAAAAAACTTAAGGCTACTCTCGTATAAATAGCACTTGAAAATGGAGAGAAGCTCTGCGAAGCGGACTGCATCTATGGATGTGGCTTTGAAGAGACAGTGTTGTGCAGTGATGGCAACTCTCTCGTGATCATTTTCTGGTTGGGAATTCGTGCTATGATAGTACCGGCTTATATGGCCTTGCCGCGAGCATACTACAAAGCCCACTTCTGTAGTAAAAAAAAACGAATATGCAGTGGCTGCGGCATCAATTTTTTGGTGGCATATGTACACCCTGTCAGCGGTATGTATGTACGTGGACGTTGATCAAGCAAACCACTGTGACAGCATAGCACGGGTTGTGTCGCGGTCTTATGCTTGATAGCGCGGGATGGATCTCCGACCACAATGGCTGTATTTTGATGGGGACAAAATATAAAAACAGCAGCCGTGAACGAAAAGATATGTGCGCATTGGAGAACCCAATGCGGTCACAATCTTGGTACGCACCCTACAGCATACCTCAGAATGGTATCTCGTTGGCACATTAAAGCCTAGCAATTATCGATGTGGAACAAACATGTTCATTTTAGGCCCACACAGGCAAGCGAAAAAAACTGAAACTGTGGAATTGGTCAACTAAACAACAAGTAAACATCGAAGAAATTTGATACTTCTCTAGCAACGCATAAATTCCGATGTTACTTAGCCATGGCAGCAAGTGAGAGAAACGCTTACCGAATCAGCTGGCTTCATAAAACTAAGCTTTGAGTATTCCGCTCCTTTGTTCGTAACAAGAACTCTGTCTTTTGCACAAATTATGTTAAACAGAGGCACTTCCGCATCGAGTTCTCACCGCGAGAGTATCTTTTATAACAGTTCAGAGGCATACGAACGTGGCTCTGCACAAGTGTTGTAGGCAACGCAGCTTTCCTTTACACGCAACTGTTTACAAAAAAAAAGAATACCAGCCTATAGTTTCGTTCACTACACGCAGTGGCATCAGAGAGAGCTTGGTGGTGATGGTCAAATGAACGGACGCATGGAAACTTTGTTAGTCTTGAAATTTACTACTCAAGGCTCAGCGCGCCAGATGAAAAAAAAGTTTACAATGCCGTTGGTTGCATATTATGCTCATTTTATTTCCGGCAAAACACCATTTAAACTCTACAGTTGGGCCCTGGTTTCCACTGGTGGCTGTCTTCACTATCGAATAAATATAGCAGACACGTGCCCTCCGGTTTAGAAACGAGCCCGACAGCACTAGAAAAAATAGCGAAGGCAGAATTTTGCTCGGCTGACCACTTGGATGCAACGCTGCCTCCTCTTGCTACTTTCTTCCTTTCCTCTTTATGTCCTCCTTTTTAAATACTGTTGCACTTGCATACGCAGCACTACCGCCTGCGGCTTTTGGTTTTTTTAGAGAAATATAATTTCTTAGTGCGCAGGAAACGTTTCAGAAGGAAGATTTAGCATTGATAGATATGTGGAGTTTAACGTCCCAAAACCACCATATGAATATGAGAGACGCTGTAGTGGAGAGCTCCAGAAATTTCGACCACCTGGGATATTTTACGTGCACCCAAATCTCAGCACCCGAGCCTACATGATTTCCGCCTCAATCGGAAAAGGGAGATATAGCAGAGAGATAGGACAGAGCGCACACTTATAGCTAATTTTATTGCACAGATGGCGGGAATATATATACGGTCAAGAGGGCGACGAGATGAGATATATACGGTCAAGAGGGCGAGGAGAGGAGAGGGCGCATGCGCCAAACCCCCTTATTCCATTCTTAAAATGACAACCTAACTGAAAAGATACCTGTATTCATTATTCGACAGATTGGCAGGTATCTTTTATCTCGACAAATTGACAGGTATCGTTATTTCGCGCTTTCGAAGCACGTTATCTCGCTTTCCAAACATCGTGCTACAAGTGGTGATTTCTGGATTGAGAAATTGTACTTGACTAACACGCGAAAATTGCTTTTGGTTTTAGCATTTTTTAAAGGTTTACCGAGATAATTTTGAAACATCACAAAAGGAAATTTTTTAGTTTCCCCGGTATGCAAGCAGTAGTACCACTTACGACACAATAGTCAGCCAGCATGCATGAGATAGTTACTTTGATTTTAAAGTTTTCGTTTCAGAGTATTGGCAAGCGAAGCACTCGACATTATCGCGACGAGTCGACAAGGTTCCTCCGAGTTTGCAAACGGAGTTTCCATGCAGCCTGAAGCACAGAAATCACTGTCATGGTCAATAGGGACAATGCATTCATGGTTTATATGTACCACGAGCAGATCGCTTATCTGCCATTAGTACGTAGCGAATTGCCAAGTTCATGCAACGTCACACTGCCTTGTCATATCACAGAGAAGCCACCCACTTGATATCAAAACCGAAATTGTCTTTTGAAGGTAGACGTATTAAAAAATATGCAATGATCTCCCACGCAACACAAACTCTCTTCTTGAAACCAATCGTTTTCTATGGAACAACAATCCCTAAATATTGAAAATTTGTCTCCGTACTCTTTCAAGTGGTGCCAACAAGAATAATCGGGACAGTAATATTAGATGGTTTGGCTGTATGTATTTCGGTACATGCACGGTTACCTGATTTATTTTGAAGGAAACAATATTAGCCGAATGGATTGTAGATTATGTCCGGTCTATAGGCGCTCGCTCGCTCCCTGTTTTTATGGCCTAAGCAGCCGCCGCGAGTAAAATATAGTTGTTTTTATACAGTGTCAGCGCACTCCGCATGAGGGTGTCGGGAGCCAACTTTTCAAAAAGCATTTCGCCACATACGCATTGCATTATAAATCGGCTGTGCCCGGCCACTTTCTCGTGCCAACTACTTTTCCATTTGTAGGAAGCAGTGAGAGTAGTAGAGGTGTGTGTTGGCAAAGCTTGCATTTTTTAGCGCTCACGCATTGGGTAATGAATACACCCACACAACGGCACAAAATCTTTTTTTTAATGCTTGAACACATTCTATTAGCTGAATTCAAAAATCTGTGAGGCTCGTGTGCTTGGATTTATCATTTAGGTGCACTTTAAAGAACTCCACATGGTGAAAAATCCCAAAGCTTTCCACTATGGCGTCTTTCATAAACCTATCAGTGAAATTACTTCCTCGAACGAAAATCCTTGACAATCACAGTTGATTCTTGAGCCATACATTGAAGATTCACTGCTATTGGCCTGTCCGGAAAGTGTGGACAAGATTCACGCAGAAGCGTCGGCGCTAATTACTTCTGAAAAGTTTCTCAGGATTCTTCTAGTCAATTGCATAAAAATATTGACGAATCAAAATGACATGTTGTACGGCTTTAATTACAAGCCCACACAAAACATTTCTTGTTAGAAACAATGCCGCTACTTCAGCTAAAAGCATCATGACAAAGTTTCGCCAACAGCGCTTTTTTTTTCTTCAGGCACATTGAAAATATATTAGTACAAATGAGAACATTTCCTGATTCTCTGGAATTGTATAGTTTTTCTGCGTCTCTGGCGAGCCTTATTGCATATTAAAATGTGTCACATTTTTTCATCGGCACTGAAGATTGGATCTGGGATTGTGTGGGCTTGGGTTGTTTTTTTTTCTTTTCTACAACGACTTTCCAAGAGAGTATCACTACATGCTCTTTCAAGTTTCTTACTTTGTGTTTTCATTTTGAGCAATTATTATTTTCATTGCCATTATTATTACTATTGCTCTTACTCCTGCTATTGCGAGTGCTATTCAGGCCTACTTGTGGAAAATAGTTACCATCCCTATTATGCTTTTACTTTCACCTTTTTGAAGTACTTATTTCAATAAACACGAAATGCGATACAAATTGTGCAAAATTTAACATCTTCATGGGCACTGGCTGCAGACATGTGAAATCGAAGTAAACGTTCCCAAAACTATTTTTCTCAGAAAAAAATTGCAGATCCCACGTACAATGGGGATCGATGATATGCGAAGCACGAATGAGAATTGTTGATATGTCATTTTAAAATCAGCACAACGTTACGAGGTGGAAGTAAATGATGCCGTACATGACTCGCGTGTCATGATTACCATGTTTCGATGTATCGTTTACCTTCGTCATCTATTCACGCTACGTGATACCAAATTTAGCATATGTGGAGATAGCAAAACGGCCATGAGCACGCTATGAGATTAGTATGGTGTCAAGTTCTTACATGACACACGTGTCAGGATTATCAAGTTTGCACCAGTCATATATTTCGTCATTATTTGACGTCACGTAACAACAAATTTAGTAAATGTGAAGCTAACAAAACAGCCGCGAGCGCATCATGAAGGGACCAATATACTCCAATGTAGCATTGACGTGCGCGCACGATGGTCACAGCGACGCTACTTTAGCAAAACGCGAGCACTCTATAGTCTTGCGCAAGGCGCGACCAGCGTCCGTGGGCGCGGCCAGACGGCAACCGGTGCGAAACACGGCATGCTGTATTTCGCGCCTATGCGTTAGCCAGACGACAATTCGTTTCCTCTTTTCGTGACGGAGAGACGCCGGACGCGCTGAAACGCGCATGCGTCAAAGCAACGCAGCGCGGTGCGCGCCTGGGAGTATATGGCAGGGCCGGCGCCTGGCGTGGCAACGCCGGCATTGCGCAACAAAATGAACGCCGGCCAGCACGCACACTGCGTCACAGCGAAATGCATTGGCAACTTGACTTTGGCATGTAGTGATGTTCTCACATGACACGCACCCCATTATCATGTTTGCACCAGTCTCGTACCTTCGTCATCCTCTGGGGTCACGTTATACCAAATTTGGCATATGTAGAGGCAGCGAAACAGCCGCGAGCGCATCGTGAGTGTGGCTTTTAGTCATGTTGTTTCATGACACGCATTTCATGTTTATCATGTTTGCACCAGTATCATACCTTCGGCATGCATTCACGTCCCGTAATACCAAATTTGGTATAACTGAAGCTAGCGAAACGGCCGCATGTGCATCTTGAGCGTTACATGTAGTAATGTTGTTATATAACACGCAACTCAAGATTATCATGTGTGCACCAGTCACACACCTTCGTAATTCATTCAGGTAGCGTAATACGAAATTTCGTATTTGTGACGCTAGCTAAACATCCGCGAGCACATTGTGAGCGTGACAAGAAGTCATGTTGTTACATGACACGCATGTCATGATTTTCATGTTAGGGTCTGTTGCTTGTGTTCGCCATGCAATCATGTCATACCATACCAGTTTTGCAACATGCCATGTGAGCGAAGCCACCACAAACAGCTGCAGGGCCATGATATGTAAATCATGACAATAATGACAAACATGTCAAGACTTACATGTTCTGACTAGTCAAGTATGTTCTTCATGCAATCATGTTATACCATACCAAGTTCGGTATCGATACCGTTATTGATACGGCCAGGAGAGCTAAAAGTCGTAGGCGGCTAGATAGATAGATAGATAGATAGATAGATAGATAGATAGATAGATAGATAGATAGATAGATAGATAGATAGATAGATAGATAGATAGATAGATAGATAGATAGAAAGATAGATAGAAAGATAGATAGATACGCTCAAAGTCGCCGAAGTTCGCTAAGAAACTCTTAGCATTTAAATAAAGATTACGTTGTCTGTCATTTCGCCTGCCAGTTAGTGACGGATCATGTGGCCGAGCCTTCTGAACGCGACACACAGTGGTACATGTGTGCAGAATGGAATATTTATGAACTTACTCCTGTCTTGAAGTATCAGAAAGAGTTGTCATATATGCTTCGTACCATGTTTTTTTTTGTATTGCTACCACCAGGAATAGAAATGAACCTGAGTATTATTTGAGGGCGCTAGCATTTTTTTTCCAATGAACGGTGGCAAGTTAGTTTAGATCGAGATTCTGGCGATAGGTAGAAACACAGCCTCCTTCCTGTACACAGGCCTTAAAGAAAGCGAGCATACACCTCCAGATTGGCCACAGGTAGATATACGCGGGACAATAAACAGAAACAATGGCGACTTGGATTAACAAACTGCGATCTGAGAACTCTAATGTACAAGTTTCACTGTGATCATTTCACGGTTTCACTGTCATACTTCAAGAGTGTACAGTAAATGCCAAAACTTCGGTAAGTGGACGAAAGTCGCTGAACTACGTAACTGGGTTACTTTATTGCGTTGCAAATGGTATGCAGAAAGCGATGGCCCGGGCGGCTTGTTGGCACAGCGAGGATGACGAACCAGGTACCCGATGGGCAGGTATGTTTTAAGGTGGCCTATGTAATATCACTGTAAGAAAGAGTCGCTGTGTGCGTTGATTGCATGTTTTAAAGATTCGCGTTCCGCTACGCAATCTATCCTTTGATCATGCAAGCCTTTTCTCGTACTGTTACTACTTGGCTGTTTACTGCGCGATATTATCCTGTGATGCCTTGTCGCCCTTTAAAAGTGTCTGCTTTTAAACATACGGGTGTCGCGAGAGCAGTTCATGTTCACCCAACTCGATAGTTTGTGCGTTTTTACGCGCAATACAGTCACACGACTAGGCAGGTAGATAGGAAAACGCACAGCCCTGTCAAGCACACACGAAGGATGTTTTCGTGGCTGTGCTTCGAATCCTTGTGCCAGAAATCCATGTATTTCTCTGTGGTTAGAATTTCACCCTTGCTGTATCTCAAATATTTTAAGACAGCTAACTTCAACTATCCGTATTTCAGTAATCTACACTATGTGTTGAAAATAGGAGTACACTCCTACCACTGCATTGAAGATATGTTCATATCGAGTGTTAGTAGAGGACTATATGAATTCAATTTAGTTAATTAAGCTAATACAAGACATCTTTTGTTGCAATATTTGTGTGAACTTTTGTTAGCTATATATTTCTTTATTTTCTTCTTGAAGCACACCAGGAGCTTCATCACAAATAACTTGCACTGTGCTCATGTAGTATAATTGTCGCTTGATTGTGTGGTGCTTGTTTAGTTGTATTTTCGTGCTTTCTTTTTTACATCAGTGTTGTACTGATATCGCCTACTTGCTTGTGTGACTAGGATGTATAACCTATGTGTAGCATTCAGGAATTTAGTATTTATTTGGTTTTGTGAGGCAGTAAATTAGAAGAAAAAGGATCTTATTCATATGTTTCCAGGTGTTGACAGAAAGTTTCCGAATATTAATGTTTTTGTGAAGGGCTTATGTAATAAAACAAATCCTACAGATTACTTGTGTGAACAAAAGTAAAACTACATGGGAATTCGCTTCAGAGTACTACCAGTTTGTTTCCGAAAAAGCTTATATTTATGATGTAACAAAATATGTATGGCTCGCTCTTACACATGTCATATGCGCATAGAACATGCACTCTTTGCAAATATTGTTTTCATCATTTAGGTCACCCATACACATGTGCATGCTCTGCGCAGTGTTATTACGTAGTTTTGTGAATGCGAAACAATCAGTGGCACTCTATCAATTGTCAGCAAGAAGGCGCTAGTCCAATGTTGCCTTGTTTGATTGTGCCATGATCCCTTTATTCAAGGATTTAGCTTTTAATGTGCACACTTTCCTAAGACATGTTTGATACTCGCTATCTATGTGCGATATAACGTTTATTGTCTGTGAAAGTAACTTTTTATGGTATGTTTACTCTATGTATCAGCGATGACAGCTGATCAAGGTCCCGACAAAGAGGACAGGTCGCAGTGCACGATTGGAGTGGTCTTCCTGCAAGCCCTAACGAACCTCAATAAGTGGTAGGCATATCTTTTTGTTACCAGATAGTGGCAGTTCGGATACATAGCACCTATTGAGGTATTGCATACGCTGTCTTTTAGCTTAGGTGTGGGAAGCCTATGTACTGCACTTCAGTGCAGTATTTCTTAGACATGGAACATGCATCATTCGGTTTGTAATCTTTGAACATGAAATGTTGTTGGAGCCAACGTTGTGACACTTGGAGTCGTCTTGATAATGGGAAGAGCTGTTCCTTGTCACTGCTGTCTTGACCAAGGCAAGAGTTCTTGTTAAAGGGTCGCACAAAGAAAAACAATCAGCATTATTTGTTAAACATTAGGTAATATTTAGCTCAATATAACACAAGGTTGAGACCAGTGCACTTTAAACAAAATGGGTTATTGCAACTGAAGCACAAAAATTTACGGCGTGATGCTCACCCTGTATTTTTTAGTGCTTCGGTTGCGATAAACCATTTTATATGAAGCTAGGACATGTGTTGCGTCCTCTCTTATGGTCTTTGTGTTACATTGTGCTAAATATCATATAAGTTTGAAAGCTGGCTGCAGCGACATTTCCTCTCGTAGGATTTTTTGGTCTTTTCAAGTTTTCTTCATCAACATTGATTTTGTTTGAACTGCCATGAAACTGTGTGCAGTGAAATCTTACTTATAGTTAAGTTTCGCTTATTGTTTTGATGTTTCCTTTTTTCTTAAATTTTTCAGTCGAAATAAAAGATTCCTTTAAGAAAGTTCTTTTTTCACAAGTAGAAGTGTCATTCATTTTTTGTGCTTTTTAATGGTACATCATACAACATTGATGTCTAAAAATTTAATGAATATAAATCAGCAAACTTTTGCTATGTGCACATTCTGCCACAAGAATTTGGCAAATTCGTGTTAAGAAAGTTACAGGGATTGTTTTTTCAGCTCGTTTTTAGAATTTTCACGTGTATGAGCAGATTCGTGTTTTTTTGTTTTAGTGCAATCTTGTTTTAAGTTTCATCGTGCAACATACAAGTACCTATTTTTTCTGACAAAACCTTCTCAGATCATTGTTATGTCTAAAAGTTTGATCATCTGAATTAGGAACAGCTTTCCTTGAGAGGCAGCACATACTCATGTTTCAGCACATTGTTTGCAACATGTTCCCAACGCAATCTATGAAAATACCATGAATGTGTGTATGTAAAACAGCTCACAAGACATGGAAGCCTATCATACAGAGAAGTGTTCTCTGTGTGATAGTGCCGTGAATAGCCTTGTTGGACTGCAAAGTCAAATTGTTGAATTCATGCTTTCATTGAAGTACAGTACTCACGGATTGAAACAGGACACTCGGAGCGTGTGGCCGACGGTACATGTGCCGCCGCTCGTGGGTGCGCGTAGAACCAACGTGTTTTGTGGTAAAGGACGATAGGGGGAAGACCTATGAAGCAGGACTACTCCTTTCGATTGCCAAATTGTCGGTCTGTAGTTCACCACCGGTACACTGCCAGGGCAGCACTGCAAGGTTCACGCACACTCGTGGGTCGACCAAACTGGCTCGCCGCTGCACACCACTTTTATTGCACGCCAGCAGACGACCCTCTCGTTCTGTGTGCATAGGTAATGCAGTACGCATGCTGTGCAAGTAAGTTGCAGGAGTCAGTTAGTAGATTGCGCCTTGTGTGCGTTCGGCGACATGATAAACATCTGTAAAAAAGCATAAACAGTTTATTTGGTGGTCTCTGTATCGACAAGAAAGAATATGTGTGGCATGCTTTTCTTCATGCAACAAGGAAATAATATCATGTATTAGTGTCGTTAGGGCAAACTGTGGCCTTTTGTTGAATAAAAATTCGAAAAACTTCCTCGTTCTTCCATGGCCGACAGCTCTACAAATGGTTGCCACGCAGAATATCCCCACTATTCACTGCTCGGGGCTAGACAACAAAGTACTGAGTCATTATTTTGATGCTGCACGGAAACAGCCCCATGGCTGGTGCTTTTCTTTTTTGTCGTGACAAAAAGCTTAAAAAATTTTTTATGCTTTTGTGCAACCATTTATCATGTCAACGAGCGCATTTCAGGTACGACATTTCAGCGGTATGCGATTTCTTACTTGCACAGACTACGTGCCCCATCGTCGAAGGGTGCCGATCGAAAGCGTCGTCCACTTGCGCTACAATATATATGGTTTGCACAGTCCCCATCGATTCGGGTTGAATGCATGCAAAAGTGCGCAAGCCTTGCGGCGCCACGCTGGCAGTATGCACTTTGTGAACTAAATTCCAACTCTTTAGCGACTGGAAGGAGTAAGCCTGCTTCGTAACTGTTTTCACCCTCACTTTATACAACGGTGCAACACCCTGGTTCCACGAGCACCCATGAGAGGCGGCACATGCATGCATTGGCGGCCACATGCTATGAATGTCCTGTTTCAATCCGTGAGTACTCTACATATATGTTGACCATACTGGGCATGTTGGTACGTACTTGGGAGAAAACAGGAGTGCGAGCAAATACATGGACTGCTACTTCCATTATTCTTTCTGTGTCGGCGCCATAGCTTATGATGCTGTTTACTCCTGAGTGTACATTTCATTTTCTTGCTGAGCTCGTACTTAGTCTAAAATGTATTATCTCTGTGACATGTTGGTTCAGGTGATATTTTTGGCATCTGCATGATCTGAAATAGTCGTGAGTTCAACACTGTGATGTGCTATTTCCTTAAATTTTTGATTAACGCAAGCGTTTGGTCGGGTTAGTAATTCATCGCCTAGAAACATTTTTAAGGTATGGCAAAATATGAACAGAGAAAAGGGAGACGGCACAAAGTAGTGCTAGTTTGTGTTGCCACCCTTTTGATTGTGCACATTTTTCCTGCTGTTGAAATTTTCTTTTGAAAGAGTTCCTATCCTTGTCCTATCAAGATGTTCAGCAAGTGCCAACACACCCCAGTGTAGATTTTTGTGCTTGTTAAAGACCAGCGATCAATGTCATAATTTGAAATACTGGCTAGTGAACATGGGCAACTGTGGGCTCTAAAGCATGGAGCTAGGTAAAATCATTTCCTTTTTTATAAAACGTTTGTCACCTCTTCAAGCTACCTAAATAATGTATTTTTGGCTAGTGAATAATATGCAAAAGTAATAAAGGGCACAAAAATGCTTTGCTGGCTTCCTCCAATCTGTTGCTTGTAGAAATATGTGTAGAAACGACCTGTAACTTGTTACAACATGCATATCTGTATAATATACTGTAGGTTACAAAAGCACAATTTTTAAATTGTTTTCACTAGATTTGTCCAGCTGTATCATGTAGACGTATAGCTCTACATTTCATGTGCCTGTTGTTGCTCAATTTCACCTTTACCATAGGCGTGTGCATAGGAGCGGGGGGCAGCTTCCCTCTCCCCCAACTTGTTACCTAAGACGGGGTCTAAAAAATTGGAAGGAAGGAAGAAAAATAGGAGGAAAAGAACGGCAGAAGGTTTGCTACTCTGCGCAAGGGAGGCGGATGGTGGAGATGAAAGATAGAGGGCAGAGAGGGAAGAGAGATAAGCAAAGCACATTCGGTGGCACGGGCGCGCACACTAAGTCATAGTCCAGTCTTGTCTTTCACGGTGTGTGACATTGCTGTTACAGCCGCTTGTTGGAAGCGTACTTAACTAAGTTAGGGTGGGGGTGCCGTGGCGAACCTCCCCGCCACGCGAGTGTAGGGAAACCCGGCGCACGCCTATGACTTCGCACCTCTGAGCATGAGCCCTCAATAGTTTTCTGTTGAAGAAGAGAGATTTTAATGTGGAAGATTTTGTAGAACAAAGTTGTGAAATAGACCCACTGTTACATACCGTAGTCGTACATCATGCATTGTGTGCCATTGTAAATCGTGCAAGGTGGTTATCCTGCAATATTGCCTTAGAGAAGCTGACTGAGCTCATTCCTCTGTTAGTGATAGCTGGCTTCTTTCCAATTACTGATGAATCGGCAGCCCTCTGAACTGATGTATAGTGGCTAGCTATTTTTTTCAACGCAGCGTGAAGTCTAGGTTATGTGGTTCGACATTGAATCCAGATGGATTATTTAATATAACTAATAATATATATCACTATTTAGGAATATCTCATCAATTGTAATGTATATTCATGTGCTGCGCTAATATGTATAGTATGCTTCAGTTCCTTCTAAGTTTTCATGTTCTCTCTTGCAGGTTTTAAATACAGCAGTGGTTCCACCACGACGGTGCTACAAGAGACCACATAATCAATGCAAAGTCGAAAATAAAATACAAATGCAGTTATTTTTGGAAATGTCTCATTCAGAGTTTCTTTGTTTGTTTGTAATTATAAAACAGCATTTTCGCAAGAATTGTAAACAAGGACTAACTAGCTCCATTTATTGTCCTATCGGAACTGAATTGCTTGACAATGTAATGCGTGTTTCCAAATGCAGGCATTCTATACTTGCAGCACTCTTTATCGGCCTCAAAGATTCTGACATGCAAAACACAATAATCTGTTCGTTGGTGGAAATGGCCTGATGATATTTTCTTTAGAATTCTGTAATGTGTGCACACTTTCATGTTAATAATCAAGCGATTTATTGATCTGTTTTTCAGCAATTGTGCAGTTGATGGCATAGGGCCTTGGTCTACAATGCGACGTTTGATGTCAACCTAATGCATATGCTCGATAGCACTTCACTAGAAAACGGCCATCAAAAAATCAGATGTCAGGGCTCTATAGACTAACGCTAGTCAATAGTCATCAGAAACTCTCACGTCGGGCCTCTATAGACTGACGCTAGACTACAGTCATCAGAAACTCTAATGTTATAATTTTATAGACTAACGGTGGCTCTAGACTACTAGACTCAAATGAGGCATGCATTAAAAAAGCGCATTAGACCGAAATTAGACATTTTAATGATTGTGATGTCGAATGACATTACCCTGTTTATAAAAGTACATTAAATTTTTTCATAAGGGCAGGGTTGGCCTTCATGTTTTCTTCGCCACTCGGGCTGGGTTCGCGGTTTGGAGGGGGTGACCGGAACATCAAAAAAGCAGCACCTCTACCAGTTGTCACAGGGTCGTGACAACGACCGAGAAGCAGAACGTACGATGAAGCTTAAACTGTTTATTTGGGCAAACTTGTGCCCGGTAAACGGAAAGTCGGAGCACAGTGGCAGACCTGCACTGATAGTGGCGAACAGATTGTCATCCGTCGATCAACTGACAAGCGGCGAAGCGCGTCGGCATTTATACAGTTGCAATCGAATGTTCTAGCGTTATCGCTAGCGGTTACGCAGGCTCCAGAATAATCTGTATAGTTAGCGGAATGGGCGTGATCTTATACAAAGTACGTACTACAGTCCTGAAGCTTCTCGAAGACTGCTGGGGTGGTTTGAACCGCGATTTACGCAATGGATTCTGGCGATAACAAAGTTTGAGAAAAAGAACGTGGCAATACGTTTTCGTGGCCAATTCCCAAAGTGGGTATGTGCCATTTATTACAGGAAACAAACAAAAATAAACAAAAAATAAAACAAACGAACAAATCATCACAGCTGAATCTATAAGAGGACCGACCAGTTTTTTTTGTAACTGATAGTAATTTTTTTTCGTCAGATATGCTGATTGGCACACATCATATACTGAGGCATACAAATATTGGGGTTTCAAGAGCTTGAAAAATAAAATAAAACGTGAATGCTACAAAACACGAACGCATTTATTGAACCGGTATAGCACGGCCTGGAGGAGCCCGGTGAGAACAGCGCGCCGCTATGTTTCTGTTACTTTACGCCCTACCTGTATCCGTGAAGCCTTCAAGAAGCATGACTGAAAACGTGAATTTGCGAGCTTTCTAATACGTGTGATAGTTCGGTGCCTGCATCTCATAGTCTACTCGCGGAGTGCCACCATGCGGCAGCGGTGAGTAGAGGAAGAGCGCGTGGTCGAAGGACTGAATAGAGCTTTCACCCGGGCTGTAAAAAAATATAGGAGGTGCTGCTAAGGTGATGCAAACAAGGTAACAATGATGCAAACAAGGTAACAAAGATGTGTGTGTCATGAAGAAGAGGACAACGTATTATGCTCATGTAGCGCTTGCGGCCGTTTCGCTAGTTTCACATGTACAAAATTTTGCAGGTGACGTGAATGGACGTCAAAGGTAAATGACACGTCCCAACATGATATTCATGATATGCGTTTCATGTGAAACATGCATGTACGCTCCACTAATAACATGCTCACGGCCGTTTATCTAGCTCCACATATAGCAAATTGGGGATTACGTGACGTGAATTGACGACGGAGCTAAATGACACGTAGAAACCTGATAATCATGATATGCGGGTCGTGTAAAATACGACTACACGCTACGCTGATAGCGGGCTGGTGGTAGTTTCGCTAGCTTCAAATAGAGCAAGTTTGTTTATATGTGAGGTGAATGGATGATCTAGGTATATGAGTGAGGCAAACATAATAAAGACATGCTTGTCATGTAAAAAGAGGACAACATACCATAGTCATGTAGCGCTTGCGGCCGTTTCGCTAGCTTCACATATACCAAATTCCGTATTACGTGACATGAATGAACGTTGAAGGTGAATTACACGTGCAAACATGATAATCATGATGTGCGTGTCTAATGAAACAAAGCTATATGCTACGCTCGTAGCGCTCTCGCGGCCGTTTCGATAGATCCACATATATCAAATTCAGTACTACATGACGTAATTGAATGACTAAGGTATTTGACACGTCCAAACATGATAATCATGATATGTGGGCCATGTAAAACATGACTACGAGCTACGCTCATTGCACGCTCGCGGCCGTTTTGCTAGCTTAACATATGATAAACTCGGCTTACGTGACATGAATCGACGACTAAGGTAAGTGACGCGTCCACACATATTAATATTGATACGCGTATCATGTAAAACATGCCTACATGCTACGCTCTTAGCGCGCTTGCGGCCATTTTGCTAGCTTCACATATAGCAATTTCGGTGTTACGGGATGTGAATCAATGACTAAGCTATATGACTGATGCCAACATCACAATCAAGGCATGCGTGTCCTATAAAAAGATGACAACATTCCATGCTCATAGCCCACTCGCGGCTGTTCTGATAGCTTCACGTCTACCTAAATCAATATTAAGTGACGTGAATGGACACCGAAGGTGAATAAGACATCCAAACATGATAATCACGTTATGAGTGTCATGTGAAACATGCCTACACGCTACGCTCTTAGCGCACTGACCGCCATTTCGCTAGCTCAACATATAGCAGTATTACGTGATGTGACTGAATGAATAAAGTATTTGACTGATAAACATAATAATCAAGACATATGTGTCACGAAAGACGATGACAACATACCATGCTCATGAAGCTCTCGCTACCGTTTGTCTTGCTTTACGTTTAATATATTTGGCCCCGCCGCGGTGGTCTAGTGGCTAAGGTACTCGGATGCTGACCCGCAGGTCGCGGGTTCAAATCCCGGCTGCGGCGGCTGCATTTCCGATGGAGGCGGAAATGTTGTAGGCCCGTGTGCTCCGATTTGGGTGGACGTTGAAGAACCCCAGGTGGTAGAAATTTCCGGAGCCCTCCACTACGGCGTCTCTCATAATCATATGGTGGTTTTGGGACGTTAAACCCCACATATCAATCAATCAATCAACGTTTAATATATTTGGTATTGCGTGTCCTAATTGGACGTGGAAATTGGAATGACACTCAACACACGATAATGATGACATGCGGGTCATGTAAAAACTTAAGAGCCACGCTCATAGTGCACTCGAGATGATGATTACATAGGGGGAGGGGGTTTGTTACAATACAGCAGAATTATGTGAAAAAAATATTCACACAGAACTCGAAAAAAAATTAGAAGGGTAAACGCAGAAACCAAAGGTTCACATCAAAGAAGATTTAGTAATGCAATGCAGCACTGAGTAAGGCATGAAACGAGGTGTGCGGTAACTTATGTAATATTGGGACTAGACTAAGCAAAAGAAAGCCACAAAACAAATGTTACAATAAAGAACCCTAGGTGGTCGAAATTTCTGGAGCTCTCCACTACGACGTCTCTCATAATCATATGGTAGGTTTGGGATGTTAAAATCCACATATCATCAAAATAAATGTTACAGATCTACAATGCACATGTCCTTTAGTTTGCTAAAAACGTGTCATGATCACGAACAGTTACATCACTTGGTAGTTTATTCCAATGTGAAATTGCAAGAAACATTGGTGAGTCACGAAGGAAGTTGGTGCGGGAAAACATGGGTTGTATTTTGTAAGCATGATCCACACGTGGAAAAAAACTCATCAGCTGGTTTAACCTGTGAATGTAAGGAAGATGACTCACTGAAATAAAGCCTGTAGAAATGAGACAGCAGTGCGATAAGCCCACGTATTTCTAGAGTAGGTAGTTTGAACGGCGTTTTACTAACTGTTATGCTATATAGCCGAGAGTATTTTCTTGTGATAAAACGGGCTGCTTCTGTTTTGAATAGCCTCAAGTTTATGAATAAGGAACTGCTGGTTAGCATTTCAAATAAGGGTGGCGTATTCCGTTTGCGAGCAAACAAAAGTTGTGTATGCGAGAAGTTTGGTGGACTGGTTAGCATAGTGCAAATTTCATTGAATGAATCCTAGAGCCCTTAAAGCCTTACTAGCTGTTGCCTCAACATGAGCATTCCATGAGAGGTTGTGTGCAAGATGAACTCCTAGGTATTTTATTGTGGTCACATTTTCGACTATAGCTTATTGTTTTATCATATAAGAATGCAGCTCAAGTTTCGTAGTTCTTGTAAATTGAATGTACTTTATTTATGAAATAATAATTTTCATTTGCCAATGGCAGCAGCAGTGGGTAATTTGGTTATTGTAAGATTGCAGCACACTCACATCGATATGGTTAGTAATTTGTCTGTAAATTACAAAATCGCCCGCAAACTGTCTGGTTAGGGATGAGAGTTAGTTACTTGTATCATTATAATAAATTAGAAATAGGATTGGCCCTAGAACGGTACCTCGCGGTACACCTCATTTTACCTTTAATATTCAAGACAACTGATTATAAACAAAAACGGAGTGAAAGCGATCGAAGAAGAAATTAGTAATCTATTTACAGATATTAGGATTGACGTTGAGAGCGGCCACTTTCATATTTAGGTGGTTATGGGGGAACCTGTTCAAGGCTTAGACGAAATCTATAAATAGAGCATCAATGTCTGTTTTATTATGTATCACTTCATGGATATCGTCTATTAGTTTGAATAGTTTATTTTCGCATGAATAGCCACGCTGGAAACCATGCTGGTGTGGTAAGAACTTGTTTGTGGTTAGATATTTCATAACTGCAGATGATATAGGTGCTCTAAAAGTTTACATGTTATGCTTGTTAGTGAAATTGGTTAATAGTTACTGAGCATAGAGGAGTTACCTGATTCAAATATACGAGTGATGTGGGCGAATTTCTGGGTGTCTGGAACGCTACCACTATCAATATATTGCCGAAAAAGAGAAGCTAGCGTGTGGGAAATTACAGGCTTTGTTCCTGAGAATTTTGGTGCAGATGCCGTCCGGGCCGGTTGTCGAATTGTTTGGGAGCCTTTCAATAGCTCATACAATACCTTGGTGTGAAATATTTAAATCGTTCATGACCAAATCTAGAGTCGTGAAGTTAAGGTCAGACGAAATAGCATTTTCTGCTGTGAATACTGAACCAAAAAAATAATTTATATTCCTTGCAACACATGATGGTAAAAGAAGTACACCATCCTTGGAAATAGAAACCTGTGATGACCGAAATGGTTGGGGGTTATTTACCTTTCATTTTTTGTATTTTTCTATAAGAGCGTTGTTATATTATTGATGAAGAATTTGTCTTTGGTTGCTTTGATTTCTGTGTTTTATTGCTTGCATTATTCACTGTAACGCTGTAAAGCTCTAAATAACTATCTGATCCCGACTGTTTTGCTTTCGAGTAAAGTAGTTTTTTTTAATTATGCAGCGTCTGACATGCGAGCTGAACCAGGTGCTCTGAGTGGACGCTGTCACTTAAACCTTGGGGATATACTTTTCTTTTAGTCCGGTTAACTGCGTCTGCACAAGATCCCAGTTTTTATTAGTTGTGCGCAAGAACAAGGTGCGCGAAAATTCCAGAGAAAAAGACAACAGTTGATTTAAAATCATATCAACATTAGCCCGTGTGAAGCCGGTTTCTTTGCCTACGCCAGAAGACCACAACAAGCCTGGCCCACGTCAGGCGACGAGAAGAAGCTCCGTGTCCAGGTTGGAGACCGCAGCGACCTTGATGCAGAAGCTCTGCTGGCCGCCACCCCACGTCCTGGCCACCTTCTTTACTCACTCCCGACTCAGCCACGCCTGCCTGACCTCACTGTTCTTCTCCCGTGGCTGTCCTAAATCTGCGTGGAGGCACCCATTACTTAAAATATTCACGCCCACACACGCCGCAACAGAGCGTCATCTTCACTACCCTCTTTGGTTCAGGCTGATGGCGTTGCGCACTTTACAAACGCGCACAATCACGTCACAGACACGTCAATACATCACAAACCATGATATGAGTGTCATAGCAAAGATGCCTATATTCTACGCTGATAACACGCTTGGGGCCGTTTCGCTTGCTCCACATATAGCAAATTTTGTATTACGTGACGTGGATGGACGACAAAGGTAAGTGACACGTCTAAATATGGCAATCATAATATGTGGGTCATGTAAGTAATCACTACAACCTCCACTCATAGCGTGCTCACGGCCGTTTCGCCAACTCCCCATATAGCAAATTTCACATTATATGACGTCAATGAATGACTAAGATGTAAGACTGATGCAAATATGAAAATAAAGACATACATGTCCTGTAAAATGACAACATACCACGCTCATAAAGCTCTCGCGACCGTTTCGTTAGCTCCACATATATCAAATTCGATATTACGTGACGTGAATAGAGGACAAAGGTAATCGGCACGTCCAAACGTGATAATTATGATATGCGTGTCGTGGCAAACATGCATACATTTTACGCTCATAGCAAGTTCGAACAATTGCGGTAGTTTCACATATACCAAACTCAGTAATACGTCTTGTGAATGGACGACGAAGGATAATGACACGTCCAAAAATAGTAATTATGATATGAGGGGGATGTAAAACATGACTACAAGCTAGGCTCATAGTGCGCTCGCGACCGTTTTCCTAGCTCCACATATAGAAAATTTGATATCACGTGACGTGAATGGATGACTAAGGTATATGACTGACGCAAACATGATAATCAAGACGTGCGTGTCATGTAAGGATATGACAACATACCACGCTCATGAAGCGCTCGCGGCTGTTTTGCTTGGTTCATATACACTAAATTCAGTATTGCGTGAGGTGAAGGAATGACGAGGTAAATGACATACGCCAACAAGGCAATCTTGATATGCCGGTCATGTAAATCATGACTACATTCTACACCCATAGAGCGCTCGCGGCAGTTTCGCTAGCTCCACCTATTGAAACTTGGTATTACGTGACTTGAATGAATGACTGAGGTATCTGACAGATTCAAACACGATAATAGTGTCGCGATGAATCACAAGTACTGGGGGTTAAAAAAAACACCGAGTAGCTAGCTCTGGGACGATGCGTCAGTCATGGCTGGCTCTCGAGTTGAGAAGAAGCACGCGATGTTCTTTTTTTGTCCAAATTGACAGCCACTCTTGCAGTCGACCCACTACGTGTGGGTGGCATTATCCCCCCTTTCGAAAAGAAAAAAAAGTCCCAAAAGAGGGAAAGAAAAGTACATAACGCCACCCTGATGTTACGACATAGGCACGTGAAAAAAAAATCGAAATTCGGATAAAGTAAAAACAGAAATTAAATAGCGTGCCAGTATAGGAAAAATTTATGAACGAAGAAGCAAGTTGACAAAAATAAATAAAGAACACAAAGAACAGTGTACGGCAAAGAAAAAGTTACGAACAACGCGCAATAAATGGTTTTATCCGCAACGCATGTACGACGTCCAGCCTCGGTCTTGTCCTGCTCCGTGCCTGCGATGTTGAGTCCGGAACCACTTCATAGTTCATGTCACTGACGCGGCGTAACACTTTATTTGGGCCAAAGTACCGGCTCAGTAGCTTTTCACTAAGGCCACGGTTGCGGACTGGCGTCCACACCCAAACTAATTCCCCGGGGTTGCAAAACACTTCTCTGTGGTGGGTGTTATAGCGCCGTGCGTCTGTCTGCTGTTGCTGGCCGATGTTTAGTCGCGCGAGCTGCCGAGCTTCCTCAGCACGCTCTGCGAATTCTTCGGCGTCAGTTGCCAACTTGCTTTGTCTTGACACGGTAGCAGAGCGTCCAGCATGCTCTGCACTTCACGGTCGTAGAGAAGGCAGAATGGCGTGAATCGCGTGGTCTCTTGCACGGCGGTATTATACGCAAAGGTCACGTAATGTAAGATCCGGTCCCATGTTTTGTGCTGTACGTAGATGTACATTGGGATCATACCTGCCATGGTCTTATTCAGTCGCTCGATAAGTGTGTTGGTGTGCGGGTAGTACGCAGTTGTCTTTCGGTGTCTGGTGTTGCTCGGTTTTGAAACTTCGTCCATGAGCTGCACCGTGAATGCCGTTTTTCTGTCCGTTATTATACTGGAAGGAGCACCGTGTCATAACACGATGTATCGCATGAAAAATTGTGCTTGCTACCTCAGAAGCCGTGGCTCGCGGGATCGCCTGCGTCTCAGCGTAGCGTGTCGGTCGCGACGATCAATCATTTGTTGCTGTCCGCCGACAGAAGAAATAGCCCGAGAATGTCCATCCCGACTTGGTCGACCGGCATGCAAGGTGCTTCAATGGCCTGAAGCAAACCAGCTGGCTTAAGAGATGGTTGCTTTCGGCGCTGACATTCCCGACAGCTCTTGACGTACTTCTTGATGCTTGCCGAAAGTCCTGGCCAATAGTACCTCTCGCTCACTCTGGGAACTGCATTACCGATGGAGGCGGAAATGTTGTTGGCCCGTATGCTCAGACTTGGCCGCACATAAAGAACCCCAGGTGGTCGAAATTTCCGGAGCCCTCCACTACAGGGTCTCTGATAATGATATGGTGGTTTCAGGACGTCAAACCCCACACATCAATCATCAATCACTCCTGGAAGTGTCCGTGAGTAGCCCAGATGACCGGATGTGGGTTCGTCATGACAAGCGGAGAGGACGTCATCTCGCATGCCTCGAGGAACCACGAGGAGGTAGGCACAGTTCTTCGAACGAGCGTTATTCTTGTACAGCACACTGTCTGGAAGGCAGAATGACGTCAACGAGCGGAATAAATGACGTGGTATAATTGTGCCCTGACCCTCAAAAATGATTGATGATCAGATGAATTTCTGCGTTATCTAGCTGCCATGTGCTCAAGTCTGATGAGCTAAGTTATTTATTTATTTATTTATTTATTTATCAGATACTGCCGGCTGCCTTTTGGGAGTCATGACAGGAGTGGGTACATCACATCACAATGTTACACATTGCATCGTTTCAGTCGACCACTGAAATAAAAAAAAAGAAAGAAAAACAGAACAAATGCACATTTGTCTAATGATAACAACACATGCGGCAGAATGTGAATTCAAGACGCGAACATAAAAAGCAAGCACAACAGCATTTGCAATAATACACTGAGGTAGGACACAGGAGCAATAACACGTACAGGATCGAGTGATTGAACACCCGAAAGACGCATACAACATTTCATAACCTTAGTGAAACGGCCAACGAAACAAATAAGCATGTGAACTGAAGGACAGCTTACGTCAACAGAAGAATACCACGAAATAAATAGTTATCCGCATACATTTCAAGCTGTAAAAGAGAAAGAATGACAAGAACTGCGCTTAACATCACAGATAATCTTGCACGGCATTTGTGAACGCATGAACTGATGATAGGCCGACTATGCCACATGGAAGCTCGTTCCATTCTGCTATCATTCGAGGAAAAAACGAAAATTGATACACGTTCGCTTTAACTCGTGGCCTTACAATCGTCTTACTGTGCTTCCATCTTGTTGGCCTTGCGCTGTTATACGGCATGTAATCAGTGAAGCCCATTCTAATGTTACCGTTTACAATATTGTAAAGCATTTGCAGTCGATGCAGTTTCCTGCGTGATTCTAGCGTCGGAAGTTCGCCTAAACGTCTAAGGTTAGTAATGGACACGTGCCTGCCGTAAGAGTTGAAGATGAATCTTAGCCCTTTTAGATGCGGAGCATCTAATACTCGAGGCTTGTAGTGCGGCGCCGTCCGCAAGCTTCCTCCTCCTTCTTCCACCATCTGTGCATCCCTTCCTCCTCTACACACCGCGCGCGCTTCACTCCTCCACCATCTGTGCACCCTTCCTCCTCTACACACAGCGTGCGCTTCTCCTCTTCACGAACATTCGCTAGCTGTATAATGTAGCGCGCATGCGCCGTCGCGCTTCGAGAACATCGGCAGCTGACGCGCGCGCATGCGCCGTCGCGCTTCGAGAACATCGGCAGCTGACGCGCGCGCATGCGCCGTTGCGCTTCTCCCCCTTCTCGAACATTCGACAGCTGACGCGCGCATGCACCGTCACCCACCATCTGTGCCACGCGCGCTTCTCCCTTTCGAGAACATTCTACAATTCTCCTGATTCTCCAGTGGACGCGCATGCGCCGTCGCGCTTCGAGAACATTCAACAGCTGACAGTGCATGCGCCGTCGCGCTGTATATATACTCAAGGTCGGCGCTCGCTCGCTCAGTTGCCGCTCGTCGGTTGGTTTGTACGGCGCGTCGACGTCCAAGGTCGCGGTGAAATGAATTCCAACGAATCCACAAACACAATGATCGACGTCCCTTCGACCAGCGCCGCCCTTTCGCATACGTGTGTACGTGTTCAATCATTTAACACCCCCTCCTACAACCACGTTAACCAATTTAGCCATCGACCCAAGTAAGTCGCAATTTAACACCCCATTTCACAACCACGTTAACCAATTTAGCCATCGACCCAAGTAAGTCGCACTTTAACACCCCGTTAACCAATTATATGCTCCGCATCCTCCTCAGTGTTCCCCCGAGGGAAGCTGCGGGCAATTTTTTTTTTGAACGCGTTCAATGCAATCATTGTCACATTTGGTGGGCGGGTCCCAAACTACGTCCGCATATTCTAATAGCGGTCTTACTAATGTCATGTAGGCCACAAGCTTAGTTTTAGGAGTGCAATACATCATGCGATTTCTTAGCATGTAAAGTTTTCTCAAAGCCTTGGAAACCATGAATTGCACATGACCACTCCAGCTTAGCGTTGAACTGACATGCAAACCGAAGTATTTAAATTGGTCTACTGAAGCTAATGGAACATTATTGATGCTATAGGTGCCAACCAGCGGCTCCTTCTTGCATGTAACACTCATCTGAACACGCTTGGAAACGTTTAGGCGCATCTGCCATGTTGAGCACCAGTTGCTAACAGCTGCTAAGAAGTTGTTTAGTATTTGTTGATCTTTCACTGATTGAATGTGCATGTATGCAACGCAGTCGCCTGCAAATCAACGGCAACATACTGGTGACGTAATTTGTAAATAATTAATATAGATTAAAAACAGTAAAGGGCCGAGCACCGAACCCTGAGGAACGCCTGAAAGAACAGATGCAAATTCTGAGTCCGAATTGCCTATGTGAACAAGCTGCCTACGCCGTGTAAGATACGAGTCGAGCCACTGTACTATCCGAGGATTGTCAAAAAGGCATCGGATCTTTAACATTAAATGTCGGTGTGACACACAGTTGAAGGCTTTTTCAAAATCAAGAAAAACCATGTCAATCTGTCAGCCCTTGTCAAGCATTACCATTAGATCATTTACAGTGTGAATAAGTTGCGTCGTAGTGGATCAACCGCACCGGGAACCATGCTGACTACTTAAAAAATAAATGTTGTCCTCAAAGAAGGAACAGATATGCTTATATATGAAATGTTCCAAAACCTTGCTACAAGTGCACAGTAGCGAAACTGGTCTGTAGTTGATTACTTTAAGTTTGTCACCAGTCTTATGAATAGGCACCAACTTTCCAGTTTTTCCATTCTAAAGCAATTTCCGCTGTCCGCATACTTTATTTAAAGATTATGTTCAGATACTTCGCGCACCATTAGGCGTATCTGCGCAGGAACATATTTGGTATGCCATCCGGGTCGATAGATTTTTTAGTGTCTAATTCGAGTAGCGCCGAAAAAATGCCGCTTTAGTTGATTTCTATATCCTGGATAGCATAACTAGTTTTCGGATATGACGAGGGCTGAACGGTGGCGCGAGAAAACACAGACGAAAAGTAGTCATTAAATGTATTGGCTATACAGTTACTGTCATCGGTGATAGTGTCATCAAGTTTCATTTTGCTAATAGCCTCATTCTTATTCGTTAGGTGCAACCAGAACTTTCTTGGGTCATTTGCCAAAAAATGATGCATGTTGACGTTGAAAAAATGGAACTTGGATGGCTTTAGCTTTGTATGCAATTCATCTCGGAGTAACTGTAGGGACACGGCCCCTCTGTTCCCCGTCGAGCGATATAATCGCTTGGCACGGCGTTTCAACTGTAGTATTTCGCAAGTGACCCTGGGATAACGCTGACTACGTTTTTTTTGTCTAGTAGGGACATAATTGCTAATGCATTTATTGACAGCAGCCTTGAAATGAATCCACAAATCTTGGACAGTAAAATTTCCAGTAGCATAAATATGCTGAAAAATATCAAAATCTTATTCCAGAAGGTCCAGTACACTCTCATCTTGAGCACAGTTAAAATCAGGGAATTTTTAGTGACGTTTTCGCCCTTTATCCTCGAGACTCGCATACGACCAGCAAAAAGGACGATGTCGTGATCGGATAGCCCAGGCAAATACGACATGTCATAGCCCAGAGCACTCATATTTTCCGAAACGAAAAAAAGATCAAGAACTGTGCTAGAAGTAGCTGATACACACGTAGACTGATCTACAAGCTGCTTCAGACGAAACGAGAAAGCGATATAATGCATCAACTCGGAATGCTGACATGATGACGGAACACACAGTAGGTCCAAGTTAATTATTGGAAGGTTGAGATCACCGCACAAGATGGCATTAGCATTGCTTTTACAGTGCTCATACATGAAATCATGCAGTTTTTCTAGAATTAAAAGATCTGCATCCGGCGGTCTGTAAATTGCACCAACGAAAACACTGTATTGGCACAGGCGAACACGAATCTATAACATTTCTACGTTGGTATTGTGGTATATCACTGTGTACTCAATGTTTTTCTTCAGCAATACTGCGACGCCATCGCCCCTTGCCCCCCGGTCGTGGCGAATAATCTCAAGCGACCTTGGCCCGATGTCCTCATCAGAAACGTTATCGTGAAGCCATGTCTCAATTATTACCGTCATGTCTGGGTTATACGCTCGAAGAAGGCTCTCTAAATCAGCAGATTTAGGTAAAATACTTCTTGCAATAATATTTATATTGGAAAGCGTATTCTGGGTGGCGTATAGTGGCAGTGGCGTTGTGTCGTTTTTTTGAGATGCCCGATCATTACGCAGGGAAGAATCGTGTCATTCCGAGTGTAATGGAACCATCATGTTGCTTCCTTCATCCCATCTGAACAGTTTTGTGTTGCTTTTTACTTTATCAAACAATAGAGACACCTTTTCGCCTCTCTTTCTGTTTTCCTTAGTAACTTCCCATAGTTTTTTCCGGATTGCCTGAATACGAGGGAAAAATCCTCGGAAATACTATAGTTGGTACCTTTGGGTTTCCTGCAATTTTTCAGTATTCTCGGCTTGTCTCTCCCGTCCACTAACTTGAAAATTACCGGAATGTCCTTGCTCAGATTCGGCTTCCCCAGTCGGTGGATACGTTCAATTTTAACGTTATGAACACTCACGGTATCAAAAAGTATTTTTTGAGTAACGCCCAAGAAGCCTTCGTCTACCTATGCTTCCTGACTGACGACATAAAGGGGTGCGCGTGACAGTGTGTCAGTGTCTTCATGCTTACGGCCGTACTTATCGACGATTTTGACGTCAAATTCCTGCAGCCGCAAGCTCTACCATGCTAGCCGTCCTGAACGGTTGCGCAGGCTTGCCAACCAACAGAGGGCGTGGTGGTTCGTCACTATCTTGAAGAGACGACCGTAAAGGTACGGGCGAAACTTCATGATTTCCCACACGACTGCGAGGCACACTTTCTCCGTAGTGGAATAATTAGCCTCGGCACGGGATAGAGAGCGGCTGGCGTAGGCTATCACCCTTTCGATGTCCTCTTGACGCTGAACGAGCAATGCACCGAGCCCAACATTACCAGCGTCAGTATGGACCTCCGTGTCAGCATCATCGTCGAAATGAGCGAGAACGGGCCGTGATTGCATGCGCTGTCGCAGTTCATCAAAAGCTGCTTGTTGCTCGTTTTCCCAAACAAACGGCGTGTCGTCTTTTGACAGACGAGTCAGAGGTTCTGCTATCTGTGAAAAGTCATGAATGAACCGGCGATATTAGGCGCACAAAGGAAGGAAGCGCCGGACGGCTTTCTTATTGACAGAAGCTGGTAATTCGGCAACAGCAGCAAGCTTGTCTGGATCGGGCTGGACTCCTTCAGCGCTAACTACATGTCTAAGAAATTTTAGTTTTTCATATCCGAAGTGGCACTTCTGTGACTTTAGTGTGAGGCCCGCTGATCGGATAGCCTCCAGCACGCTACTCAGGCGGTGAAAGTGCTGCTCAAACGTGGCAGAGAAGACCACGACATCATCAAAGTAGACAAGAAAAGTCTGCCACTTGAGCCCTGTGAGGACAGGGTCCATCATTCGCTGGAAAGTTGCCGGTGCTTAACACAAGCCGAAAGGGAGTACTCGAAATTGGTATAGGCCGTCTGGATTCACGATGGCTGTCTTTTCGTGGTCTCGCTAATCTACCTCGATTTGTCGGTACCCACTTTTGAGATCGAGAGAAGTGAAATAATGGGCACGACGAAGTCTATCCAACGAATTGTCGATACGCGGCAGCGGGTACACATCCTTTTTGGTCACGTTGTAATATTTCGGTAGTCGACGCAGAAGCGTAGCGACCCGTTCTTTTTTTTTGACAAGCACGACTGGAGTTTTTTTTTTACAACCACGGGCTGGTGGATGGTTCGATAACGCCATCGTGAAGCATCTCGTGGACTTGCGTACGCATCGCTTCACGTTCTTTAGCCGACAAGTGGTAGGGGTGCTGGTGTGTTGGGCGTGCGTCCTCGTACGTGATGATTCTGTGTTGAGTGAGGAACGTCTGGCGGATCTTTGAGCAACTTGTGAAGCAAGACCTGAACTCGAACAAGAGCGCTCGCAGCGCAGTCTGGTTATCGGTGGACAGATCAGGGATGATATCAATACTGCTCATTGACCTGTCTGCGTTATCCACTAGTTCTGACGTGAGACAGCTGGTTACGTTTTCTGCTTCGTGGACAAACGCTATCTAAGTGCCACGGAAAAGGTATCGATGCTCGTTGCTAAAGTTGGTAACGAGCGATTCAAATCAGCCATCATTAACGAGTATTACACTACTAGCTACATAGATGCCTTGCTGCAGGAGGTGTTCCCAATTTGTCTCGGCCACCACATCGTTATCGCTCAAACCACAGCATGTTACGTCGATTGAACACTTGATCGGGGAAGAAGCGTCACGCTTTGTTCAGAAATGCGGAGTACGTCGACACGCCTTCCGTTATACTGCGCGTTGATTGCTCGCTGGGCTGAGAACGTGACGCGGCGCTCTTGCAGATCAATGATAGCTCGAATTTCTTGCAGAAAGTGGACTCCCAGAATGACGTCACGGGAGCTATCACGTAGAACAAGGCAGCTTGCTACGAATGTATACCCTTGAATCTGTACTCTAGTTGTGGAAACGCCCTGTGGAGTAATGACATGGCCACCAGCTGTCCGAATCTGTGAGTTATGCCACGGCGTGATTAAATTCTTCAGCTGCGTTGTCAGCTTCCCGCTCAGTATGGAATAGTCTGCTCCGGTGTCCACTAACGCATCAACTACACAACCATCAATTGTCACTGCTATGTCGAGGGAAAGCCGGCTGTCTTTTGCAGCAGTAGGTGATGTCAGACCAGTTTCTACATGATTCTGCATTAAAAGGAGGTCTTCAGCGCTTCGACGTTCAGCGAGCCCACCCCCAAAGCTCCCTTCGTCTAGTTTTCCCGGTGGGGGCTGGGAGATCGTGTGGTATAATACCGCTGGGGCGTTGATGAAAATCGCCTTGGTGATGGCGAGCGCGACTGGTGCCCGGAAGACAGTGGTGCATGCTGCTGGGAGAGGTAGTTTTCGATATCGCGTCGTCTCTAGCCATAACGTGGTGGTGGCCAGAGACCACGTGACATCGAAAACTACCTCTTTTCGCCGTCTTGGGCTTCGCAGAGAAGCCGCAAAGCCCAAGACGGCAATATGGAGACTGGCGGTACAAGTGATCTGCTTCTCCGCAGTGAAAGCAGAGACGCGGTTGATCGGGTGTGCGCCAAAGATCAGACTTCCGAGGAGACGTGTGCCGATCGTCGATGTACTGGACCGGTTGCACCGAGCGATGGGTGACAGAAGCGCCACGGACAAAGGGCAGGGGCGGTCGCATGTACGTGCCTTCGTAGTATGGTATGTGCGACTGTCTTCGGAGGGCTTCGCTCGAGGCCGGCAAAAAGCTGGTCCTTGACACCGCGCATCAAGTGACTCAAGTTCTTGTCCTCCGTCATTCTTGAATCTGCCCATTGGAAGAGGCGCGTCATGTCTTCGAAGTACGCGGTCACAGTTTTGTTTGGCGACGGGACGTGGGAAGGACTAGCTCGTTCAGCTCTTTCTTGGCGGTCTGCGCTGGCATATCTCTGCAGAAGTCTGCGAGGGAATTCAAGCCACGCCGTCAGCTGCTCCTCTCGATTTTGATACCACGTGCATGCCCCTTCTTCTAGATAGAAGTAGACACGACCCAGTTTCACCGCGTCGTCCCACTGATTCAAGGTGACTACGTGCTCGAAGTCCGCCAACCAGTCATCAACGTCCTCGCGCTCCGTACCATGGAACGTCGCCGGTGCCCGTGGGCTTTCCAACGTACAGCGGTTCGACGACGTGCTTCCCGTGCCAGTTGGCAAGGTTTGCACAGAAGTGATGGTCACGTTTGTTGACATGATGGGAGCAGTATCGTTGACTTCCGGAAGCAAACCCCTGATTCGGCGGCTGGTCCGATGCACGGGAGTATTGACTGGCACTGGATTCGTATTACGGCTTTCTGGGGGGGGGGAGGTTCGTAGCATCCGTGAGACTACCCAGCAACTTCCACCAATTTGTCACGATGAATCACAAGTGCTGGGGGTTTATTAAACCACCTAATAGCTCTGAGACGATGCGTCAGTCATGGCTTGCTTGCTTGGTTGTTCCTTTCTTTTGTCGTTCTCACCCACTCTGGGGGATTGGCCAAGAAGCCGGTGGTTAATGCAAGTCAATACCTTTGAATTTTCTAGACTAGGAGAATATGATTACTGTGTTTTGACTGTGAAATATAATTTGGCGCAATGTAAAAAAGAAAAAAGGGGGGAGAGAAGTAATAGAATTTGTTGAATATCTGAGGTGGAATCGTTATATGAAGCTCTCCTGAGAGTTGAATCATTGCAGTGTATCAGCTTAATTATAAGTGGTAGTGTGGCTAGTAAAATTCGAGAGCTGATCGCTGACTCAGCAAGGTAATCTTCTTGTGTTGTATATGTATTCGCAGAGAGCCCCGCGGATGTCCCGGTCGCTGTGTTCCAATGAAGTGGCCCCAAAAGACAAAATATTGGGAGTATGAAGTGATATTCCTAGTTTTTTGAATAAAATTTCGAAGCAGTATTTCGAAGCATAGCAAAAACGTAGGATGAGGCGTTATACCAGCCTTTTGCAACTCTTAACGTACGATATTGTTACATAAAAAATAACAGTAGTCAGTCCGCAGCCACAACACAGCTCACCGACACGCCCAATTCTTCACCTTCAGTCTGAGGCACATTTTTTGGGTATATCCCACTATGCCCTGCTTCAGCCAGCCAAAATCACGTAACACGAACCCCGGCGGCCAAAGCGCCGACCCGGCGAGTTTACGGTGCCACAGCAGGAGCAGCGTGGTAATTGAGCCTTGATACGTGGACGATGTCCCTGGACAGCAGAGCAGAAGGGGTTGATGGATTATCAGGGACAATTTCATATGTAGTGTCGGTCACTCGCCTAAGCACGCGGTGTGGGCCCGTGAAAAAAGAGAGAGAAGCTTCTCTGAAAAGCCTGCATGTTGCTTTGGGGACCAAAGAAGAATGAGGGAACCTGTCGGAAAGCGTTCGTCGCGATGCCGCTCGTCGTAACGATGTTTCTGCGAGTCTTGGGACGCCATTATTCTGCTGCGGGCAAGCTGACGAGCATGGTCAGCTCGTGTAATAGCGTCGCGTGCATATTCAGAAGTAGACTGCGCAGCGTCTGGCAGGAAGGTATCCAATGGCAATGTTGGTTCGTGGCCAAACAGTAGGTAAAATGGTGAGTACCCAGAGTGTCATGTCGGGAGGAATCGCATGCAAACGTGACGTAGGCTAGTGCAAGGCCCCAATCACGATGGTTGGCCGAGACGTATTCCGATAGCATGTCTGTCAGGGTGCGGTTCAAACGTTCTGTAAGTCTGTTTGTCTGGGGATGGTACGATGTGAGCTTATGTTGGGTAAAGCAGGAACGCCGGATATCGTCAACCACTTTTCAAAGGAACGTACGGCCTCAGCCTCTCAGCAGTTAACGAGGGGCTCCATGCACTTAAATGAGATCGCGTAGTAGAATATCAGTGACATCTGTAGCGCAGCTTGTTGAAATGGCTTGCGTAACTGCATAGCGGGTCGCGTAATCTGTAGCAACCGCGACCCACTTGTTTCCGGAGGCGGATGTTGGCAAGGGACCGAGAAGGTTCAAACCAACACGAAAGAATGGCTCCGATGGGATGTCGATGGGATGAAGATACCCGGAAGGGAGCCCCGACGGCTTTTTGCGGCGCTGGCACGTTTCACAATCGTTGACATAACGACACACAGAGCGTGAAAGGCCAGGCCAGTAGAAGCGGCGGCGCACACGGTCACATGTGCAAGAGACACCAAGGTGACCCGCGGTTGGTGCGTCATGGAGATCGCGTAGAGCTGTGGAGCGCAGGTGCTTTGTTATGACCAGAAGTAGGTCATGAGAATTGGGCAATAAATTTCGCCGATATAGGTTGTGGTCCTTTAGGGTAAACATGCGAACAAAAGCGTCTTGAGGTGAAGATTCGAGCTGTTTTATTAGGCGGGGGATATCCGAATCGCGACCCTGCTCGTCCCCGAGATGAAGCAGCTGGGAGATGAAAAGGACGCAATCCACAGAATTAGTTCTCGTAGGATCGCAGTCGGCCACAGGGTAGCGTGAATGACAATCCGCATCTTTGTGCAGTTTCCTTGATTTATACACTACGGTGTAAGAACAGGAGATGAAGTGAGCAAAGTAGTCAGGTCGGAGAATGCTGCTACTTGCGAGGGACCTCAGGTAAACGTCTCATCTGGTTTGAGTGAATCTGTTCGGGGCCGAGCGATTTCCGCGAAGTTCTTGATGAACTGCCGAAAGTAGGAGCAGAGCCCCACAAAGCTGCGGACATCTTTGGCGGTTTTTGGCACAGGAAAGTCCTTCAGAGCTCGAACCTTTTCTGGGTCAGGCTGTACGCCGTAAGCGTCAACAATATGTCCAAGTATTGTAATGCATTGGGGAACAAACAGGCACTTGGATGAATTCAGCTGAAGGCTGGCGAGACCAAATACATCAAGAATTTTGGGCAGTCTCTCAAGGTGCGCTTCAAAAGTGGGAGCAAACACAATCACGTCATGCAGATAACAAAGACACGTAGACCACTTGAATTCATGGAGCAGGGAGTCCATCATTCGTTCAAAGGTGGCGCATCATTACTTAAGCCGAAGGGCATGACCTTGAATTGGTAGAGGCTATCAGGCGTTACAAAGGCCGTCTTCTCTCGGTCCATGGGGTCCACGGCAATTTGCCAATAACCAGAACGAAGATCTATGGAAGAAAAGTAGGTGGTACCATGTAGGCAATCAAGGGCGTCGACAATTCGTGGCAGAGGGTATGCGTCTTTCTTGGTGATGTTGTTAAGGTGGCGATAGTCGTATTTTCACCCGGAGCTATGGTAGCAGACTTAACGAGGCGTCCACTGCGTAGCTTCGTTGTCAAAAGGGCACCCAGCACTTCCACAAAAATGTTACGTGGAAAATAACAGTAGTCAGTCCGCAGCCACAACGCAGCACACCTACGTCCACTTCTTCACCCTCAGTCTGAGGTACCTTTTTTGGGTGTGTCCCACTATGCCCTGTTTCAGTAAGCCGAAATCACTTAACATTATTACGGATGAGTTCACGACGATTCCTCCGTCACTTACCTCACTGACACTATCAACGAGATATGAAAAAAGGGTGAGATACCCGATGCTTGGAAACTAGCTCACACGGTTCTCATACCCAAACCGGGAAAGGCGCCGAGCCTAGATAACCTACGCCCCATATCTCTCACGTCGTGTGTGGGCAAAGTGGCTGAGCACGTCGTCCTCAACAGGGTTGGTCGATACCTCGAAGATAACGACTGCATCCCGCACCACATGATTGGCTTCCGACCAGGGTTATCCACACAAGACGCCATGTTACTCCTAAAGCATCAAACTCTAGACGGCGGGAACACTCGGGACACTCGTGCATTACTCGGTCTCGATTTAGAAAAAGGCCTTCGATACAATAACGAACTCGTCAATCTTGAAAGCGATAGCAGGCCTCGGCCTAGGTCATCGATTTTACTACTTTATCCGCTCTTTTCTCACTCGACGCAGAGCCGTCCTCCGCGTAGGAGACCTAGTGTCGGAAGAAGTGGAGCTTGGGCAGCGGGGCACTCCTCAGGGATCCGTCCTCTCACTCACGCTCTTCAACCTCGTGATGATTGGGCTTTCCGAACGACTTTCAAAAGTAGACGGGCTAAATCACACTATCTATGCGGATGATGTAACCATATGGTGCTCCACAGGGTCGGATGGCTTCATTGAGTCTGCCCTGCAAGAGGCTATCGACACCACCGAGTCTTACCTCGACCACACCGGTCTCAGGTGCTCACCTGCGAAGTCGGAGCTGTTGATATATTTGCCCAAACGCCGGGGTGCCAAGCCCAAAGGGTGGAAACCTCTGGCGGAACGCAATATCACCCTCCACACCAGAGATGGTCGTACTATACCCAGGGTAGACACCGTCAAGGTCCTCGGCATGATCATCGAGTCCCGCGGAACCAACACCCAAACAGTGCACAAGCTCAGGACTAAGACTGAGAATGCCATACGACTCGTACGTAGAGTAGCCAACAGGCACCATGGTCTCAAAGAAGATAACCGGCTGCGTCTCGTACACGCGTTTGTTTTATGCCATTTTACCTACGTGGCCGCTATACACAAGTGGCTGCGTGCTGAGCGCGATCAACTCAATGCGCTTATTCGCAAGGTGGTCAAACGAGCCCTTGGCCTCCCTATCACCACTCCAACGTACAAACTCCTCGAGCTTGGCGTACATAACACGCTAGAAGAGATCGCCGAAGCTCAGGAACGTGTGCAATTGACCCGACTCACTACCACCAAGGCGGGCCGCCATATTCTGCGCGAGCTCGGCTTCTTCTCCTCGAGAGCTAGGGACCCCCCAGAGTTGACTCTAATTCCCCGTGAAATCCGCGACCTTATCACTATCGCTCCCATACCACGAAATGTGCACCCAGAATACAATAGAGGCAGGCGCCTTGCGCGGGCGACCGCCATTCTGAAGCGCATAGACACGGAAGCGGACAACGTCTCGTTCGTGGACGCCGCTGCCTATCGCAACAACCAAGCCTTCGCCGCGGTCGCGGTATCATCCGCGCAGCAGACTCTTAACTCAGCCACAATCCTCACCCGAAAACCCGAAGTAGCGGAGCAAGTAGCTATAGCTATAGCTATGCTCGACAGCAAACGGGAATTCATCTACAGCGACTCCAGGCCGGCCATCAAAGCCTTCGAACGCGGAGTCATCTCCGACCAGGCGTTACGTATCCTGCGCAATGCGGACCCGAGTGCCCTGAAGCACCACACTGTCATCTGGTTCCCCGCCCATCTCGGCCAGGTGCCGGGTGCCCTATCCAACCTCAACGAGATCGCCCATGATGCAGCGCGCGCACTTACTGACCGCACTGCCACAGGGCAACCTCATCTTGCTGGGTTAGATACCAATCGGGATGCACCAATTACGTACAATGAAATCACAAAGCACTTTTACTTGGAACGCCGCATTTTTCCACCCCCACATCCGAAACTTAACCGACCGCAGGCATTAACCCTACGCCTATTACAGACACACACGTACCCAAACCTTGCCACGCTTCACGTTTATTATCCCGATGCATACCCCAGCGACACATGCCCATCATGTGGACACACAGCGACACTCGCACACATGCTCTTGGAGTGTGGAACAACTCCTCCCGACTCTACTTCAAGCAAGTGGGAGAGGTCCCTCAGGAGCTCACTTCTCGCCTACTAGCAATGGGCCGTCCAACAGGCCCACGAAGCGGCCGCCAGGTACTCCCTGTCGGTCCCTACGTGGGAGACGCCCGCTACGCGCTAAGCGCGTCCTGCAGGACTGAAATAAAGTTTTTTCATTCCATACCATTCACGTAGGGAGTCATTGCTGGTCCCAGTGGCGGTGAAAATGTCAGCATTGGACATGGCACTGACTCGCCTGTCGTATTGGTGGGATCGCTGCTGCAGCAATTTTTCCATTGTCACGGCTTCGAATAAGAACTCCGTGACCATCTTTAGAGGGATTCGCACTAGGCCGGCAAAAAAAGCTGGTCTTGACACCGCTAATCAAGTGACGCAACTTCTTGACCTCCGTCATTCCTGAATCGGCCCGTCGGAAGAGGCGCGTCATGTCTTCGACGTACGTGGTGACCGTTTCGTTTGGCGATTGGACGCGGGCCCAAATAGCTCGTTCAGCTCTTTCTTAGGACTCTGCGCTGGCATATGTCTGCAGAAGTCTACGAGAAAATTTGGGCCACGTCGTCAGCTGCTCTTCTCGATTTTGATACCATGTACGCGCCTCGTCTTCGAGATAGAAGTAGACACGCCCCAGTTTCGCCACGTCGTCCCACTTATTCAAGGCGGCTACGCGCTCGAAGTCCGCCAACCAGTCCTCAAGGTCCTCGAGCTCCGTACCCTGAGACGTCGCCGGTGCCCGTGGGCTTTCTAACGTATAGCGGTTCGACGTCGTGCTTCACGTGCTGGTTGGCGAGGTTTGTACCGAAGTACTGGTCATGTTTGTTGACGTGGTGAGATCAGCATCGTCGACTTCCGGAGGCAATCCCCTGATTCAGTGGCTGGTCTGATGCACGGGAGTATTGATTGGCACTGGACACATATTACCGCTTCCTGGGGGGAGGGGAAGGTCTGCAGCATCCGTGAGCCTACCCGGCAACTTCTACCAATTTGTCACGATGAATCACAAGTACTGGGTGTTTATTAAACCACCGAGTAGCTAGCTCTGAGACGATGCGTCAGACGTGGCTGGCTCTCGAGTCGAGAAGAAGCACGCGATCTTTTTTTCTTCCAGATTGAGAGCCGCTTTTGCAGTCGACCCACTACGTGTGAATGGCAATAGAGACATGCATGGTATGTAGGAAGATGAAAACATACTACGCTCATAGCACCCTTGCGGTTGTTTCGCTAGTTTCACATATAGCGAACTTGTAATTACGTGACGAAAATTGATGACTAAGCTAAGTGATGGAAACGTATTAATGAAGGCATGCGATTCATGTATAAAGTTGACAACATACCATGCTCACAGCGCGCTCGCGGCCGTTTTGCTAGCTTCACAGATAGCAAATTTGGTATTACGTGATATGAATGGATGGCTATATGACTGATGCCAACATGATAATCAGCACGTGCGTGTCATGTAAGAAGAGGACAACATACCGTGCTCATGTAGCGCTTGCGGCCATTTCGCTAGCGTCACATATACCACGTTCCGTATTAGGAGACGTGAATAGATATTGGAGGTGAATGACACGTCCAAACATGTGAATCACGATGTGCGTGTCATGTGAAACATGTCAATATGCTACGCTAATAGCGCGCTCACGGCCGTTTCGCTAGCTTCACATATAGCGAATTCGATAATACGTGACCTAAATGAATAAATAAGGTATATGAGACGCCTAAACATGACAATCATGATATGCGGGTCATCTAAATCATGTTTACAAGTCACACTCATAGCATGCTCGCGGCCGTTTCGCCAGCTCCACGTGTAAGAAATAAGACAATCAATGACGCCAATGGATGATAAGGTGTAAGACTGATGCAAATATTATAATAAAAACGCGTATTAGTTGAGATGACAACATACCACGCTCATTGCGCTCTCGCGGCTGTTTCGCTAGCTTCGCATGTAACAAATGCGGTATTATATACGTGAGTCGATGACTACCCTATATAACAGATGGAAACATAATAATCAATGCATGCGGTTCTTTTGAGAGGTTGAAAAGCTAGGCTCATAGCGTGCTCGTGGAGGTTTCGCGTTTCACATATACCAAATTTGTAGATTGTGACATGTATGGATGACTACGGTATATGACTGATGGAAACATAGGACATGCGTGTATTGTAAAAAGATGACACATACCGCGCTCAATAAGCGCTCGGAGCCATTCCATTCGGTTCACTAATGAAAAAATTCTTTATTACGTTACATGAATGGATGACAAAGGTAAGTGACATGAGCAAACATGACAACCATGATATGCAGGTCATATGAATCATGATTACATGCTACACCTATAGATCGCTCACGGCAGTTTCACTCACTCCACCTATTGAACATTCGGTAATTTGTGACCTGAATGGACGACCAAGGTCTCAAGCAAACATGGTACTAGAGACATGCGTCTCATGTAAGAGGTTGACAACATACCACGCTCACAGTGCGCTCGCGGCCGTTTCGCTAGCTTTCCATGTACTAAATACGGTATTACGTGACGTGAATGGACGACAAAGGTGACACGTCCAAACAAGATAATCATGATATGCGTGCCATGTGACACATTTCTATATGCTACGCTCATAGTGCGCTCGCGGCCCTTTCGTTAGCTTAATATATACGAAATTCGGTATTACCTGAAGTGAATGGATGAAGAAGGTAAGTGACGCGTCCAAACATAATAATTATGATTTGCGTCTCACGTAAAACGTGGCTACAAACTCCGCTCGAGCACGCTCGCGGCTGTTTTGCTAGCTTCAAATAAAGCAAATTTGGAAATACGTGACGTGAATGGATAACGCAGGTGAATGGCACGTCCAAATATGATAATAATAATATGCGTGTAATGTAAAATATGCATACACGCTATGCTCATAGCGTGCTCACCGCCATTTCACTAGCTCCACATATAGCGAATTCGGCAAAACGTGTCGTGAATGTACGTGGAAGGTGAATGACACGTCAAAGCATTATAATGGCATGCGGGTCATATAAACCATGACAACAGGCTACGCTCATAGCAAGATCGTGGCCGTTTCGCTAACTTCAAATATAGCAAATTCGGCAATATGCGACGTGAACGGATGATTAATGTATATGACTGATGCAAACATGATAAGACATGCGTGTTATGTAAGACGATGACAGCATTCCATGCTCACAAAGCGCTCACAGCCGTTTCTCTAGGGTCTCATGTACCAAATATGGTATTACGTGACGTGAATGGACGACAAAGGTAAGTGACACGTCCAAACATGAGAATGATGGTGTGCGTGTGGTGTGAAACGTGATTATATACTACGCTCATAGCATGCTCATGGCTATTTTGCTATTTTCACCATAGCCAGCTTTTCTGGATGGATGAATATGCCTGTACCATTTAGATCGGGCGCTGGCTAGCGCCACCAAGCCGTAACACCTAATGAACCAAAAACTAGACTTATTTTTTTCCCATAAGTAGTGAGGTTGAGGATTCCTACTTTGCAGGGAAGGGTTTGCTTGTCATTCGTGCCTTGACTTCTGCTACCAATCAGATAACCTCCTTCTAGTTAATTCTACGCGCTTAAAGTCTATTTTGCGCTCCTTGTCCCTAAGCCCCAGTGCTTTGAAAAACTCTGCGCCATCATCCTGAACTATAGGGTGAAGCCCTTTACAGAACATTATCAAGTGTTCGGCGGTTTCTCCTTCCTCACCACACGTACTGCATACCGTGTCTACCCCTTTGTATTTGGCCCGATATGTCTTGGTTCGCAATACTCCCGTCCTGGCCTCAAACAGTAGAGAACTACCCCGAGTATTATCATAGATTCTTTCCTTGGCGATTTCCTGCTTAAAAGTTTGATAGATCTCTAGTGCGCACTTCTTATTAATGCCGGTTCTCCACATATCGGTCTCAGCTTCCTTCACCTTCTTCTTAACCGATAATTCTTTTTAGTTTGGCCCCCTTCTGTTTTCCCAGTATTTACCAGTCAATTTTCTGGTTCGCTTCCTCCATTTTGTATTGGCATTCTTCATGTAGAGTAGCTGAATACCTTCCTAGCCCAATGCTTCTCCCCCATTTCTCTCAATCGCTTCTCGATTTTTATCTTGCTGCTAGCTTCCCTGCCCTCAAACGATGTCCTTCCCATATCACCTTGCACTCGCTGATTGGGTGTATTGCCGTGAGCTCCTAAAACAAGGCAACCTATTCCACGTTGCTTAATTTTTAATCTTGTTTGAACTTCTGATCTCATGCACAAGACCGCTATGCCGAACGTCAGACCAGGAACCATGACCCCTTTCTATATTCCTCTCACAACATCTTAGCTACTGTAATTCCACAGTGCCCTGTTTTTCATTACCACTGCATTCCTGTTACCTTTAGTCGACACGTATATTTCATGTTCCCTTAGCTACTCGGCCCCATTGCTTATCCATATGCCCAGATATTTGTATTTATCTGTTAGCTCTAGCATGACCTGCTGTATTCTAAGCTCACTACTTTCATTGTCATTAAAAATCATGACTGCTGATTTTTTCCTTCATGAATCTGAAATCTATCCTATCTCTCTCATTACTGCAGATGTCTACCAATCTCTGCAAATCTTCCTTGTTGTCGGCCATCGGCACCATATCTTCTGCGTACATCAATGCTGTCAGTGCCTGTTACATGAGTTTTCCTTGTTTGACGAAAGAGAATTTGAAGCCCAGTCCACTTCCCTCTGATTTGGCCTCTAATCCTTGTAGGTACATCATGAATAATAAGGGTGACAGGGGACACCCCTGCCTAAGCCCCCGTTTTACCTCTGCAGTCTTGGATACCTGTTTTTCCCACTTTATAATTGCCTTGTTGCCTTTATAAATATCCTTTAAAAGATTAATGACTACATCTTCCACGCCTAGTGTGTCCAGTATTCCCCACAATGTCTCTTGAATCACGCTATAGTACGCTCCCTTGATATCAAAAAATGCTAGCCACAGGAACCTGTGTTCTTTTTCTGCTATTTCGATACACTACGTCAGTGAGAACCGATTGTCTTCCAACCTCCTGTGTTTCCGAAACCCATTTTGCAGTTCCCCAGCACCCCCTCATCCTCTATTCATGCCTGCAGACTTTCCTTTATAATCTACATCGCCAGCCTATAGACCACTAATGTCACTGTTATGGGACGGTAGTTGTTCATGTCAGCTTTTTCCCCCTTTCCTTTATAGATCATGCTCATCCTGCCAAGTTTCCATCCATCGAGAACTTCTCCATCGACTATTATTTTGCGCACTGCCTCTATCAAAGCCTGCTTAGGCTTCGGACCTAATGTCTTTATCAGCATAATTGGAATGCCATCTGGGCCTGTTGATGTACTACTAGGAACCCTTTTCTCAGCTCTTTCCCAATCTTGTGAAAATGGAGCCATTGTGCCACTTGATTAATCCTTGTCTATTGTGGTGCATAAAGCACTTCTTCGTTTAACTTTTTCTGTCACCCATGTTCTTATATATTCAATAGCTTCGTCCCCTTCTCGCCTAGCACCTTGAGCTGTAGTTATAAACCTCTGCTCGAGGCTCGTCTCATTTCTTAGGGAGTTTAGATGGTTCCAAAACGTTGCAGCTGCCTTTCTATCTTTTTATGTACTTCTGCCAGCCACTGAGCTCCCTTTCTTCTAATCTTTTCATATATCAGAAGGGATGCATCCCTTCTACAGCTTAGAAAGATTTCCCATTTTCTTTCAACATCATCTGTCAGTTCACCCCGCTGCTTAGCATGTCTGTGTTCCCTAGAGGCTTCCTGACGTTTTGCTATGGCTCTCTTAGTTTCCTCATCCTAACAACTTTTGGGTTTGTGTCTTCTTTTCCGGGGTGGCTTGTCACGTGCCTTAGAAAGCTCTAGCTCAAACAGTATAATTAAATTTTTGTATGTCCATACAGTTTTATCATTCTCAGTGATTACTTTCTAAACTTGTTTACTGGCTATTTCAGTTTGTCTTTCTGAATAAAAAATTTCCTGCAGTTGCTCATCTTGTCTTCTTCCGATTTTCGCTGCTCTTCCAAAACTTAGCTTGATACGTTTGTGATCACTAATCATACTTTTGGAGCCACCTTCATCTATGTGCATTCCCCTGAGCTTATCATACATCCTATATGACATTATTGCGTAATCTACCGTCGACTGCAGCCTTCCTACATCTCATGTTATTTGCCCTTCACACTTCTCGGTACTGTTGCAAATGATCAAATCAAGCCTTTCACAGATATCCATTATCATTTTTCCTGTCAGGTCGGTATACCCATCTATATCTTCTATGTGCGCATTCATATCTTCTAGTATAATTATCTCGCACTCTCCTCCTAACTCCTGAATGTCCTTTGATATACACTCTACCATTGCCTGGTTTTCCTGTCTGACTTTGCTCCCGTCCACAAGTACATGAAACCAAGGAGTGTCATTTGCCCTGCCACTTTCCCTTTTAGTCATAAATGTTCCTTGCACTCCTGCTTGACCCTTTGCCAGTCTGTACTTCTATGAATGAATGCCCCAATACTACCCCTCTTTTTGCTGCCTTCTGTTGTATCACAGTATTTCCACACGTAGTCCGCAATGTTAGGAGGTAGTTCCATGTCCCTGAGATGTGTTTCTACATAACCGTGCACCATCGGCCTCTCCTCCCTTACCTGTTTTTTATTTATTTATTTTCAACATTCAGGATGCTGAGGGCCGTGGTCAAAAAGCCTTTAATGGGCTTGACTGGGACCACGACCCCTTACAAAATGGGCAGCATAGGCAACACTTTTATTGCAGTGACAATGTACAAAAATTTAAGCAAGCATAAAGCATAAAGTATAATAAGCATAAGCATAATAAAGCGTGAGCATAATAAAGCATGAAGATTGAAAAGTAATAAACTCATAGAAATGATCGTAATTATTTCCTTACACATACGATATCAACAAGAGAGTGTAGCAATGCAAGAAAAGAAGATCGCAAGATTAGCACCAAAGTAAAAAAAAATATATGGGGCATGTGCCCATGCGCTTACTACACTTACAATCAGAAACAGTCACTCAAATGGAAAACGATATGGCATTCAAGTGAAACGGCAGGAGGAAGCACAGCATTTCTTTGCTGTAGTTAGTGCGCGTGCGCGGGATAAGCCATGTGTGATTGAAACGCGTGTTATAAAGAACTTTGGGGTGGTTTAGGTTGGCAATGGTTCCTAAAAGGTTGTCGCCTTTTAATCCTGCCTGGTAGCGTTTCACAAGCATTGCGCGGTAGTATTCAGGTAGAGGTAGCAGCTTCATGTCGTGAAATATGGGAGTGGTGTGACTGCGATATGGAGCATTTGCAACGGCACGAACAGCACTTTTCTGTATGACGTGCAGTTTGCGGATAGTTGTTAGAGTTGTCGTACCCTAAACCAGATGACAGTAGTTGACGTGAGATAAAAACAGGGATTTATAGATGAGAAGTCTAACTGCCTTAGGTAGCGAGAAACGCACCCGGGATAATATGCCCGAAATCCTTGATATAGTGCCACATAGTTTTTCAGTGTGTGCGTTCCAAGACATGTGTTGATCGAAAATTATTCCCAGACACTTCATACGCTGTACTATCTCAAGTTCTGAACTGCCAAGTTTTAATGGGACATGACAAGGGGTTTGTTTATTTTTCGGCCTGAAATATACAGCTTTTGTTTTTGATGTGTTAAGTTTTAAACAGTTACCGCATGTCCACTTGGCCAACTTCGCCAGTACCTCATTTGCGTCATTAATTAAGTTTGTATAATTTCAGCAGTAAGAAGCAAGGTTGTATCATCAGCGTATATAATACATTTTACAGACGTGTCAATTTTTACAATATCATTTCTGTGTATACAAAAAGCAGAGGCCCTAATATGCTACCTTGTGGTACACTCGCTGAAATTTTTAGTAAATTGGAGGTACAATTGCCGACGACTACTTCCTGCTGCCGATCATTAGGTATGATTCAATGAGTTGTAAGAAAACACCTCGAAATCCATAGTGTGCACATTTCTTTAGCAGCGTAATGTGATTTATTGTGTCGAAACGCCTTTGAATAGTCTACGAAGATGCCTAAAGTGTGTAGTTCGCGTTCAAAAGCATTTAGTATAAATTCTTTCTGTTCTAAAAGAGCATGTTCAGTCGTACGGCCTTTGATAAAACCAAACTGCGAAGGAGTGATGATGTGGTGCTTATCTAGGAAAGGAACCATACGCTTTTGAGTTAGTTTTTCCAGACCTTTCGAAATTACTGGAAGTATAGATATCGATCGGTAATTGTTTAGTGCATTTTTATCTCCTCTTTTGTACAGCACAACCACTTTTGCAATTTGTAACTTTTGTGGGAAAATTCCGGTGGAAAAAGCAAGATTATAGATATGCTCTAATAATTCAGCAATGATATCTAATACGTGTTTGATGGGCTTAATCTGTATGTCATATGCGTCACAACACGTGCTGTTTTCACAGACGAAAAAGCATGTGAAAGTTCACCAGCTGTTGTTGGCGCCGAAAACGCGCTCTCAGAGATACTGTCAGACAAATATGTGGTACCAGCTGAATTGTACTGTTCCTTTGCTAGAGATACAAAATAGTCATTGAATAAGTTTGCTAAATCATCCTTACAAATAACGTCACCGTCTATCACAAGCTTAGTAGGCCTGAAGTCATCACCGTTACGGCCAAGAAATTTGTTTAGTCTAGACCAAGCCAAGTCTTGTTTATTCATTAGATCTTTGTTGAAGATGCTGTTTAAGTACGTTCTCTTTTTGTAACGCAACAGGCTGTTTACTTTATTTCGCTGGGCTTTGAAACGTTTAAGCGTTTCTTTGTTCTTGTTTTTCAGGAAGTTCTCGAACAATTTTTTTACGTTTTATTTCATTAAGACAACTTTTAGTCAGCCACGGTTTTATGGCTTTGCGCGTATGTTTGAGCTGTTTGTACGGAAAGCATTTCTTGTACACCCTTATCAGTTTGTCATGGAAAATATCATAGGCGGCTTCAGGTTCTTGCTCGCAATACACGCCTGATCAATCGGTTAACGATATCTCCTTGCGAAATGCAGTCAGTGTATATTCATTAATATCTTGAATAACTATCGGTTCTCTGAGTTGGGCTGGCGCACAGTTTACGGTTTCGTTTATCAGCATAAAGATAGGAAGGTGGTCACTGATGAGTGCGCTTAGTACGCCGGACAAACATTTCGAAGCTTCTATGTTAGTAATGAACATATCTATTAATGTCGCAGTGTTTTTTGTCAATGCGGGTTGGGATGGTGATAACATTAGAAAACCCATTGGATTCAATAATTTGACAAAGTTCTAACTGACTTTCTGATGGCTTTGCAACGTCGATATTGAGATCACCTGCAAGAACTAGTGTACTACCAGTGTCTCCAACCCAACGCAAGTATGTATCTAAGAATACTAAGAAGTTCGACTTGTTACCACTAGGAGGCCGGTACAACACACCATAAACAAAACCGTCACTTTGTACAGTCAATATTTCATAATCATTAGTGAAATGCGAAAACTCGTGAACCAGCTTACATTTTACTGAGTTTTTAGCCATCATCAAAACACCACCTCCTATTTTTGTTGGGCGATTCAAAAAGGTTTCATAGCCGGGTGATCTTAGAACCTCAGATTCATCCCTGTACCATGTTTCCGTCATCATAAGAACATGAGGTTCAGAGCGTATAGTTGAAATAAGGGCGGTTATTTGGTCTTCTTTATTTCGTGCAGATTGTGCGTTGAGATGAAGGAAGGACAAGCCATTCTTTTTCGTGGAAAGTAATGCGCCTAATTTTTTGAGTGTCACGTAATCTTTGTCTGCCATCTTTCTCTTTAGGTAACAGTCGCTTTGGTTATTAACAGTGGCTATTCTCTCAATACTGAGAAGTCCTGCATGCTGGCGATGACGTGAACTCGGCTGTCCTCAGTTTTTCGCACCTTGATGCGACCATTGTCTACCCACAGAAACTTCCATTGCTTTTCTCTCTTTAGTGAGAGCGCTTGTGCAAACAATCTTTTGTTGTTGGGTGTCAGGTGGTCATTAACGTACACATTGGCACCTTGTGACTGAGCAAAACCGAGTGACTCGGTTGTTAGACGTGCCCTGCGTGCTTTACGCAAAAATTCATCCTTCTTGACCCGAGAACAAAACCTCGCGATTATGTTCGTGTCCTTTTTTGCTGGCACGCGATGCACAGCGTCGATATCATCCTTTTTTATGGGACAGTCAATTACATCACTCATTTTCTGAAGAATGGTGGCGCAATCCTCCCCCTTTTTTAATGGCACACCCTTTATCTCAACGTTGTTAAGTCGCGAACGCTGTTCCATGTCAGCCAGTTTAGCAGCCAGTTCATCATTTGATTTTTGAAGAGACTTGTTTTCGGCTGAGGTGAGCTCATGCTTCTTTTTCATTTCTTCATAAAAAGTGCTGATGGCAGAGACACTTTCACGAAGCTGTTCAATTTCGGCTCGAAGCTGTTGCACTTCGCGTGACAGCTCAGCATTTGACGGCATCATATAAACGTAACAGTGACTACAGCACAATAACCACTGGCAGCAGCAGTCGCGACAAGAAAAGTAGAAGCAAAAATCAGCGGTGCAATTAATGCACAACCAACCTGCGCAAAGGAAGAACGTTCTCAGTGGACTCGACTTCCTGCTGCCACGACCGCCACTGCAAAAATGTGGCTACACGAGCACAGTGTTGAGCCTAAGTAGTGTCTCCGGTAGGTGTCCTCGCAGTCCGTGCTTGCGCAGAAAGTTAGTTCTTTGTGGCTGTAGCGACAGGGTAGTGACGTTGCTTGACCAGATATTCCAAGTAGACGGGTCGAGAAATCCAGAGAATATCCCGATAGCCCGAAGAGCCGAACCAGACAACTGTCACGATATGCACAAGTCAGCGCCTGCGCAAAGGAAGAACGTTGCTCAGTGGACTCGAGTTCCTGCTGCCATGACCGCCACTGCCAAAATGTGGCTACACGAGCACAGTGTTGAGCCTAAGTAGTGTCTCCGGTAGGTGTCCTCGCAGTCCGTGCTTGCTCAGAAAGTTCGTTCTTTGTGGCTGTAGCGACAGGGTAGAGACGTTGCTTGACCAGATATTCCAAGTAGACGGGTCGAGAAATCCAGAGAATATCCCGATAGCCCGAAGAGCCGAACCAGACAACTGTCACGATATGCACAAGTCAGCGCCTGCGCAAAGGAAGAACGTTGCTCAGTGGACTCGAGTTCCTGCTGCCACGACCGCCACTGCCAAAATGTGGCTACACGAGCACAGTGTTGAGCCTAAGTAGTGTCTCCGGTAGGTGTCCTCGCAGTCCGTGCTTGCTCAGAAAGTTCGTTCTTTGTGGCTGTAGCGACAGGGTAGAGACGTTGCTTGACCAGATATTCCAAGTAGACGGGTCGAGAAATCCAGAGAATATCCCGATAGCCCGAAGAGCCGAACCAGACAACTGTCACGATATGCACAAGTCAGCGCCTGCGCAAAGGAAGAACGTTGCTCAGTGGACTCGAGTTCCTGCTGCCATGACCGCCACTGCCAAAATGTGGCTACACGAACACAGTGTTGAGCCTAAGTAGTGTCTCCGGTAGGTGTCCTCGCAGTCCGTGCTTGCGCAGAAAGTTAGTTCTTTGTGGCTGTAGCGACAGGGTAGTGACGTTGCTTGACCAGATATTCCAAGTAGACGGGTCGAGAAATCCAGAGAATATCCCGATAGCCCGAAGAGCCGAACCAGACAACTGTCACGATATGCACAAGTCAGCGCCTGCGCAAAGGAAGAACGTTGCTCAGTGGACTCGAGTTCCTGCTGCCACGACCGCCACTGCCAAAATGTGGCTACACGAGCACAGTGTTGAGCCTAAGTAGTGTCTCCGGTAGGTGTCCTCGCAGTCCGTGCTTGCTCAGAAAGTTCGTTCTTTGTGGCTGTAGCGACAGGGTAGAGACGTTGCTTGACCAGATATTCCAAGTAGACGGGTCGAGAAATCCAGAGAATATCCCGATAGCCCGAAGAGCCGAACCAGACAACTGTCACGATATGCACAAGTCAGCACCTGCGCAAAGGAAGAACGTTGCTCAGTGGACTCGACTTCCTGCTGCCACGACCGCCACTGCCAAAATATCTCTTCCCACTTCAGCCTGTTCCTACCACCCTGCATGTTAATATACCCTATGCCTGAATTGGCTCGGCGCTCGTGCCTATGTCTATTTCTGCCGTGGACTCTACCTATCTTAGATACTGGTGCCACTTTGGAATCGTATCTGTCCATACCACCTATCAAAGAGTCCCCCCGGTTGTTTTCCTCGTTACTAGCTATCCTGCACCCCGAAGGGCCCACTTGCCCCCCCTCCCCAAAAAACTACTGTGCCTCCTGCAAGTCGCCAACTCACCTCATGACCTAGCAGCCCATCGAAGTGAACTCTGGCTCGTTGAAAACCACCCCACCTATGCACCTCTCTGTTTATTTCCACGACCTCAAAGCCTTTCTCTCGACTCATCCGCCATATCTCTTGGTTTGCGTAGACAACCGATCTTTTCAGGTTGCTATCACGCACCAGTACCTCCGGTATCGTGCATATCGCTCCCTGTACCTGAGGAGAAGTGGCGCGCATGTCATCGACGCCTTTCGCCAGTGTGCTTGCTAGTCCTGCTGTATCTTCATTTTGGACATCGTTTAAAACCGCCTGAAATTATCACGAGGTTTTGTCTATCAGCTGTAGTTTTGAGTTTTGCGCGCGCTTGCCTAATGACTGCTTCCAGCTTGCGTCCTGAGAACGCCTCTACTGCAACCCTCTTGTCACCTCTTACCCTCTCTTTGATGGCTTCTGTGCATCGATTTAAATTTGAGTCCCCGGCGATTATCACATGCCGTGACTTTTCAGCTGGAGCGTCCTGCACCTGGGGGTTACTTGCACCTGTGACGCCGGCTGCTTTGTCCCCTCTCAGCCCTACCACTACTTCCCTGAAGCTGGGCCTCGCGACAATTGAACCGGTTGAACCTGTTTTTTCCAAACTTGCTTGCTCTTTCTTCTCCGCCGTTCTGGATTTCGCTTCCCCACTGTTCTTTCCGTAGGCCGCTCCTCTGTTCACCTTGGCTAGTGCTTCCTCAGCCTACTTCAGCCTTTCATCAGCAGGTCAATCTGGGGATGGATGGATGGATGCTATGAGCGTCCCCTTTATAACGGGGTGGTAACAAGTATGCCACCAGGCTCGACAAAAAAAACCTTTTTTCTTTTTTGATGTTGGCCTAATGCCTCTACTTCGATAAATTCTATCTTAATGGAAAAAAAGGTAAATTTTCAGCTTAAGTTCTCTGCCATTTACGGCACACTGTCCATATTTTATTTTTCCAATATTTATTTTTGTCCTTTCTCTCTAATTTTCTGCCACCAATACTCTAACCGTCTCTTACTTATTTCAATCGCGGGTGTGTTCAGCTTTCCATTGTTGTCCCTAAAACCCAAGGCTTCCTGTAGGCTCGTGCCCAAACGTACACCTGGGTGGATATCTCCACATTCAATCAGAACATGCTCCGGCGTTTCCTTATCTTTCCCGCAGCATGTGCATTGTTCTTCTTCTTTACTGAATCTTGCTTTATAACTACGCGTTCTAAGGCAACCCGATCTCGCTTCAAACAGTAAAGCGCTTCCCCTTGAATTATCGTAAAATGCCTCCCTCCTTATTTCATTTTTGCCCTTTCGGTAGTTACTCAAAGCCGGTTTTTTTCTCCATAGCTGCCATCCAGTAAATCCTCTCCGCCTCCCTGACTTTTCCGTTAACGCTCTTTGTTGACATATGGCTTACAATACCAGCCGTATATTTACTAGTGAGTCTTCTAGTTCTTTTTCTCCACTGTGTGTCCACGCTCTTCCTATACAAATAACGGAACACCTTCTCTGCCCATCTACTCTCCTTAATATTTCTTAGCCTTTCTTCGAACCTTATTTTGCTCTGCGCTTCCCTCGCCTCAAAACCTGCCCACCCCATATCGCCCTTTACAGCCTCGTTTGTCGTCTTCCCGTGAGCACCCAACGCGAGGCGTCCCACAGTCCTTTGATTTACATCCATTCCCGATTGCACCTCTGCCCTCATGCACACCACTGAGTTCCCAAAAGTAAGCCCTAGAACCATTACACCCTTCCACAGACCTCGAAGCACCTCATACCTATTGTATCCCCACAACGCTCTGTGCTTCATTATTGCCGCATTCCTCTTTCCTTTTGCTGCCGAGGCTTTTTCCTGTACCTCCATGTATCTATCACTCTCATTTACCCATACTCCAAGGTACTTGTATTCGCTTACCCTCGGTATTTCTTGGCCTTGTATGGACACCGTCTGATCACAGGGATCATTGAATACCATCAATCCACACTTCGTTACACTGAATCCTAGTCCAAGAGCTTCACCTTCCCTTCCGCATATATTCGCCAGCTGCTGTATATCATCTCGACTGTCCGCAAATAAGACGATATCGTCCGCATAAAATAAACCTGGAAGCTTCTGCTCAATCATCATGCCGCCCTGTTTGTGTGACAGATTAAAAGCAATGTTGCTACCTTCTAGCGCTTTTTCCATACTCACCATGTACAGCATGAATAACAGCGGGGACAAAGGACATCCCTGTCTCAGACCCTTGCTAACCTCAACGTTCCCTTTGCTACGCATTCCTTCCCACTCTATGCAAACTGTATTTTCTCGGTATATCTCCCTCAAAAGCTGTATACAGTCGTCGCCCATGCCCATTCCTTTCAATATATCCCACAAAATTTCCTGATTAACGTTGTCGTATGCCCCAGTGATGTCTAGAAAAGCCACGTACAAGGGCCTATTCTCTATTTTAGATATTTCTATACACTGAGTGAGAACAAACAGGTTATCGTCTAACCGCCTGTCGACTCGAAATCCGTTCTGAAGTTCTCCCAAAATATCGTTATGTTCGGCCCATGTTTCTATTTTCATTTTTACTGCTTGCATCGCCAACCTGTATAGTACCGATGTAATGGTTAGTGGTCTATACGAGCGAATCTTGTCCTTTTCTCCCTTGCCTTTATAGATTAAGTTCATTCTACTTTGTCGCCAACTGTCCGGTATTTGTCCGTCCTTTAAGCTTTTTTCTACTGCTTTTAACAATGCTTCTTTAGTGTTATGTCCTAGTTCGTTAATGAGGCTAACGGGAATCCCATCTAAACCCGCGGCAGTGCGCTTTGGAATTTTTCCTTCGGCCTTTTTCCAGTTGAAATTATCAAGTACTAGCTCTTCCTCTGTTGCTTTCTCCGCCACACTTTTACTCACCGGGGAGATCCCCTGGACGCTCTTTTGAAACGAATCGGCTGTTACCTTTTGGATGTAACCTAGCGCTTCGTACCCTTCCAATTGATTTCCTCCTTCATCTAGAATATGTTGTTGCGTTGTGACAGACTTCCTACCTAGCGCCTTTATGTGGCTCCAAAAAATCCTAGGCGCGGCCTCCTTTTTTTCGTGTATCTCTGTCATCCAGCGTTCACTTTCACCTTTAATTTTTGCCTCTACCAATTTCTGTACAAGGGATTTTTTCTCTAAATATATTTCCCATATTTTTTTGACTTCGTCCTGCGGCCGCTTCTCCTTTTTTGCCTTTCTATGCTCCCGTGATGCTTCGCGTCGCTTCTCGATCGCCTCCCGGATTTCCTTGTTCCACCAACTTTTTGGCTTCCTTTTTCCTTTCCAGCAAACAGTTTTCTTCTCTTTCCCTATCTCCTTCGTCATTAGATGTAACAGCTCACTATACTCCCAGTCCTTGCCTGGTATTTCGCCTACTTCTTCCTCGACTCTTGCGGCTATATTTATTATTTGTTTGTCATTTAAATACGAGCTGCCAGACTTTGATTCCATGCTCATATTTTCAGTTTCGTATCCCATTTGTAATGTTATTCGTTTATGATCACTACCCAAGCTGTTAATGCCTTCCTCGTCTATCCTCATTTCTGTCAGTTTGTGGTAAATTCCTTCAGTCATGAGACAATAATCAATACTTGATTGCTTGTTTCCGACTTCCCATGTGATCTGGCCGTCACATTTAGGCCCCGTGTTAACTATCTCCAGACTATGTTGCTCGCAAAGATCTAGTAATAACTTCCCATTGGTGTCTGAATATCCGTCAAGGTCATGTATGTGGGCATTCATGTCCCCTAGAAGGATGATTTCGGCCCCATTACCAAATTCCTTAATATCCGCACTCATGCAATCCACTATCTCCTGATTCTTTTCTCTGCAGTTATTCCCCGTCCACAAGTAGGCTACCCCTAGCCACGTTTCCTTTCCACCTACTGTGCCCAGAACCCAGAGGTGCTCTGAACACGTCTGTTTCACTCTAACCCATTTGGCTCCGCGATGAATTAGCATTCCTACACCCCCACCTTTCCTTTCCGATATGGTCCTGTTACACCCTTCCCAAACATAATTTTCAATATGTGGTGGCTCTTCCAAGTCTCTAAGGTGTGTTTCTGTAACCGCATACACGCCTATCTGTTCTTTGTTTAACTGCTCCTCAATCTCTAACCATTTTGCCTTCTTTCTGCCACCCTGCATGTTTATGTAACTAATTGCAACACGCGCCTTTTTCCTTTTTCTTTTACCTTTTTTCTGGTTTTTCGCAATTCTACCTGTCAAAGCGTCCTCCTGGTTGTTTTCCCTGTTACGAGCTACCCCGGACTCCGAAGGGCCCGTGAGCCCCCCAAAAAAGCTACTGCGCGTCCTGCCAGTCGCCAGCCCACCTCGTGCCCAAGCCTCTTATTGAAATGAATCTTGTCTCTTTGGAATCCACCCCACCTGTGCACTTCCCTGTTTAAATCCACTACCTCGAAACCCTTCTCTCGACTAATTCGCCTTATCTCTTTGTTACTCTTTGTTCGCCATATCTCTTTGGGACCCATAACAGCCAGCGCCCCTAGCGGTTTCGGCTCGAAGCTAGCGCGTTTTCATTGAAATCAGTGAGTTTTTCTCGAATAACTTGTTGTAGAGGGTGAATGCTGAAAAACGCAGACAAAAGAGCGCGTCTGGGAACCTGAACGAACGAGAAGGCAGCAGTGATTATGTTCGGTTAACCTTCAATTTTTGTTGCCAGAGCAGTTAAACATCGTACAAAAGGAGTCTATGGAAACGGCAAAGAGTGGCCTGTTTTTTAGACAAAAACAGTAAAACTCCGCAGGTTCTATCAATGGCCACTGCACCGTATGTAGTCCTGACACTCAGCTTTCGATTGAAGCCATTTTTAACGGGGCACAACCGGCATAATATAGTACCCTAACGCGTTTTGTGTGACGCAGTCCTTCAAACGCTTTTGGCATATTGATAAACCCTTGCTTATCGCCAACGGTTCAGTGGCATTCACAGTCAAGTGCGTTAATCGTATTGTTGCGTGCCGAAACATGGGCGCGCCATCATAGGTTCGATGCCACGCGTCGGTGCATTTTTTTCAGCCAGTGAATTATTTTAACAGAATCCCACAAGATGTTGCCACTAAAACAAACCAAACAAGTTTTTGTTTCAGTTTCGAGTTGTCACTGTGATCTCGACGAGTCTTGTTTTTTTTTTTCATTTTCAATAACTTTAGTGCATTTTTAAACATTTCACGCATAGCACAGTCCTAAGATGTACATTTGCAACTTTTACTTTATTTTTTTAAACATTCTAAGGAAAACAATGCTCGATTAAGCCAGGTGAACAAAGCTTCTTTTTTCGTACGAATAATTTCATTGTAAAATTAGGTGAACAGAGCTACTTTGTTTTTTCGTATTCCTATTATTGTGTAAACTTTCTTTCCGTTTTCATGATTTCGTTATGTTTTTCCCCCATTACCAATATTTGTCTGCTACGTTAAGAGGCGATATACGTAGTATATATCGCCGTTTATCCTATACCGCAATATATGCTACTTGTATCGCCTCATTATTGTGAAGTAACCAGAATTCGATTGAAGGGTAAGGCTTGTCGAATAAGTTTGACGGGTCATGATATTATTAACTTGCAAATTCCGTTGCGCACGTACGTCAAGGAACCTTCTCTTCCACACATTTGTGGCACATACCCACATTCCCCATGTGGCGGTATGCTAGTATACGAGATAAAATACTGACAGTTTGTTGACCCTGGAGTGGTCGGAACACACATTTGTAAGTGGAATAGCGCCAAGAAAAACTAAAACGAGGAGACCCGATGAATGCAAAAGTTAAAGGCCAGAGTCCCAGCAGGAAGTTAAGCCAAGCATTCTGCATGGAAATTTTTCACAGTACTACAGCGTCAAGTTAGGTCTCGAAACGAGTTGGAAAAAACGCCATATTGCTTTTATTGATTGCTTGGCTGATAAGTTAAGGTTAACCTTCCAAAACCATCATATCAATATGAGAGACGCCGTAGTGGAGGGCTCCAGAAATTTTGGCCACCTGGTGTTCTTTAACGTGCACTCAAATCTCAGCCTCCATCAAAACTTTCGCCTCCATCGAAAATGCAGCTGCCGGAGCCAGGACTCAATCGGGCAAACTACGGGTCTGAAGCTGGTGCCACTTTATACACTATACAAACGGTATAATGCTGGCGAAACGGCAATTTTGTTTGCATTGCTGGCTATTTGAATTTAAGAGCATCACATATGAACTCCTATGTCACAGGATTAACATCGGCTTAGCGTCAGTTATACTCTTCATCGGCATCCCCTAAAGTTGGTCTACGCACCACTGACGAAAGTTACCATCCTCGCAAACACAAGCTTTACATATACGCTTACCTCTTCTGTGTTGGTATTAACCACGTTGCTGCTGTCATTGTTGCACAACTGTAAACATCTAGCTATATAAAGCATACGCTACGGTTTAACATATGTCTGAGCGACAAGGTTTGTACATGTATTTAGCATAATTTCCTAATGTTTGGCTCGCATAAAAAACAACAAGGTCACACTCCTTGCGAATGCTTTGATTTACATTGATCCCCTTGTTACGTGGGATCTGCCAAAAAAAATCACAAAACTCCTCCTGTCTGTCGGATCGGAACGTATGTCAATCTGTAGGGGTTCTTCGGAGAGGCTCAAAATAGCATTCCAGTAACCCTATAATTTCGTGTTTATCTCAACCATGTACTATTTCGATATCAATCATTTGGACATTATTGATAGGCTATCGCCATTGACGTCGCTATCACCGCCATGTTCCTAAAGAAGTCCCCATTTTTAGTCATGTTCCTAAAAAAGGCCCCCAAGGTGGCCATTACCCGGTGTACCGTATGATATACGCGCGCGTAAAAGCACGTGATTGGCGGGGACGAACACGGCTGATCAAAGGTATCGGCCCATCTCCGTCGATCAGAGGGCGCAAGCGATAAGATTAACCCGTGGGTGAATCATACCATCAAATAGTACTGAAGCAAAAGGTAAACGTCATGATCGCTTTGAAGGCGCATGAAAAGACACGGTGGTGAAGGTGGGGATGGGGGAGGAGCGTTCGAGCAGCGGCTGTGAACGGTGACTATACGGAATTAGTCGCGTATGCTTTATTGATATATATGATCAGACGGCTTGTATACCATTCTACGCTCTTTAGTCTCAACAAGAAGCGACAATGCAGATTCCCTCTTTTTTCCACGAGCGGTTGTGTTCTGTTGAAGCAGCGTTTTGCGAAGTTACGGAACACTGGTTGTAAGAATTTAGCCTTATTTAGTTTGTCACTACCGCACTCAATACATCACCTTTGCGGCAATACTGGGATATTTTGTCATAAAACGTCATATCAAATGTGCTTCAGGAATAGTAAACGACTGGAACGCCTTCTTTCTTGGCCATCATAAAGCTGTGTGTGCTGCATCGGATAAGCCTGTGGGATAAGACGCATGGAGGTGAAAGTTTTCAAAATGTTCCAGAGACAGGAGCTGTCAGAGAAAACAACAAACCATCATCAGTAGAACGTATTTTACGATCAAGAATAAGTCTTTTTGGTTGCTCAAAAGAGCAAGGGAACCTGCGCTCATGCACTTTTAATGCGTTTCAGAACTTCGTAAACTTGTATAATTCTATATATATTTTTTGCAAGTTTCATTTGCTCCATTTCACCTTTTCTTTCTTGGTGAAAAGAAAATATACATATATTTATGCTCGAAATATAGCCAGCTATCATACACTTTCCACATTGAGAACTTCCCCGCCGCGGTGGTCTAGTGGCTAAGGTATTCGGCTGCTGACCCGCAGGTCATGGGTTCAAATCCCGGCTGCGGCGGCTGCATTTCCGATGGAGGCGGAAACGTCGTAGGCCCGTGTGCTCAGATTTGGGTGCACGTTAAAGAACCCCAGGTGGTCAAAATTTCCGGAGCCCTCCACTACGGCGTCTCTCATAATCATATGGTCGTTTTGGGACGTTAAACCTCACAAATCAAATCAACCGCATTGAAATGGCCGATACCGCAGTCTGTGACCTTTGTGACAACGAAGAATTCATGCTACATATGTTTTGATACTGCTGACAGAATAGAGGACAGATACTATGCCTTTGAAACAAGCTCAACAAATGAGATAATCAACGTTTCTCCACAAAAAAACACAATACTACAACTGAGTGAAGGTTGAACTGATGAGAGTGGCTCCAACTTCGAGCTACCCGGCCTTGACTCAACTTCAACAGAACTAACAGCTTTTCATGAACAAGCAATACTTTTAAAAGGGCTACCAAAATATTGCTGTTCGCCAGGGTGCATCTTTCCCTAATATATGTTTTTAAGTTGCTTATTTCTTAAAATTCGCATGGTGTTTTTCGGAGGTTAATATTACTTCATCGCAGTATATATATATATATATATATATATATATATATATATATATATATATATATATATATATATATATATATATATATATATATATATATTTCTCAATTGTGTGAAAGAGTCACGTCTGCTTTCTCAGTTTTTCCACATTGCCTCCAAATTGCATTCAGTAGTACGTAAAGACAAGAACAGATAACACGTGGAGTGTAATTTAACATTCAGGGAGGCGCGCACAAACACAAGCAAAATTAAGTTGAAATACTTGATTATAGGTCATAATTCGTATAACAATCCTAAAGCCTATGGCAATATACACAATTTATACCTGTATTCAATGCAAGAATATTTTACGAGCTTTTGTTCAGTAATGAAAGCGCAATTCTTTTGAGTGGTGATTCCCGGCCTCTGAAGAAGGGGGCGTTTTAGCAAACACCAAGCGATATTTTGCTGTGCTGAACCACTTGTTAGTATACCATCTTGATCCTACGCCTAGGAAGTTTCTCGCCACGTATGGTTGCAAAAGCTGTTTCTGCGTGTTATCCGTGAACCTCCAGTGACTCGTCGATTTTGATGATGGGGCAGTTTTACTTAAAAGCGTCTGTCGACGCAATGTCTCTCGCTTCATCTTCATATAGTTACCTATGTATTGAGGAGAGGGTACAAAGCGTAGACACGCTAGCGATAAAAAATCAGTTTTGTTTTATCTTTGAGAAAGACAAGTCTCGACACAAGACCTGTTTACGCATTGTTCTTCGCAAGCTTCCATCGTTCCCTTTGTTTTTTTAGGGGCGAAGCTCCTTAGGGCGTGGGCTGTGCGTCCCCTGTAGCCTGTATGTAACCACCTCTAGTTTAGTTCTTGCAGTGTTCACTAGATGGCGGTACCGTCCCCTGTATGTAGCCACCTCTAGTTTAGTTCTTGCAGTGTTCACTAGATGGCGGTACCGTCTCCTGTATGTAGCCACCTCTCGTTTAGTTCTTGTAGTGTTTACTAGATGGTGGTACTTGTAGCTGATGATGAAAAGATGCAAGATGTTATAAACTAGAAAGCGGTACTTGTAGTTGATGAAAGACGCGAGATCTTATAAAATAGGAATGATGTCACATATGGCGCGTGTCATTGGTTGAAGGCGATCGTTCGATTTAGTGCGGCGACGTACGCTAGGGGGAGCGATGTAATCGAGTGGGCAAAATGTACAGAGGATTCATGGTTTACCAGGTTTACTTACCTCCGGAGCTTCGCCCACTCATCATCATTCACTTTGTGGATATGGCGGAATTTTTTTATATTTCAGCTATAGCTTCAGTACTTGGCATTGTGCGTGTCACCGGACACTTCTTTGGAAAGAGCTCAAAAGATCAATCAGCCAAATTCTGTAGAATCACAGCAAAACTAAGGTGACGTTTATATTAGCCAAATGGGTGGACCGATGGCGTAGCCATGTCGCAGCACCACACCAGGCCCGTGCCCCCCCCCCCTCCTCCCTGCTTCTTTCCCAAACTTTTTCTTCGCTATGGTATACTCGATGAAAAAGGCCCATATCAAAAAAGGGCCCACTGCCTCCCCCCCCCAAAAAAAAAATCTGTCTACGCCTCTGTGGCTGACGAGTCAATGACGGCATAGAACATGCTCATTTCATCAAAGGGAACGCTATTTTTATTGTCGTTAAAAAATAGAGACCATAAAGCTTCGCGTTAGGGAGTTCAACGCGATAGCAATTTTCTGTTTTTATAGTGCCTACTACAAACACTGAATGCATGAAACCTCTCTAACCAGCTAGGCACCCTTTAGATAGCCTTAAAAAAACAGGTGCAGTATTGCGTGTGTGTGTTTTGTAGTGGTTTACTGGCTTTAAACCACGAAGTCATTATTATAATTACATGTTTTGACGCCTAATGTTCATGACCGCTTGGACCAAGCATTATTAGTGCAATATTTCATATTGCATTGTGAAGCATGCATACAGGACGCGTGTGTTTGCGAATCATGTGTCACTTTCACTACACTTCTATGCAGAGAGATTGATTTTCAATGTATTCACAAGCAGACCTTTTGCCGTGTGATGGAACAACCGCTTGACACTGAAACGACGCATGTTCAATTTCTACTTGGACCCAAACGACCCGGGTTCGAAATTCACTCTGATCCAGGAGTTTTCGTTGTTTATTCTGTTTGCCTTATTATCGATACTTCGGTGACACATATGATGACAGGCATGAATTTATTCATTTTTTTATTTATGTGAAGGCACAGAGTCATAATTGTAACATAGCACACATCGAAGACGAACGCTGTTGTTATCCTCGGTGTTCCAGCCCCAATTCGCACTGTTAAAAACGTCACATATTATATTCATAAATATTTATGCCGCACTTATTCGTTGTGTGAATAAATATGGTGTCACGACAGTGACAACAAATCCACTCACAACACGGCAGAAGTGGGATAGAAAGCGAGTGCCACTGATGCTTGGCCGAAAATTCCTCGGCCTTGCGATCCCTCTGGAGAAACTTACGCTAATACTTATATTTCCCAGTATGCACACCCATGATGGAGCTGAAAAGATTAACTGCAGGTATAATAGCAGCATTTCTACAAAGCAGAGCCTTGTTACAGACAATTCGTTAAAATAACACATGTGAAGCGGGGTGTTTAGGATAACTGCAATACGGGCTGCCTTGGCGAACAGGCTCACTTCGCTTCCGCCTTTCCTGTACTCAGCGAGGGTACCAAGTAATTGCGATTGCATATGCGAACGTAGGTCAGAAAGTATGATAACATTAATGGCAAAAATGAACGACCTACGGCGACTTGTACTGTTAAAAAACTGTGACAGTCACGATGTACTACATACACGTAGATTTTTCGCTTTGAGGCGAAAGATGGCGCGTTACTGTAATGTACTCCTCACTAGCCAACAATGGCGCAAGCGGAGGAGGGGGTGTTTGCACTCCTTTTGAAATTTGTAAAGCTTTGTATGAGTAGACACGCACATATACAGATGAACGCAGGAGCAAAAATAATCTTTGTACAAGTACCCTCCCCCTTTGCCCCACTGAATAGTGGAGGTCAGCCGCGATGGCAGCGCGGACTGATGTGCGCGGAACAAACGGCGAAACGGTAGGCAAGCACACGCGGTAACACGGTAGTATCGCTGGACGCAGTTGCCATAGTAACGACATAGATATCTTCCATCAGCTTCTTTGCTGCTGGCTCGCGTTTCATTCCTTGAATTCTCAGCGCTCGCCACTCTCCTATCAAACAAAAAAAAGTGTCTCGGGCTGAGAGCATGCATGCCATTCATAAGTGATTGTGGTGGAAGCGCGTCGATAATACAATCGACTGATTTGTGTGATTTAACGCTCCAAAATAAAACATATGAATATGAGAGACGCCGTAGTGGAGGGCTCCGGATTCGACCACCTGGGGTTCTTTAACGTGCTCGCAAATTTGAGCACATGGGCCTACAACATTTCCGCCTCCATCGAAAATGCAGCCGCCGCCGCCGGGATTCGATCCCGCGACCTGCGGGTCAGCAGCTGAGTACCTTAGCTACTAGACCACCGCGACGGGGCGATAATACAATCGAGAGACATGTAACAGTCAAGGAAAAATTTTTGTGAAGCAAAAAAACACTCATTGAACATGTTTTTATTGGCCTACTCCGATTTTCTGATAAGTATAATATCATTTTGGGGTTTTATGCTCCGAAACCACGAGGTGACTTTAAGAGACGCTGCAGTGGATGGCTTCGGAAGTTTTGACCATCTGGTGTTCTTTAATGCCCACTGACATTGCACAATTCAGAACCTGCTACCATTTCACCTCCATCGAAAGGCGACCTCCCCGGTGGGGATCAAACACGTGACCTCTTGGTCAGAAGCCGAGCTCCATAACCACTGCTGCAATGCGGCGATCCCCTGATCAGCATATATTCATCGGGCATACCAACCGGTGGCACACTAGTTGAGTTGCCGCTATGCCACTTTATGCTGTTCGAATACTTATCCCTATATAAGAGGCTAAGTTTAGGCGTGACCACATGCACGCCATCTTTACTACTGACTCACCCGGAGCAGATATCCATGTCAACGCTATGAAGCAGAGTGACTGAAAACAAGGAAAGAGAAAGTTCAACGCAAAAAGCGCTTTTCGCAATATTGTTATGCCTATAGCTTCATTGAGCCAAGTGTTCGATGCTCACAAACCTGCCCTCGTGAGAGTGTTCGTGAGACAAACCCAATATTGGTGCATCAGCTAAAGAACAGCCTCACCATGGTGGTCTAGGGGCTAAGGGACTCGGCTGTTGACCCGCAGGTCACGGGATCGAATTGCGGCTGCGGCGGCTGCATTTCCGATAGAGGCGGAAATGCTGTAGGCCCGTGAGCTCAGATTTGGGTGCACGTTAAAAAACCCCAGGTGGTTGAAATTTGTGGAGTCCTCTACTACGGCGTCTCTTGTAAACATAAGGTGGTTTTGGGACGTTAAACCTCACATATTATCATCATCAGCTAAAGAACAGATCAAGTGCGCATGGCTTGTTTGCCACAAGTTTGCAACCAACGTTCCACTGCTCGCTAATCGCTGGAAATAAAAAAGAAAACAAATGCCGGCGCTGCGTCTAATTCTGCCAGCAGTCTCCCATCATATTCGCTCGTGGTGTCCGCTTTTTATAGTGAAGCGTTTCTTAGCGAACTTCGGCGACTTTGAGCTTATCTATATATCTGTCTAGGCTCTTACGACTTCTAGCTCTCCTGGCTGTTTCAATTATGGTATCAAACCAAACTTGATATGGCATAACATGACTGTATGAAGAAGTTATTTGACTAGTAATAAGATGAAAACCATGTTATAGATTCCATGAATATTATAATTTTCATTTCTTGGTCCTGCAGCTCGCGGTGGTTTCCTTAACATGGCGAGTTGCAAAACTGGTGTGGTATGGCATGATTGGATGGCGAAGACAATCTACAGACCCTAACATGAAAATCATGACATGCGTGTCATGTAACAACATGACTACAATGCACGCTCATGATGTGCTCGCGGCTGTTTCGCTAGCGTCACATATACCAAATTTGGTATTGCAGTACGTGAATGGATGACGAAGGTATGTGACTGGTGCAAATATAAGCATGAGATGTGTGTCATATAACAACTAGACTACACGCCACGCTCATGATGCGCTGGCAGCCAGTTCGCTAGCTTCACATTTACCAATGTCGGTATTACGTGACGCGAACGGATGTCATAAGTAAATGACACATTCAAACATGATAATCACGACATGCGTGTCATGTAACAACATGACTACATGCCACACTGATGATGCGCTCGTGGCCGTTTCGCTAGCTTCAAATATGCCGAATTTGATATTACGTGACGCCAATGGGTGATGAAGATATGTGACTGGTTCAAACATGATAATCATGAGATGGATGTCATGTGAGAACATGACCACATGTCACAATCAAGGCGCCAATACATTTAGACGTGACGCGGTGTGCGTGCTCGCTGGCGTTCGTTTCATCGTGCGACGCCAGCGCTGCTACGCCACGCGCTGTTCCTGCAATATACTCGCAGGCTTGCTCCACGCTTCGTTGCTTTGACGCATGCGCGTTTCAGCGCGTCCGGCGTTCCTCCGTCACGAAAAGAGGGAGACGCAGTGTTGTCTGGGTAGCGCATCGGTGCGAAATGTAGCTTGTTGCATTTCGCGCCGGTCGCCGTGGAGCCGCGCCGATGAATGCTGGTCGCCCCTGGCGTCAGAATATAGAGTCCTCGCGTTTTGCTAACGTAGCGTCACTGTGTCGAGCGTGCGCGCACCAGCGCTCCATTAGACATGACATGACAAACAACTTTATTTGGTCCTGAGAGGCAAGGCAGCGGGCCAACTATGTAGGTCCCCACCCAGCCGTTGGCTAGTCCCATGTCAGAACAGAGAGGCCATGCCTCTCCGCTCGTTCACGGGCCCTCTGGACAGCCTGAAGCTGGACGTCTTTTCTGGGGTCTGTGATTGCCGTCGTCCAGTCTTCTTCTGTTTTAAAATCCTGTAACGCAGGGCACTGCCAGAGCATGTGACTCAAAGAGCAAAATTCACCACAATCTGGGCAAAGTGGATCAATATCCGGATGAAGCACGCTCAGAAAGCCCCTAAAGGGGTAAGACCCCGTCTGGAGCTTGCGGAGCGTGCTTGCTTGTGATCTGTTGAGCTTATGATGGGGAAAGGGAAACGCCTGTCGCTCTCCTCTGTAATGAGATGTTATCTCGTGAAAAGTAACGAGAGGATCACTGCGGACGAGCTCTCCCGAACTCACCCGAGAGACCACCCCGTCGCGGCTTGTGAAACCTCGCGCACAGTCGTAGGCTATCTCGTTTGGGTTCAGGTGACCCGTTAGAGTTTATTGGGCTCTTCATGATGCGCTCGCGGTCGTTTTGCTAGCTCCACATATAGCCAATTTTGTGTTACATGACGTCAATAGATGATGAATATATGACTGGTGCAAACAAGATAATCCCGACACGCGTGTCATGTAAGAACATGACAAAATACGACGCTCATACGTGCTCGCGGCCGTATCGATAGCTGCACATAAACTAGATTTGGTATCACGTGACGTGAATAGATGACGAAGGTAAATTACACATCCAAAAATGATAATCTTGACTTGGAATAATCATCACTCTGTCGTTGTTGTTGTCTTCTTTGTTTATTCTTCTTTCTCTACACCTGTACATCTAATAATTAATCATAATATTATCACAGTACCACCTCCCACTCCTGCTTTGGCCATTTTTATGGCCTGCAGTACTTTAGAAATAAAGCAATAAATAAATAAATCACGTACGGCATCATTTACTTCCACCTCCTAACGTTGTGCTAAATTGAGGTGACATATCAACATTTCTCATTCGTGCTTCGCATATCATCGATTCCTACTGTACGTGGGATCTGCGAACTTTTTGTCGATGTTTTTCTTCTTTTTTTATATTGTTACCGTTATGTCATTGCTTAACGTCCATTTTAGTCACCCATAGTCCGTTGAAGCGACCTTTCTTCGTGAAGAATATTTGATAAATCCTTGAACTAAAAACGCAGCGCGTTAAGCGGCAGTGATGGGATATTATTTCAATTTCGCAAACTTTAAAACGACGCTGGTCAAAATTAAGCAGTGTAACTGTCTTACCGCAGAATGAAAATTTTGTTATTTCCGTTTAAGCGCTGCAAGTTTCGGAATAGAGATCTTTCTCTAGAGTCACCATTACAATGTTTATTAAGCAATTTTTGTAAATTGCAAAGCTTGACAGATTGCTAAAAAATCTGATATGCTCTATATGGCACAAAAGTATACTGCACTAATTTGAGGTGTGTAGTGCTCATGTAAAATTTTTTATTACTTGGAGATTTTCGCTAAAACACCCTCTTGAGGTTAGAAGATGTAAACTATAGGGAGATTTGGGTGCACGTTAAAGAAGCCCAGGTGGTCTAAATTTCCGGAGCCCTTCACTACGGCGTCTCTCATAATCATATAGTGGTTTTGGGACGTTAAACCCCACATATCAATCAATCAAACTATAGGGAGCAGTGCGTGGTGGACAAAACACTGCGATGCGAATTGCCATGGCACAAACAACTTTATCCCGTTAGATAAGAAACGGCGCCTCTGTTCAATGAGATACTGCGATACATAGCACTCATTCTATTCACTGACACCATTCAAAGTGTACCTAGCAAAGGATTGCACTCTGCGAACCAAATCAAACAAAATACTAAAACAAAAATAGCACTTTTTTGACAAAATGATTGCTTACACAAACAGAGATAGTCTGTGGCAGCATGAAACCTTGCATGCAATGTATACTTTTGTCGAATTCTAGGAAGTGTTGCTATAATATGCAAGCTGGCTAGACAATTTACCATCGTTTTCGTTTGGGCTCCTAGAAGCCCCTTTTGACTTGTGAAGTAAAAGTTACTCATGTAGTTCGCGCTTATATTGTGAAGTGAATCCCACTTGAAAAACCACCAGCCCAAAATATTTCTAAGGTATGCCCGGTGGTGGGAACGTGTCTATGTATCGGCTAATAAAACATACAGAGCACAAGCATGTCGTAATTCAACCGGTACCAGAACGCCTTGTTAGTTTCTTGAAATCCTCTGTACATCAGTGATCAAATTTTCCAGGGCAATTTCTGGTGCTCACGTAAGTTCTAGAAAAACATTTACTGCTCATCTCGAGCTTTTTCTTTTATTGAAATAGAAAATAAACGACGAAATTTTTGTCAACGTTTCTTGGCGACGGCTACCCCTTTCCAATTAATTGGTACAAATAAAGATATGAAAAAACAATAGCATATGTACATATATACAGTCCTTCATGGGAGAGAGCAAAAGTTCTCTTTATGGGCAGAACAAAGACGTAGACGACACGCTCACATTTAACTTTTGTCCGCTCAGTATTCGTCACAAATCTTCGTTTCTTCGAAGAACTGTTGCAGCACCTTCATTGCTTTGCCGATCGTTTTGGACCTAGTATTTTACTCAACCCGAATGGTCGCTCAGGATTGAACCTATACAGTTCTTGTTCTAGTCACCTTCAGTGTGTGTCGTGTTTCGAACATTCGAGCAATAGGTGACAGATATCCTCGTTGTCGTGGCCGCATAAACATGCTGACGATGTTGCTCGATAAATACGAAGTAGGAAGTGTTTTGTGTAAGCAGTTCCGAGTCGTAGGCGATGAATAAGTGTGCCGATATGTCTCGGGAGGTCAGGGTCTAATTGGTATTCAAGATGAGGATCAACAGAATATAGGATCGATTCCTTTGTTTTGTCTGTGAACCAGGTAGACAGACATAATTCACGTTTTGTTGTTCTTGAAATTCTATTTACATCATATTGAGATACCGGAATGAGGCACGTTTGCGTACAATTATGAGCGGTTTTGCCAACTCATCTGCCATTTAAATTCCCTTAATTCCGCTGTGACTGGGAACCCCCTGAAATGCCACTCGATGATTCGACTTCGTAGCTTCTGAGAACTCTTATAGTATAGCGTATACTATACGCACATCAATGTGTCTTGAAGTTGCACTTTCCACACATGCCAGTGCTGCCAGAGAGTCTGTAATCACCACCTATTTTCTTGGTGTCGTTGACAGTTTAATAAAGCTTATGGCTAGCAAAATCGCTACGAGCTCCGACGTTGTTGAAGAAGAGAGGTGGCCCAACCGACCTGCATATTCTTCGTGCAATTCTAGAATTATGAATGCTGATGTCGCTGTCTCTTTGGTGACGGAGCCGTTGGTGTACACGTGAGTGGATCCTTGGTACCTGTCAAACAGACGATGTGATGTCAACTGCAGAGCGGCAACGGTTGGCACTTCATGTTTGCTGCGAAGTCCTTCTATTGACGTTTCAATAGTTGGTAGCTCAAGCAGCCATGGAGGGTAGTTTTGGTCAAGTGACCAATGTGTTGACATAGGAAGCCGGGAAATGTACTGTTGGTACAAATGGTGTATTTGCGCTCCAGCACGGTTCACGATGTTGGATATGAGCGGATGGGAAGGGTGTTGCATGACTAGACGAAAGATGTGCCGACATGTCTCCACATTTCTAATTACTATAAAGTTGGGTTCTCTTGCCTCTGCCAGTGTCAAAGAACTTCATGTTGCCTGTGGAACCCCCAGACATATGCGTAAGCCTCGTGCTTGTAACAGCTAAAACCGGTGTAGCGACGTCTGAGAGATGTTGTGGAAAACTGGCGCAGAGTAGGCAATTTTCTGTCGGATTAGTGCACAATGGACGTGGAGAAGAGACGCTGATGTACCGCCCCATTTTGTTCCCTTGATGCGACGCACAACATTTATGGTGCTGTTCACTTGATTTTCTAGATTAGCAATATGCTGACTCCATCTGAGTCGGCTATACAAGGTAACGCCAAGGAAGCGATGCTTTCGTGCGATTTCGATTATCTGGCCATCCGCAAAAAGCTTCAAGTTTTTCACTCTTTTTCTCGTGAATGGAAGAACTACAGATTGGGCGTAAGAAATCTGCATGCCTCGCCCTTTGAGGTAATCACTTATTGCGTCTAGTCCTTGTTGAAGCCGATGTTTGATCACTTCCAGTGATTTGTGAGACGTCCATATGCATATGTCGTTTGCATACATCGATATGTTCAAGGCTTTAGGCAGTACTTCTGGAACACCTGCCATTGCAGCATTGAAAAAAAGCTGACTTGGAACGCTTCCTTGGGGTACGCCTCTGCTTATGTTGAAGCGATCGCCTTCTCCGCTATCGATTGAAATGTATATTTGTCTGTTATATAGGAAGTTGGCGATCCATTGAAGGATACTACCGTGAACCCCGAGCGAGGTAAGCCCATGCAGCACAGAAAGGTGGCTCAAAGAGTCGAACGCCTTCTTAATATCTATGAATGCCGCAACAGCCATGTTTCCACAGCTCATCTCATGTTCTGCAAATGTAACGAGGTCGAAGGCGCAGTTCATGGTGCTTCGCCGTCGTCTGAAGCCAGCCATCTGTTCTGGAAGAGAGTTGTTAGCTTCAATCCACCACTTTAATCTTCTGTTAACCATTTTTTTCATTACTTTAGATACACAGCTAGTGAGACTGACTGCTCGGAATGAGTCAAGCGAAAGCGGTGATTTACCGGGCTTCAGTACTGGGATGATTTAGGCGGCCTTCCAACACATAGAAACGTACGCCTTCGTCCACATGTCGTTATATATCCGTAGAACTGGCATGCCGTTGGGTCCTAGATTCAGAACACTGTACGATACGTTGTCGGGACCGGTTGCCGTTCTTACGCGGGTTAGTGATAGAGCAGTACGCAACACTAGTGGAGAATACGTGTTATCTAGTTGAGCATGTGATAAAGTGTATGCATCTTGGATTTGCTACTCCACGTAACTAGGCAGTGCAGTAGTGTTGTGAACCAATTGTCCAGTTGCAGTCAGCATTGTGCAGAATTTATTAGAAACATCACACTCGGATAATCCAAGAGATATGGCCAATGTTCTGAATGGGTTTCGCTGGGATACTGGATGACAAAGAGCAGTGATTGTTTACCAGATTTTCGAAAGTGGAGTGAATGGGGTCAATGAATTGCAGAAATCAAGCCATTTTTTCCTACTCAGCTTTTGCATGTGTCGGTTAGATTGGATGTGTGTGGCCTGACTTTTCTTATAATCTTTAAGCCTCCTAGTGCGGCGATAGCGACGTTCTGCTCGCCTTCTAATAGCTCGTAGGTGCTAATAGACTGCATCTACACTGGAGTTGCCTGCAGGGACAGCTGTAAACCTTGTCGCATGGGAGTAACTGCTTTTAATGCAGGACATAATTGTGTCCAATTCGTTTACTCCCACCAAGTCACGTCTGGTATGTTCACGAAATAGTTTCCAGTCAGTTAGCTTCGAAATGAAAGTGGTCGTTTGCACTTGAATTCTTGAGTGTTGCATAAGAACATGTAGTAATCACTCCCTCATGTTTCGAGGTCTGCACACCAGTTCATATCTCGTGCAACATCAGTAGAGGCTATAGCCAAATCTAGACAGCTGGCATAATTATTACCTCTTAAAAACGTTACTGATCTATCATTCATTACATCAAGATCACATCGATCAATTGCTTTTTCGAGTGTTCTCCCACGTGAATCGGTATGAGTACTGCTCCACGTGGTATTGTGCGCATTGAAATCTCCACAGATGAGGGCCGGTCCCTGGGCTTTACCCAATAAATGAACTAGAGATGATTCTGAGATGCATGTCGATGGTTGCAAATAAACACAAATTATGGTGATGGCAAGTTTCTGGAATTGAATTTTGCACCCTACAAATTTTGGTACGTCCGAGTCCGACGAGTATAAAACAAAAGAGGGTATGTCGCGCCGTACGCATAACAGTGCCCTGCTCAAGCCTGGATTTCTTCTTGATGCATATGTGACATCGTTAGAAATCCTAAAGTCAGGGCCAACGTTGGTTTCATTTAAACACAAAACGGGGAAGCTATACTGAGCAACCACCTTTCTAAAGTCTGCGCTTTTGGACCAAAGGTCATCGGCGTTCCACTGAAACAAAGCTGCGTTGCGGAAACAGTTGTTCATTTGTAGAGCCATTTTGCTATACAACTATTTTTTGTTGTACTGCTAGAGGCTCCAATAAAAGGACTGTGCTCACCACTGGTAGGCCATGGGCCTGTGGAAATACACCGAGGATTGCCTTCAAAACAAGGAAAAGCATCGACATAACCATATCCACATCACTTGTTTTCGGTGCATGTTGCTGTTGTGCCTTTGGCTTTGCCGAGGCGAAAGGCGTAGACGCTTGGTTATCCTGAGTTGCTGAAGGTTTCAGTGTCCTGCTGTCGCTTGTTTGCCTTTGAACGCTTGGTGATCGTCCTGTACGGTCCGTTTTGGCTGTACTTTTGTTTTTCTGAGCTGAAGCACGCTTGGCTACCGTCCCATACGACAGTGGTGATGTACTCTTTTGTGATTTTGAAGTAACAGGGAGTGGATGCACAGTTTCAGGATTCGGACAAGGCGATCCCGTTTTTGGAGCTCTTCCAAGCAAAATGTCTTGTCGCTTTAGTGGAGTAGGTTCCTGGTGTTTCGGACAACCAGCATACGACGCTACGTGGTCTCCATTGCAATTGACACATTTGGGATAATTTCTCGATGTACATTCTTTGTAATCATGTTATCCTCAACAGATTTTGCAGCGAAGTTGTCCATGGCACGATTTGGCAACAAGTCCATATCGTTCACAGTTGTAACATCGTGTAGCGGGCTGTAGGTACTCTTCCACCGGATGACTTGTGAAGCCTAGGAGAATACGAGGCGGCAGTGGCTTGTCGGGGGAGAACTCAAGAATGACACTGCCGAGTAAAAGTGGCTCTGCTGAACCATCCTCACGACGGAGCCATTTAGTCTGTCTCCTGATTGAGATTACACTACTGTCGCTTAAATATTCAAGCAGTTGATATTCACTGTATTGCACTGGTACTTGTCTAATCTTTCTTAGGTTCGTCACATATGACTGCGGTATATACGGTGCCACTTCAAGACCAGCAACATGTGTTAACTCAAGAAGTCTGGAGGATGCAGTAACTGTAGAGGCACTTACGAAGAAGTCATCTCTGTTAACGCGGAACGACTCCACTTTCTCTTTAGCAGCAGATACTACTTCACTGGCTAGTTTGTTCGGATTGACTTTCCTGAACGAAGCGCTAGGGTCTGTCAGCGTCAAAATTACTGGTATCCCCGCTGGTCGGGCTTCTTGTACGTGACTGTTGTGAAAGGCCTGTCTTCTGCTTCTACATCACAGTTCATTTCCGCGGCGTCGATGATTGTTGCTTCGCTGTAATCCTCTTGATTATTGGTTCGCGCCTTCTTCGGAGTAACACACTCGTCGTCGGCGTTAGGTGTCGTCGAGGTACCATCACAGTCCTCCTCCGGTCCGTGACACACGGGATTATCTTGCTGCTCGAACATATTCATCACTTCGTCTTCATCTGACTGACGCCGAGAAGAGTGGCCGCCACCAGTAGCCGCAGCTTTCGGACGTCGTAGCAGCCTAACATAAGGCTTCGGTGCCTTGGAGACATGGCGCCTGGTGCACCGCGAAGGTGGTGGCCGAATCTTGGCAGTAAGATGCAGAAGACGAGTAAGAAAACTTACGAAATTGGCGCAAAAACAGCAGCGCTAGGAAACTCACGCCCAGTGATTCTTCACTTTGTCTTCTTTCGTCCTGCGTTCAATATTGTTCAAAACAATTGATAACAATCGCGAAGGTGGCAAAACATTCTGATGCAGCCTGCGCCGAGCGGTGCCTACTCGTTTTCTGGACCTCCTCTTCTGGAGCTACACTGAAGTATTCGGGACAGAGCCACTTTTATTGTTGCTATTGTTTGTTTTTTGTCATCACTTTCGTTTATTTTTTTATGTGGAGCCACTTCATCTTTTGATGATAATAATAATGAAGGTTACCTATATGTATGGCTCACGCCTACTCTTTGGGACTGGCCAAAAATGAATTATTTATATATAAACTGTTCACATAAAATTGCATGAATAAAGATTTATATAATAGTTAAACTAACTAAATGACGCTAACTTAGAAAGTTCAGGTCAGCACCACCTTGAATGTTTAATAAAAATTTCACTGTAGAACGGAGCTGTGATGTGAAATAACAATGAGAGGCCCACAAGAAGAGAATATTGAAAAAAAAGTAGTCCAATCGAATTCGACTAAGAACTGTTTTGAAAATGTTTTCTTTCAGTAAATTGAAGCGGATGCATGATAAGAAATAAATTTCAGTTGCTTCGTTCTTGTTACAACAATAGCAAAGAGAGGAAGGAGCTAGACCACCTCTGTACGTATATACTATAGTTCAATTTCAGAAAGTGAGAGCGTGATTTTATAAAAGTAACTGTACTACTTTTCACGTGGAACAGAAATTGCTACGACAAAAAATAAGAGGTGTCAATACTCGTATAGGTAAGTGACAAATGACTTCACAGGGTTAAGTTATTACTCGCCTTCTCAATCTGTCACGAATCATGAGGGCTGTTGTCAGAATAATGAAGAATATTGGATCACTGAGAGCGCCTTTTGCCGGAGCGTCCGCTAGTTCGTTATGTTCGTTGATTTTCGTCCCTTTTTGGCCCGGTACCCAGAATAACCTGTTACGAGTTATGTGGTTAACGAATAGGAAATGAAAAGTTTGTTATATTGAGCATAACAACAATAATAACGTCCCGAAGCCACGTGATAATAGAGAAAAGCTTTTTTTAGTGAGTGCCCAACACAGATAAAGTATCTGTAATTATTACCACACTTGAGATTGATGGGCTGAGCTCTCATAATGCTATTCCGCTGAAGGAACTGATAGGAAATCGGGAAGTCTTACTGAGAGTGAACAATGAAACGTCACAAAAATACTAATGCCGGATTTTTTTTTAGAGTGTGAGGCATCTGTAGTTAAGATATTTTTTTTACATTCGTTCGCTATTAATGCCTGTGCAGAAGCTGGGTTATTATATAGTAATGCAAATGTTTTGCATAAATTGGATATATTGCCACGTTCCATTTCCCAAGTTTTTGTTATCGTCCCAAAACACCACACGATTCTCAGCGCAAACCGCGCCTGCAGTATTCGAGAAGGTTCCGGACTGTAGTAGATCATTTCGATAAGATCACGCCCACTGTGCGAACGGTACAGATTGTTCTGGAACCTACGCCACCACCAGCAATAACGCTAGAACATTCGACGGCAAGAGTATAAATGCCGACGCGCTTCGCCGCCTGTCAGTTGTTGATCAAAGGGTGACGCTCCGTTCGCCGCTATCAGTCCGAGACTGCTATCTGTGCGAGACTGCTGCTGTAATTGGACTTTCCGTTTACCGGGCACAGGTTCACCCAAATAAACAGTTAAATCCCAACACGAAGTCTCCTGTCTTCGGCCACGCCACGACCCCGTGACAATATATAGTGAACAACGTTTTTAAATTTCTGTCTTTCATTGCCGATGCAAGAAACTTCACACAGTTTAACATGTAATTAACCAACGAGTTCTTCTATGAAGCCCAACCAAGCTGTATGAAACCGAAGTCAACAGGACACATAAAAACCGGTCCTACTAATATATACATGAAAGTATTTTTTTATTTGCATAGAATTCCCATAAATTTTGTTAAATGAACGCACAGTTAGTATCCTAAGTCTGCATTAAAGAGAGGACCACCTCGCTTCTAAGTAGAACACCTTATTGAATGTGAATTTCGGTAATCCAAGGAATAAACTTTCATAATTTATAAGCTGGTTCACCAGAATATAAAAAACATTTGAATGCTAATACGGGGTTAAACCGCTGGTTTAGCCCCATAAATAGCCTGCAACCGGTTGTTATTGCTGCCCTATACGATTGTGATTATATATAGCTTGTATATCACTGTATAAGCAAAACAAGTGCTATATGATCTGCATAATGTCTCAGGATCATGATTTCGACAAAGAAACAGACAGTAGGGTGAAGGTTATACTGTTTATTTGGGCAAACTTGGGCACGCCCCGCCGTACTGGTCTAGTGCCTAATGTACTCGGCTGCTGACCCGCAGGTCGCGCGATCGAATCCCGGCTACGGCGGCTGCATTTCAAATTAAGGCGGAAATGTTTTAGGCCCGTGTGCTCAGATTTGGGTGCACGTTAAAGAACCTCAGGTGGTCGTAATTTCCGGAGCTCTCCACTACAGCGTTTCTCATAATCACATGGTGATTTTGGGACGTTAAATTCCACAAATCAATCAAAGCGAACTTGTGCCCGGTAAACAAAATGTCAGATCACAGTAGCAGACCTGCTCTGATAGCGGCGAACGGATCGTCAGACGTCGATCAACTGACAAGCTGTGAAGCCCGTCGGCATTTTTAAACTTGCCGTCAAATGTTCTAGCGTTATCGCTAGAGTTGACGTATGCTCCAAAATCATCTGTACAGTTCGCGAAGTGGCCGTCATCTTATCAAAATGATCTACTAGAGTCCTGAAGCTTTTCGAAGACTGCAGGCGCGGTTTGCTCTGAGAAATGATTGATTGATATGTGGGGTTTAACGTCCCAAAACCACTATATGATTATGAGAGACGCCGTAGTGGAGGGCTCCGGGAATTTCGATCACCTGGGGTTCTTTAACATTCACCCAAATCTGAGCACACGGGCCTACAACATTTCCGCCTCCATCGGAAACGCAGCTGCCGCACCCATGATTCGAACCCACGACCTGCGGGTCAGCAGCCGAGTACCTTAGCCTTTAGACTACCCCGGCGGGGCTTGCTCTGAGAATTACGTAGTGTATTGGGGTGATAACAAAACTTGAGAACAAAAACATGCCATTCCCCCCTGTGAAAAAGGCATCATCCCGATGCTTTACCGGAAGCTGAAGGCACAATAATATTGCAAGAAACTACAATGAATACGTAACGATACAGCAATAATACAAAAAACACTGTTTCAGTTTGTTAACGCGCATGAAACGGCTTGAGGCGCGCGACAAGGACGACTTCAGGTCGCGATCGGCGTCGTTGAGAGTTCGTAATGCCGTCGGGGACAACCTCGTAATTGAGTGGGTCTAGACGTCGAACCACCTTGTACGGTCCGAAGTACCGTCACAGAAGCTTTTCACTGAGTCCACGTCGCCGTGTCGGCGTTCACACCCGAACACGTTCACCGGGCTGGTATTCCACGAAGCGTCGTCGAAGAGTGTAACGGCGGCTGCCGGTCGTCTGTTGATTCTTGATACGGAGAGAGACACGCGAGGTATCGTACTTCTTCGGCGCGCTGAAGGTACTCACTCACATCGAGGTTTTCTTCGTCGGTGACGTTGGGTAACATGGCATCGAGCGTCGTTGCGGTGCTTCTTCCGTAGACCGATTTGTATGGAGATATCTTCGTCGTCTCCTGCACCGCCGTGTTGTATGTGAAGTTCATGTACGAAAGAATGGCGTCCTACGTCTTGTGTTTGACATCGACGTACATTGCGAGCATGTCGGCGATCGTCTTGTTTAGCCGCTCGATGAGGCCGTTGGTGTGTGGGTGGTACACTGTCGTCCGGCGGTAGTTTGTCTGGCTGTATGCCAAGATCGCTTGAGTTAGGTCAGCAGTAAATTTCGTTCCTCTGTCGGTGATGAGGACCCCCTGGGCGCTGTGACGTAGGACGATAATTTCGACGAAGAACTTAGCTACCTCGGATGCACTGCCTTTTGGCAAGGCTTTTGTCTCGACGTAGCGAGTGAGGTAGTCGGTAGCTACCACGATCAACTTGTTTCCGAAAGCGGACGTCGGGAACGGCCACAGTAGATCCATACCAATCTCCTGGAATGGTCGGCAGCGAGGTGCTTCAATATGCTGCAGAAGTCCCGCTGGCCTTGTCGGCGGTGTCTTGCGTCGCTGAAAGTCCCGGAATGTCCTCACATAACGAGTGACATCGGTGGTATAACATGGCCAGTAGTACCTTTCTTGTATCTTCGCGAGCGTGCGGGAAACACCGAGGTACCCTGTCGTCGGATCGTCGTGCAGGGCCTGTGGGAGTTCTGGTCGCAGAGCTGAAGGCACCACAAAGAAGTACTTGGCTTGAAGCGGAGAAAAGTTTTTTTGGAGAAGACCGTTTCGTAGGAAAAACGAGGCAAGTGCGCGCTTGAATACTTTCGGGACTTCAGCGGTCTTGCCTTCGAGGTATATTATTAGGACCTTAAGTTCCCGGTCCGCCCGCTGTCGTTCAGCGAAGTCGTCGGCAGTTATCGTTCCCAAGAAGTAGTCATATGGGTCGTCGGGCGGTGGTTGGTCGACAGGTGCACGAAAGAGACAGTCGGCGTCGGATTGTTTCTTGTCGGACTTGTAAATGACAGTAATGTCATATTGTTACGGAGATTACAAGCACACGGAAGAAAGAAATGAGTGTATTACCAATATTTAGAAGTGAGTGAGAACCACTGGGGCTGCCAGCCTTTCACGCGCTCATTCCGCTTCTTCCTCTTCGATTAGTCTATGACGGTGGGGCCATGCCCACGGCCTCGTAACATCACCTCCGGCGGACAAAGCGCCGTCATGGCGCCGCTAAGTCAATCGGGACTGGCAGTATAGTACCGTTTTAGTCGTGACACATGAAAAACATCTGTAGGTGGTGTGGCAGAAGATGAGTGTGATTGAACGGGAGTGATGAGGTAGTCGACGTCAGTGACTTTGCGGAGAACTTTGTAGGGCCCTGTGTATCGTGGGAGGAGCTTCTTGCACAATCCTTCACGTCGATGTGGCGTCCAAAGTAAGACGAGAGAGTCAGCAGGGTAGTCAACGTCAAGGTGCCAGTCATCGTAGCGGACATTTTGTGAGACCTGAGAAGCAGTGAGCCTAGTGTGCGCGATTGGGCGAGCGACGCGGGCTCAAGAAGCGACGTCCTGAGCATACGCCGTTGGTTTGATGGTATCAGAAAGAAGGAGTATGTCGAATGACAGCGCAGAGTTGCGGCCGTACGGTAAAAAGCACGGAGAATAGCCGGCAGTGTCATGCCTTCACGAATTGTATGCAAACGTAACGTAGGGCAGCGTTGCGTCCCAGTCATGGTGGTCAGAAGAGACCTACATGAACAACATGCCTGTAAGAGTTCGGTTGAGGCGCTCCGTGAGACCGTTGGTCTTCGGATGGTAGGCAGTAGTAAGATTATGTTCCGTAGAGCAGCTATGGAGGATTTCGCCGATAACTTTTGCGAGGAAGCAGCGCCCACGATTCGTCAGAAGCTGGCACGGAGCCCTATGCTGCAGAATGACGTCAATCAGTAGAAAGTCTGTGACGTCTGTAGCGCAGCTACTTGGTAAGGCACAACTTATAGTGCATGTGGTCGCATAGTCAGTTGCGACAGCGATCCATCTGTTGCCTGACATGGACGTCGGGAAAGGACCGAGTAAGTCGAGACCAACGCTGAGAAATGGTTCCGGGGGAATGTCGATAGGATAGAGCAGGCCAGCCGTGCCGAGAGCAGGATGTTTTCGACGCTGGCAGCACTCGCAAGCAGCGACATTGCGGCGCACGAATTTATACAGGCCAGGCCAAAAGAACCGTTGCCGCACGCGGTGATAGGTGCGTGAAAAACCCAGATGTCCTGCCGTCGGAGCGTCATGCAGATGTTGAAGAATGGTGGCACGCAGGTGTCGCGGGATAAGTAACAAAAGATTCGGGCCATCAGGCTTCTTTTTGTGGTGGTACAGAATTTCGTTGCGGAGGACATATTGACAGAGCGAAGGGTCAGGATGTCCTGAAGATACTCGCTCAATGACCTTCTTGAGGGTTGCGTCCCGGCGCTGCTCCGTGCCGATGTCGCACAAATCGGATATGGTGAGCACACAAAAATCGCTCTAATGTATATATATATATATATATATATATATATATATATATATATATATAATGAGGACTCGGTGGTAACGAGGTTAATTATTGGTCGTGAACTCGGGAACGAACAAGCGCAACGGACCCGATAATGAAGCGCACGTTCAAAGAAGATGATTGTCAGCCAGAACATATGATGATGATTGACTGACGTTCAGATAAGAATCAAGCGCATAATAGATGCCTACACTCATTCCCCCCCCCCGTTGAAGCGGCCAGCCTGGCCGCTGCAGGCGGGTAGTCTAGGTGACGAGGAACGTCGTGTGAAAAGCTTCTTGCGGGAAACGTGTACAATTTCGGTGCTGCGGTAACGGCGGTCAGTTGGCATGACAAGAGGCGTCACACGATAGTTGACAGGTGAAGTCTGCTCTAAAACAACACGTGGGCCGATAAATCGAGGCTAAAACTTGTCGCAGAGACCAGGTGTGCGAATTGGTGTCAATAGCAGCACCTCGTCACCCGGTCGGAATGATACCACACCATAAAAGGTGTCGTAGACAGCCTTCCTTGCTTGTTGCGTAGCTTCCGTGTTCATACGAGCGCGCTGGCGGCACTGTGCAAGGCGAGAAATATATTCTTCGCAAGAAGATGGTGATGGAGGGCCATTGCTGGTGAAGAAGGAAACATCGATAAAGAAAGTGGGTGAACGTCCGTAAACGAGATAAAACAGTGAGTTGCCGGTTGTGCGCTGAACAGCGGTGTTGAAGGCGAAAGTGAGAAACGGTACAAGTTTATTCCAGTTTCTGTGATCTGGTTGAATGTATACAGCTATCATGTCGTCAAGGGTTCGATGAAATCTCTCGGTCAGACCGTTTGTTTGGATGGATGGATGGATGGATATGGCTGTACCCTTTAGATCGGGCGGTGGCTAGCGCCACCAAGCCGTAATACCTAATGAACCAAAAACTATATTTTTTTCCTTAAAAAGTGAGTTTGAGGATTCGTACTTTGCAGTGAAGAGTTTAATTTTCACTCGTGCCTTGACTTTAGCCAGCAATCAGATAACCTCCTTCTAGTTATGTCTACCCGCTTAAAGTCTATTTTGCCCTCCCGGTCCCTAAACCCCAGTGCTTTGAAAAACGCAGCACCATCATCCTGAACTACAGGGTGAAGCCCTTTACAGAACATTATCAAGTGTTCGGCAGTTTCTTCTTCCTTTCCACACGCACTGCATACTGTGTCTACCCCTTCGTATTTGGCCCGATATGTCTTGGTTCGCAGTACTCCCGTCCGGACCTCAAACAGTAGAGAACTACCCCGAGTATTATCATAGATCCTTTCTTTGGCAATTTCCTGCTTAAAGATTCGATAGGTCTCTAGTGCGGACTTCTTAATCATGCCCATTCTCCACATGTCAGTCTCAGTTTCCTTCACTTTCTTCTTAACCGATAGTTCTTTTTGGTTTAGCCACCTGCTGTTTTCCAAGTATTTACCAGTCAACTTCCTGGTTCGCTTCCTCCATTTTGTATCGACATTCTTCATGTACAAGTAGCTGAAAACCTTCCTAGCCCAACGCTCTTCCCCCATTTCTCTCAATCGTTTCTCAAATTTTATCTTGCTGCTAGCTTCCCTGCCCTCAAATGATGTCCATCCCATATCACCTTGTACTCTCTGACTTGGTGTATTCCCGTGAGCTCCTAAAGCAAGCCTACCTATTCCACGTTGCTTAATTTCTAATCTTGCTTGAACTTCTGATCTCATGCACAAGACCGCATTGCCGAACGTCAGCCCAGGAACCATGACCCCTTTCCATATTCCTCTGAGGATGGTAGCTAGACGCCATCTTGTGTGTAGTACCAGAAACGCGAACAACTTCACCTGAAAGCTGTGATAAGAACACCTTTCCACGGACACTTTGAAGTACACGAGGAGCACCATGACGTAGTATTATGGCCTGAAGGACGAAATCAGAAACTTCCGATGCTGAACCAGTAGCTACTGAAGTTGTCTCGGCGTAGCGTGTCATATGGTCTACGGCGGTGACTATCCATCTATTTCCAGCGCCAGTAACAGGAAGGGGCCCATAAAGATCGACACCGATGACCTCGAAAGGTGTTGTAGGGCACGTCATTGGCTGTAACTGACCAGCCGGGGGAGATGTCGGAAGTTTGTGAAATTGGAACGGAGAGCAGGAACCCACGTACTTTGCTACGCTGGTAGAAATCCCAGGCCAATAAAAGCGGCTTGGAATGCGGTCGTAGGTTTTGTGAAAACCCAGGTGGCCAGCAGTCAAATCGTCATGAAAGGCGTTAAGTACATGATGTTGAAGAGCGCGTGGCAGAACAGGTACCCAGCGTTGGCCGTCAGGATGATATAAGTGACGATACAGCACACCGTCCTGAAATTTGAAGTGCTCGAGTTGTCGACGAAGGCGTGCATTGGGTGGACGCATAGCTCCTGAGAGGTGGTCTATAATGCGTCGACAATACGGGTCAGCCTGCTGGCGAGAACTGAAGCGTTGTTCATCGTCGATTGGCTGTTGGTACAGCGAGGTGATCAAGGCAACAGAAGTGGGAGTCACGTCCGCACTGGTGTCGTTGTAGGTGGCAGCTGGAGTGCCGAACGAAGCCGTAGGTAGTGGGCAACGAGAAAGAGCGTCAGCGTCTTGATGTTTTTTGCCCGACTTAGAAATAATCTCAAACTGATACTCCTGTAGGCGTAAAATCCAACGACCCAAGCGTCCGGACAAGTTCTTCATTCTAGAAAGCCAGCATAAGGCGTGGTGGTCCGTTAAGATGATGAATTGACGGCTGTACAGATAGGGACGGAACTTTTGTATGAACCAAACCACAGCGAGGCACTCCTGCTCAGTGATGGTATAGTTCCTTTCAGTAGAAGTAAGCACTCGGCTAGCATATGTGATGAGCCTTTCCTGTCCAGAGTTATCGCGTTGGAGGAGAACAGCACCTATGCCGCAACCGCTGGCGTCGGTATGCAGGAGTGTTGGGGCGGTGTCATCAAAATGGCAGAGTACAGTCTCTGACGTCAAAGCCTCCTTCGATAGGTCAAACGCCGACTGACACTCCTCGGACCACACAAAGGGTGCATTAGAAGCAAGTAGTTTGTGAAGTGGCGCAGCCATTGAAGCGAAATTTTGTATGAAGCGACGAAAATAGGATGCGAAGCCAAGAAAACTTTGCAAATCCTTAAGTTTTGTGGGGCGTAGAAATCGAAGGACGGCAGCGGTCTTTTCGGGGTCAGGGCGAATACCGTCCTTGCTGACGACATGACCGAAAAACTTGATGGATTTGGTGGCGAAATGGCATTTCTTAGTGTTAAGCTGCAGACCCGCACCGGCGAGGCATGTTAGGACGTCATCCAAGCGCCTCAGGGGCTGAGAAAACGTTGATGAAAAGATGATAACGTCATCAAGGTAGCAGAGACACGTCTTCCATTTGAGACTACGCAGGACGGTGTCAATCATGCGTTCGAACGTCGCGGGTGCATTGCAGAGCCCGAAAGGCATCCTGTTAAATTTGTATAGGCCATCGGGGGTTGCAAATGCCGTTTTTTCTTTGTCATCATCGTGCATGGGAATTTGCCAATATTCCGTACGCCAATCAAGGCTTGAAAAGTATTCGGTGCCTTGCAGTGAATCAAGGGCGTCGTCGATGCGCGGCATGGGGTATACGGTGTGATGTTGTTAAGTGCCCGGTAATGAACGCAAAAGCGCACGGAGCCATCTTTTTTTATACCAAATCAACAGGGGATGACCAAGGGCTAGTTGATGGACGAATTACTTCTCGTTGGAGCTTGTCAGCGACGTTTTCCTCGATGATTTTTCGTTCAGCGAAAGACACGTGGTACGGGCGGCGATGTACAATAGATGTTCCCTCCGTCTGAATGCGATGATCTGCAGTGGTAGTTCAGCCCGACGTTGAGAAGCAGATGTCGAAAGAATCGGCGTGTTTCGGTAATAACGCAAGCAACTGCTGCGCCTGCACAGCTGTTAAGTCATCACTGATAAGGGCTGTGAAGGGAAAGGATGATCCAGGCTTACTCATAGAACGGTCGTTGGTAGAGGCAGGTTTAAGTGACGTGACGCTGACAGGCTCAGCATCCACAGCACAGGCTACTGCAGTGCCCTCTGGCAGAACTTTCTCTGGCGTTTCATTCGTAGCAATGACGAGCGCGGAGCCATGGTGAAAGCGTACGACACCTGATGCAAGGGCTACGCCTTTAGCGACGCAAGTCGACGAAGGGGACACCAAGAGGTCACCGTGGTCGAGGTCCTTAGAGGTCAGGGTCACAACTCGTTCTTGACGTGGCGGTAGTTCGAGATCTTCGTGAGCGAAGAGGCGTAGTGGCTTGTAGACGCCTTCGTAGAACATGGAGTCCGTGTTAGTTAGCTGCAGAATCCGTTCACTACAACATATAGCGGCTGAAGAAGAAGATAGGAAGTCCCACCCTAGAATAAGCTGGTGAGAGCACCGGGTAAGCACAGTGAACTCGATGTAATGCAAAATGTCATCAATAAACACACGAGCAGTACAAAGAGCAAAAGGGCGGATAGTGTTCCTCTGGGCTTCGACTATATTGGGTCCATTATAAGGTGTCAATACTTTTTGCAGGCGTTTGCACAAATCATACCTAACAGAAATTGTAGCACCGGTGTCCACTAAAGCGTCCACGAGAACTCCTTCCACCGTAACAGAGACCATGTTGAACGGGCGTGCTGGAGGAATATGAGTCCTACTGTTACATGCAGTTTCTCCTCCGAAAACTGCATCATTTATTGCTCCGACCAGTTGTCAGTCGTAAACCAGGCTGGCCGAAGAGGAGAGGAGGAGCGACGGAAGGGCGAAGGTGATCGGCGTCGGCTTGAACAGTAAGTGTTCCGTGGCTTAGTCGACGCAGGCGGAGATGGAGACCGCTGCTGTCCAGATGAATAACGCCGAGCGTAAGAATCCCCACTGGAAAAGTCCCGTTCGCGCATGTCGTACCCGCGACGCTCGTCCTGCTGACGCTTGCGGCAGAAGCGCGATATATGGCCACGGTATCCCCAGTAAAAGCATGTTGGGCGAGACAGGCGCCAAGGCGGGTAGTAGAGGGCGTTCGGCGCACCTGGAGATAGCGCGCTCAAGGGGACAGATGGAGGGTCGGGTGGCATTGGCCGGAAGTGGACCGGTGGTGCTGCAGCAACCAGCGTGAGTGATGGCAGCGGCGAAGTAGAGTTTACGTTGCGAGGAGGCGCGGCCGCAACTTGCGCGTACGTTGGAGGGCTAGACGGAGGTGGCTGAACGTAGGCTGGACCGGTGAATGATGTTAGTTCCTCCCTTACGATGCCACGCAGGGCCATGCTTGAAGGCTGTGTGACAGATGGTGAAGGTGGTGAGATGCCCATTGATTGAAGGTCTTCGCGTATGATCTCCCGTATCATGTCACGCAGGTCCCGGTCTGCTGTACGGTGTTCACTATTGCCCGACTGAAGGCGAACAGACTCAAGTTCGTCGAGACGCTGACACGTAGAGACGACGTCAGTGACAGTAGAAAGATTCTGGGCAACAAGGGCATTGTAGGCAATGCTTCCGATGCCCTTCAGGATGTGGCGCAGTTTGTCCAACTCGGACAACGAAGAATCGACGCGCCGGCAAAGCGCGAAGACATCCTCGATGTAAGATGTGTATGACTCGCCGAGATGTTGTTTGCGAGTATCTAGAACCTTCCTCGCTACAGCGGATCGAACGGCTGGCGTGCCGAATACTTGGCGAAGCAGATGCTTGAAGGCAGGCCAGTCGGTGAGGTCGATCTCATGGTTCAAGAACCATGTCTTGGCAACGCCCGTGAGATAAAGCGATACCCGGCGGAGCTTGTTAGAGTCGTCCCAGTCATTAGTTGCGCTTACTCGCTCGTAGTTATCGAGCCAGTCCTCCACATCTTTGCCGCGGAGACCAGGGAAGATCGGAGGGTCACGCTGGTGGTTTACGATGTAAAGAGGAGGGGCTTGCGGCGCAGAGACGGGAGCAGAAAGAGCATCCACCCACTCACTCTAAGACATGTTGGCAGACTGAGGGTCCAGGTGGCGGCCCAAACGGAGCCTCAGCGAGTAGGCGTTGTAAGGAGAGGTACTGGGATCGTCAATCCATCTCCACCACGTATGACAACTCGGTTGTAACGAGGTTTATTTGCCGTGAACTCGGGAACGAACAAGCGCAAGAGACCCGATAATGAAGCGCACGTTCAAAGAAGATGATGATTGTCATCCAGAACGTATGATGATGATTGACTCTGTTCAGATGAGCATGAAGCGCATATTAGATGCCTACAAGATATATATATATATATATATATATATATATATATATATATTGCCACGAACGTAATCACAGACAGCGACAAAACGACGTCTTGCTTGCCCTAAGACCAGGACGCAAAAGCCCTCTTCGTTCTTCACTTCTAAGGGATTCCACCTAGAGTTGATGGCTCATACCCATTACCTGTGACATTACTCCCTCTCCTCGAAAAGCATCGGCTCGATGCTGGTAATGAGCGTTGAGAAAAAAAAATAGAAAGAAAAGATGCTACCATGGAAGCCAACAACTGCGTCGTAAGGGGAAAAAATGGGCGGGCATCATAGAAGTACTCAATAAAGAAAGGAGTAAGTACACAAGACAATAAAAAAATCCAAAGTGACAAAAAATAGTCATTGCATGGTAAGTTAGTCCACGTTCGATGTATGACGCGAGAAATATGGCTTGAGTCTTGACACGTGCACCACATCACTTTGTGGAAACCGACGGGAACGTCTTGAGGCGCCCTCAGGGAGAACTTCATACGTAACGTCACTGAGTCGGCGCAGCACTTTGTAAGGGCCGAAGTAGCGCCGAAGCAACTTCTCAGAGTGACCACGCTGTCGGATGGGAGTCCACACCCAAACTTCATCGCCTGGTTTGAAGGTAACCTTTCGGTGTGTAAGGTTGTAGCGGTGTGCGTCGGCAGTTTGGCACGCCTGAATACGGCATCGGGCGAGTTGACGGGCCTCCTCGGCGCGTTGAGCAAACAATGCAGCGTCCGTGTTGAACATGCTCAAGTTGTTGGGAAGGAGCATTGCGTAGAGCATTGTAGTGACCTCTCGACCATGAACTAAGCGAAATGGGGTGAAACCTGTACTCTCTTGGACTGCTGTATTGTAAGCAAAAGTTACGTAAGGGAGTATATCATCCCAGTTTTTGTGATCAACGGCCACATACATAGATAGCATATCTGCAATGGTCTTGTTCAACCGTTCAGTGAGTCCATTTGTTTGGGGGTGATAAGCCGTGGTTTTCCGATGTTCTGTACCACTTAGCCTCAGCACTTCTTGAAGCATCTCTGCGGTGAAAGGTGTACCACGATCAGTGATTATTACAGCTGGCGCTCCGTGACGAAGTACGATGCTGGTGACAAAAAACTGTGCGATTTCGGCTGCGGTAGCTTTGGGCAGGGCCTTTGTTTCACTGTAACGCGTTAAATAATCGGTGGCAACCACAATCCACCGGTTTCCAGACGAAGAGGTGGGAAATGAGCCGAGCAAGTCAATGCCAATTTGATAAAATGGTGTCTTCGGCGTGGCGATAGGCTGTAGTAGTCCTGCTGGTCGGAAAGGTGAAGTCTTACGACGTTGACAGTCACGGCATGTGCGGACGTACTGCTTGACTGTCTTCGCGAGGCGGGGCCAGTAGTATGAGCGGCGAATTCTTTCCAATGTGCGCGTGTAGCCAAGGTGTCCGGATGATGGTTCGTCGTGACAAGCATGTAAAATATCGTCACGAAGCGAGGTCGGCGCAACCAGTAGGTAAGTAGCCTGGGTAGGGTCGAAATTTTTCTTATGGAGGACTCCATCCCTGATGCAGAACGAGGCCAGCGAACGAGCGAAGTTTCGAGGAAGGCTGCGTTTCCGGCCTTCGAGGTAGTCAATCAGCGGCCTTAGCTCCATGTCGTCGCGTTGTTGTTGAGCCAAGTCGGTTGCTGACACAGAGGAAAGGAATGTATCGTCCTCTTCAACGTCCGCGTTCGTACTTCCAATTGGTGCACGTGAGAGACAGTCAGCATCAGTGTGTTTGCGTCCTGACTTGTGAATGACTGTAACGTCAAATTCTTGCAGCCGAAGGCTCCAGCGTGCTAGACGACCGGAAGGGTCTTTGAGGTTGGCGAGCCAGCATAAAGAATGGTGGTCGCTAACTACCTTGAATGGTCGACCATATAAATAAGGGCGAAACTTTGTTATAGCCCAAACAACGGCTAAGCATTCCTTTTCTGTTGCAGAGTAGTTTTTCTCTGCAGATGATAGTGTTCGACTTGCATAGGCAATCACGCGCTCTACGCCATTTTGCCATTGAAGCAGTACAGCTCCAAGTCCGACGTTGCTGGCATCCGTGTGTAGCTCTGTGGCAGCGTTATCGTCAAAGTGACCGAGTACAGGTGGGGCTTGGAGATGGTTTCGTAGCGTGTCAAAGGCGTGATGCTGATCATGACCCCAAACAAACGGTATGCCGTCTTTCGTAAGTTCACTTAGCGGTTCTGCGATTTTAGAAAAGCCTTTGACGAAGCGTCTGTAATATGCGCAGAGTCCCAGAAATCGGCGGAGTTCACGCTTGTTTGTTGGGACAGGAAATGCGGCAACAGCTTTCGTTTTCTCAGGGTCTGGATTTATACCGGCGTGGCTGAAGACGTGACCGAGAAATTTCAGTTCCTAGAATTCAAAGTGTCATTTCTCAGGTTTGAGAGAAAGTCCAGCTGTTCGAATCGCCTGAAGAACTGCCTGTAAGCACTGGACGTGCTGCTCAAACGTGTCCGAGAAGACGACCACATCGTCAAGGTAGACAAGACACGATTGCCAATTTAGCCCAGAAAGAACCGTGTCCATCATTCTTTGAAAAGTAGCTGGTGCCGAGCATAAGCCGAACGGAAGGACCTTGAACTCGTAGAGTCCGTCAGGAGTAATGAATGCGGTCTTTTCGCGGTCGCGCTCATCAACAGATATTTGCCAATAGCCGCTGCGTAGATCCATGGAAGAAAAGTAACGAGCATTGCGAATGCGGTCCAGCGAGTCGTCTATTCGTGGTAAAGGATAAACATCTTTCTTCGTGATCTTATTCAACTTTCGGTAGTCGACGCAAAATCGCAGAGTACCATCTTTTTTCTTTACTAACACAACAGGGGACGCCCAGGGACTGGTCGATGGCTGGATGACATCGTCTTTGAGCATCTGCTGGACCTGTTGGCGTATAGCGTCTTGTTCATTTTGCGAGACTCTGTAGGCATGCTGTCGAATGGGTCTCTCGGTAGGCTCGGCGATGATACGATGCTTGGCAAGCGGTGTTTGGTTAACTTTCGAAGTCGTAGCGAAGCAGTCCCGAAATGAGCCGAGTAGCTGCAAAAGACGTTCCCGTTGTGCAGACGGTAGACCCTGGTTTATGTCGAGAGTGCTTGCAAATGTCATGGCGGAATTGTCGCACGACGAAAGAGCAGATAATGTTGAGGGACCAAGGACGTCGGCAATATCCTCAAGGTATGCGATCGCAGTGTGTTTGGTAAGATGGCGATACTCCTCGCTGAAATTCGTCACCAATAGGCAAGCCTGCTTTCTACTGGGCTGAATAATACCTCGGGCAACGCAGATTTGTTGTGCAAAAAGTAGAGACAAATTTCCTTCTGCAATTACAGCATTGGGGACGTCTTGGTCACATTCAACGTTGATAAAAAGGCTGCTGCGGGGAGGCAGAGTAACAGATTCGGACGATACACGTAGGGCAGCCTTCGATGAGCGAGCGTTTTCCGGTTCAGGATGAAACGGGTCCGCGAACGACACCTGCAAGTCTCGTAGGTCAATAATTGCGCCATGTTCGCGAAGAAAGTCCAGCCCCAGAATGAGTGGACGGGAGCACACAGGTAATACGAGGAAAGACCCTGTGAACGTCGAAGCACCGACTCGAACACAGGCTGTGCACATTCCAGTCGGCGTGACGAGGTGGCCCCCTGCCGTGCGCAACGGCGGTCCTTGCCAAGGGGTAGTTACCTTCCTCAGTTGGGATGCTAGGGCGCTGCTCATAACCGAATAATCGGCGCCGGTGTCGACGAGGGCAGTGACGACGTGATTATCGACGTGTACGGTGATGTCGGCGGAAACAGTCTTATGACTTTCGGAAACGACTGGAAAGTCAGAACGGTCGTCGTCGGGTCTTTGCGTCGAAGGAGGCTCTTTGACAGTTCGTTGGAACGCGGCTTCACCCCCAGGAGCCGCGGTTTCTAGTTTCCCCTGTGGGGACTCGGTGACCGGCCTCTGAAAGGAGCATAAGATGACGAGGGAATGTTAGGTGACGTGGGGCGGTGAGGTGATGGTGATCGTGATTGGGGGCGTTTATTTATTTATTTATTTAGTGTACCCTCAGGGCATACAGCAATATAGAGGGGAGTGGGTTTAGAAGAAAAAAATACAATTGAAACATGAAAAAACAAATCACATTCAGTACATGCGTACAACACTCAAGAACAACGTGTAAATGAAGCACCGCGACAACAGGAAGCACCACGACAAATCAAACAAGGAATCAAAAAATCAAAATCAAACAAGGAAGCACCGCGAAAAAAAAGAAAAAAATAGAAAAAAATGAAAAAAAAATTACAACATGGCACAACGTATTTGCGATACACAAATGAACGGTAACCGAACAGCAGCAAACAAAACCAGGGAAAAAGAAAACGCGTTGAGCACATCAATGCATAAAATTTTCTAGTGCCGCCCGAAAGCGTTCATGATTAGTAATCGTGACTAGTGACGCAGGCAGGTTGTTCCAATCATGGCATGTTTTTGGTAAAAAAGAATGGGAGTATGTTACGGTAATTTGGCGCGGAATATGAACCTTGTAATGATGGTCGAGGCGTTCAGATAGGAAAAAAGGAGGATTGAGCCAACGTGATTTAGGTATGGGGTTATGGTGATACGCTTTATGCAGCACACAAAGGCGAGCAAGTTTCCGGCGAGTAGCAAGAGGAGCAAGGTCAAGGCTGGATTTCATGTTAGTAACACTGGAAGTGCGGTGATAGTTAGAAAGTATGAACCTCGCGGAGCGGTTTTGCACAGCTTCAATTTTATTAGATAGTGTTACATAGCCAGGGTCCCAAACTGAGGAAGCATATTCAAGCCTAGGGCGCACGTAGGTTATATATAGCTGCTTTTTTAAGGAAGACGGGGACAGCGAGAAATTTCTTTTCAAGTAGCCTAGCATGCGGTTTGCATTAGATGTTACATATTCAATTTGGCGCGCCCAGGATAGGTTATTGGTTATGTGCACACCGAGATATTTGTAAGATTCAACTGACTCTAGTAAGGTATCATTAAGAAAGTAATCAGGGCTAGGTAGTTTGTTACGCGAAATTCTCATTGATTTACATTTAGAAACGTTAAGATCCATGTGCCAGAGGTTACACCAGGAAATAATGTTGTTAAGGTCGGATTGTAGACAGGCAATATCAGTATCGTTAGTAATTTTACGGTAAAGCACACAGTCATCAGCAAAAAGACAAACTGGAGAACAAATGTTAGAAGGCAGGTCGTTATGTATATTAGAAACAGTAAAGGCCCCAGCACAGAACCCTGAGGTACTCCTGAATGTACCGCCACCTCGGGAGAGTCAGTTTCGTTAATGGATACAAACTGCGTGCGGTTAGCAAGAAAGATTCGGATAAACTTCCGGAGCGTTGACCAAGTCGGAGCGTTGACCAAGTCGGAGCGTTGACCAAGTCGAGGAGCTTGCTGGCCTGTAAGGTACGCTTCGATGTCGCGAGGACGCTCACCGTAACGTGGGCACCGAGCATCAGGGTGAAAGCCACGGAGACCAAGTTGGCGGTACTGGCAGTTACGGTAGACGTGAACCGCTTCGCCACAGTGGTAGCAGAGTGGACGGTTATCGGACGTACGCCACACGCTGGCCTTTGTGGCGTTCTGCCGCGATCCAGACGGACGGTAAGTTGGCGCACTCGAAAACCTTGAGGCGGGTGGTGGAGTCGAAGAGGTGCCCTGGAATTGATGGCTAGCCTGATCCATTCTCCCCATGGTGGGATCAGGGCCATGTGGTGCAGGATATCGCAGAGCCGCCGCATAAGTCAGCACAGGGGCCTCAGGCCTTGTTGGTGCGAGTGGGGTGACCACCTGTCGGATCTAATTTCGGATTAAGTCTGTGAGATCACTTACGGGTGGTTGGGGTCCCAATGCTTGGAGTTGGCGCAGCTCGTCCCGCACGACGCTTCTTATGAACTCAGCGAGGGCATGCCTCTCGCTGCCGGCCCCGATAAAGCATGCAGCAGGGGTCACGTCGTGGCGTTCATACTGTGACGACCTATACTGGAGGGTACGTTCTATTGTGGTTGCCTCATTTATGAACTCTGCCACAGTCGTCGGTGGATTGCGCACGAGTCCGGCGAAGAGCTGCTCTTTTACCCCACGCAATAAATGCCGCACTTTCTTTTCCTCGGACATTGCAGGGTCAGCACGCTTGAAGAGTCGAAGCATGTCCTCGACAAACATCGAAACTCTCTCGCTGGGTCGTTGGTTCCGAGATGAGATTGCCTGCTCTGCTCTCTCTTTCCTTTCAGTGCTGCGGTACGCATCACGAAACTGTCGGCTGAACTCATGCCACGTCGCAAAGGAACCCTCGTGATTCTCGTACCACGTTTTGGCAGAGTCTTCTAACGCAAAGTAAACTCTACGCAGCTTGCGAGCTTCATCCCATTCGTTGATGTTGGCAACTCGATTGAAGTGGTCAAGCCAGTCGTCAACATCTTCATAAATGTCTCCATGGAATGAGCGAGGTGTTTGTGGCGCACGAAAAACATTCGGGAGAAAAGAATAGGCGTCGTTGGTTTGACTCGCCTGGTTGGTAGTTGAAGTTGCCATCTCGTCTTGAGAGAGGGGACCGTACTCGGGAGATAGTCCTCGCAGGCGGCGACTGCTTCTTGCCGTGGGAGCTGTAGCTGTCTCCAAGTAGCTCGGTGTGTCAGCTGAAAATCTGCAGCCGAGGCGCATTTACCCAGCACCTCCACCAGTGCCACGAACGTAATCACAGACAGCGACGAAACGACGTCTTGCTTGCCCTAAGACCAGGACGCAAAAGCCCTCTTCTTTCTTCACTTCTAAGGGATTCCACCTAGAGTTGATGGCTCATACCCATTACCTGTGACAATATATATATATATATATATATATATATATATATATATATATATATATATATATGTAGAGAGAGAGAGAGAGAGAGAGAGTTTTTTGAAGAAGGCCGTTTCACAGGAAGAACGACGCAAGTGCGCGCTTGAATACCTTCGGGACTTCGGCGGTCCTGCCTGCGAGGTATTCAATAAGGGCCTTAAGTTCCGGGTCGGCCCGCTGTCGTTTAGCGAAGTCGTCGGTAGTTATCATTCCCAAGAAGTAGTCGTCAACCGGGTCGTCAGGTGGTGGTTGGTCGACAGGCACACGAGAGAGACAGTCGGCGTCAGAGTGTTTCTTGCCGCACTTGTAAACGACGGTAATGTCATATTCTTGAAGTCTCAGGCTCCATCGTGCGAGGCGACCTGAAGGGTCCTTCAAGGTGGCTAACTACACAAAGCGTGGTGGTCGCTCACAACTATGAAGGGCCTGCCATTAAGGTAGTGGCGAAATTTCGACATAGCCCAGATGATGGCGATACCCTCCTTTTCTGTTGTGGATTATTTGGCTTCTGCTTTAGAAAGCGATCGGCTGGCGTAACTAATAACCTCTTTCAAGTCCGTCAGCCCTCTGCACAAGAATGGCGCCAAGACCTACGCTGCTTGCGTCAGTGTGTATTTCTGTCTCGGCAAATTCGTCGAAATGAGCAAGTAACGGAGGCGTCTGGAGGCGATGTTTAAGCTCCTGGAAAGCGTGTTCCTGTGGCGTTTCCCACTTGAACTCCACGTCGGCCTTGGTAAGGTTAGTGAGTGGATCGGCGATGAGGGCGAAGTTTTTCACGAACCGTCTATAATAAGCGCACAGGCCCAGAAATCAGCGCACCGCCTTCTTGTCAGTGGGCAGCGGGAAGTCGGCGACGGCAGCTGTTTTCCGTGGATTGGGACGACTTCCAGAATTGGCAATCACGTGCCCTAGGAGCATGAGCTTCTCGTACGTAAATCTGCACTTTTCTGGCTTCATTGTGAGTCCGGAAGTTTTGATGGCTTGAAGTACAGCTTCAAGGCGCCGAAGATGCCTATCGAAACTCGAGGAAAACACGAGGACGTCGTGCATGTACACAAGGCAAATCTGCCACTTCAATCCGGCCAGTACTGTATTCATAACGCGTTGAAAAGTTGCAGGCGCTGAGCAAAGACCGAAGGGCATCACCTTAAACTTGAAGAGGCCGTTTGGTGTTATAAACGCCGTCTTCTCTCGCTCTCTTTCGTCGACTTCGATTTGCCAATAGCCAGTCTTGAGATCTATCGACGAAAAGTGCTTGGTGTTATGGTGCCGATCCAGTGCGTTGTTTATTCGTGGAAGAGGAACGATACACGTCATGTTTTGTGATTTTGTTCAGGCGGCAATAATCGACGCAGAAACGTAACGTTCCATCCTTTTTCTTCACTAACACCATGGGGGACGCCCACGGACTCTTGGACGGCTGGATGATGTCGTCCCATAGCATTTCATCAAATTTTGCCTTTGTGGCCTCGCGTTCTCGCGTGAAACCCTGTATGAACCCTGACGGGGTGGTCTGGCATTTTCCTCGGTTATGATACGATGTTTTGTGATTGGCGTCTGCCGAATTTTCGACAACGATGAAAAGCAATCTTTGTATTGCAGGAGCAGGGTCTTGAGCTGTTCTTGCTTATGGTTGGAAGGCTGGTATTCACGTTGAGAGCTGAGGGAGGGACTTCGTTCTCTGAGCAGGTTCCGCAGAATCGGCGAGGGCGAAAGCACCGGTGGCTTTCCCAATTTCTTCGATGTATGCGACCGTCGTTCCCTTGTTCACGTGTTTGTATTCATTGCTGAAATTCGTGAGCATAACTTTTGCTTCACCTCCCCACAGCTCTGCAATTCCGCTTGCGACGCAATTATTGCAGGTGACCAACAGATGCTGACTGCCTTCAACGACGCCTTCCAAGTCAGGTGATTTAGGAGCACCGACTGAAATACTGACGCTTGAGCAAGGCGGAATAGTGATTTGTTCTTCTAGCACACTTCAGGCACGGTTTCCTGACCGCGCGCGTGGCGGTAGTGTTTCTTCTGTGAATAACATTATCGACTTTGTTCTTAGGTTGATGGCAGCACCATGGAGGCATAAGAAGTGCATGCCAAGGATGACATGTCTCAAGCAACGCTGTAGGTTTACGAAGTCTGCATGATAAATACGACCGGTAATGGTGACTCTCGCTGGGCAGATTCCTGCAGGCGTTATGAGATGACCTCCGGCTGTGTGGATTTTGTGGCCTTCCAAAGCTGTTCTAATATTCTTCAACTTCGCGGCGAAAGGACCACTGATGACGGAATAGTCGGCTCCAGTATGGACGAGAGTGGTCACACTGTGGCGGTTGATAAGAATGTCGAGGTCGCTAGTTCGCCGTCTCGCATTACAGTTAGGGCGTGGCGTCGGGTAACGACTGCGTCGGCTTTTTCCGCTGCTTCCCTGTTGCGTCGTCAGGTCACCTGCGGTAATTAAGGTTTTGCTGTCAGGACTTTGCCTGGTTGGTGTCGTGTTCGGAAAGCTCCGTCACGGCGTCGTCGTCGTTGGTGGATCTTAGATAGTTCTTCGTACAGCAATTGCACCTGCATCGGTTGCTGCCCTTAGTTTCGCGGATTCGGGCTAGGAGACCGACCCCGCGTTGGGCCAGAGCACTGGCGGTGGTGCGATGACATGCGGCGGCTAGGCGATTGCGAACGGAGGAGTTCGTGGTGGCCACTGATTTCCTGTCAGGTAGTTGGCGATGTCACGTTGACGTTCCACTGGCTGTGGACGTGGTGCATTGACGGCAAAGCCATGCAGTTACATCTGTCCGTACTGGCAACGGCAGTAAGTGTGCCCGGCCTCGCCGCAGTGGTAGCACAGTGGGCGGTGGTCATGGTTGCTCCAGGCGTCAGTCTTCCTTGAAGTGTAGCGCTGGCCGGCTGGTGGGCGGTATGGCGTCGGTGGTGGTGGCAGCAGTGCCTGGTGGAAGAACTGCGGCGGGGCTGTGTCCTGACGAGGGTTTGGAGGAGCATTGCGGCGCATTGCAGTGGCGAAGCTCATTGCTTCCGGTTCAGGCTTTCGTGCTTCTGCAATTCCAAGTGACTGCCAAACTTCTTCGCGGACAATGTCAGCGATCGAATTGGCTTGTAACTGCCTTGAAGGCACCGGCTTCCGCGGCTCCTCCCGTACGATCGTTCGAATCGTCTCGCGGAGGTCGTCGGTACCTTAGGCATCAGCGCAGTTCAATGAGGCGCGGTGGTTGTATTGCGTTGTGCGCATCTCAAGCGCCTTTTCAATAGTTGTGGCCCCGGCAAGAAATTCGCTGACAGTCTTGGGCGGGTTCAGGACAAGTTTGGAAAACAGCTCCTGCTTGACTCTGCGCATGAGGAACCAGAGCTTTTTTTTCAGCCATGTTGGAGTTGGCGTGTTGAAAGAGCCGCGTCATCTCTTCGACGAAGAGGGTTACGCTTTCTTTAGGAAGTGGCACTCTTGTCTCCAGCAAAGTGGCAGCCTTTTCCTTGTGGACGACGCTCGTGAACGTGCGCAAGAACGTCGTCTGAAAGAGTTCGCAGGTTAGTAGTGTGGATTCGTGGTTTTCATACCACGTCTTCGCGTCATCTTCTAAGTAGAAATGTACGTGGCGTAATTTTTCCTCGGGGTCCCAGCTGTTAAATGCGGCGACTCGGTCGTATATTTCGATCCAGCTTTCCAGGTCCTCGCCTAACGATCCATGGAACGTTGGAAGTTCCTTGGGCTGCCGAAGAATGACTAGGTCAGGCTGCACGAAGGCGGTCTTGGTTTCTGTAGTTGATGTCGGGATCCGGGTCTGCCTGGCTGATTCAGGAAGGGACCCGTACTCTGGTTGTAGTCCCCTCTGCCTGCGGCTTGTGCGCTGTTCAGGAATGGCGTCCGTGTCTTTTTTGCCATTTGGGCTGGGTTCGCGGCTTGAAGGGGGCTTCCGCAACATCAAAGAAGCAGAACCTCCCCCAGATGTCACAGGGTCGTGACGTCGACAAAGAAACAGATGGTAGGATGAAGGAACTAAACTGTTTATTTGGGCGAATTTGTGCCCGGTAAACAGAAAGTCGGATAACAGTAGCAGACCTTCACTGATAGCGGCGAACGGATCGTCAGTAGTTGATCAAGTGACAAGTGGCGAAGCGCGTTGGCATTTATACGCTTGCCGTCAAGCGTTCTAGCGTTATCGCTAGCGTAGACGTAGGCTGCAGAATAATCTCTACAGTTCGCGGAGTGGGCGTGATCTTATCGAAATGATCTACTACAGTCTGAAGCTTCTCGAAGACTGCAGGCGTGGTTAGCGCTGAGAATCACGTAGTTTATTGGGGCGATAACAAAGCTTAGATACAAGAACGTGGCAATATACATGTGGTTATAATTCATCATGACGTAGAGTAGTGCTTAGCAATATAAGAAAAAGAAAAAGCAAGGTTACCGCTCGCTGAAGAAGTCCTCGTAACCAGGAATGTACATTTCAAGAATGACACTTCAATAAACAATAAAACTCCTACATTAGTTAACTCTCTAAACTACCCTACCATATAATTAGAGGTTTGATAACACTTTAAATGACCAAATAATATTTTATGTTCATTTTTCTCGTCAGCTTTTCACTAAGGCAATCATTGTTGCTTTTTTTCTTTTTTTCGCTCGTGCGGGTAGGGATTACAGTGTGCCTAGCACGAGGATTCGACAGCGTTGACAGGCTGACACGGGCGCACTTTATCGCAGGTTGGATCACGACATAGTCTGCTGTTTGTCAGTGTCGGAGCATTGTCGCTTCATGTCGTCATATCCTTAACATGTTGCATAATTACTTTCAATCACTGAGTGCCTAACCTCTGAACTGAACTCGATCCGTACCGGCCTTGATCGCAAGCTAAAATGTCCGTGTGACACCGAGGTCATTGTGTGGTGTGAAAGCAAGCCTGGCTGCGTAAGAAGGGTCGAGCCATGGCCGCTTCGACGGCGCCACGCTGGAGGTGGCAGCATCATTTCGACAAGAGGCGAAACACTCTCCCTCTGAAACACGATGCGACGCGTACAAGAAAGCGAACAATGCATACGTTTCTGCACTTAAGACATCCCGCAATAATTTTCTACAAATAACCTTGCCTACTATTCTCAGTAATGACCCAAAGAAATTCTGGCGGACCATCAACCCCGAGAGAGATAGCGAAACTATGTTATTAGATCGTTCTGGTGAGACGATTCCACTCGCCGACTGTCTTACAGTTTTAAACAAGGTATTTTGTCATGACTTGGTTGCGTCATCGTGTGCGACCTTTCCCGACTTGCAGTGCTTTTAACTTTGTAACTGGGGACCCAATTATCATTCAAACCCTTGGTGTATAAAAAGTTACCGAATCTCTGAAAGGGTCTTCAAGCCCAAGAATAGATCTCATCAATGCTAAGATTTAAAAAAAGTACCAAGGTATATTTGAGCGTTCTTTTGTCAAAAATATTCCAACAATCCATTGACGAGTCCACCCTACCACCCGATTAGAAAATCGGAAAGGTGGTTCAGGTGCACAAATCTGAAAGTAAAGCCTCTCCCTTCAAGTACCGGGCATTTTCACAAACTAGTATCCCGTGTAAAAATCTTTAACATGTCATCTTCACTAACATTGTAAAGGGCCTAGATGCGAACTCATTCCCTTCAAACGCTCAACATGGCTTCCGCAAATCTTTGCCCTGTGAAACACAGCTGGCTTTATTTACCCATAAATTACACACCATCCTTGATCATCAATCCACTACTGATTGTGGTTTTCTCAATTTTGCGAAAGCATTTGAAAAACTTTGCCATAATTTACTTCTCATGAAATCAAGCAGGTTCAACATTGATCATAAGCTTTTCTCTTAGTTTGACCATTTTCCAAATGGTCCATCAGAATATGTGCCTTCTAACGCTTTTAATTTCCAACTAAGCCCGTTCATTCTGGCGTACCCCAAGGTTTGTTACTCGGTCTCCTCTTTTTTCTCATTTATATTAATGAGTAACTTGAATGTATTACATCTAACATTCATTTATTTGGTGATGATGTGTAATTTATCGAGAAACCTCTGATCCTAACGACGTAACAATTCTTCAGAATGACCTTAATTCTGTATCTAACTGATGTGAAACATGACTCATGGAAGTAAACACTAATAATTGTAAAGTCTTACGCGTTTTCCGCACATCTTCCTTCTCAACTACTTATCTGCTTGACAACTCCGCTCTTGAACCTGTAACGTCCTACCAGTATACATAGGTATTTACATAACTAACACCCTCACCAGGTCTGTTCACATCAACGAAATCATTAGTAATGCTTACCGTTCGTTAGGTTATCTCCAACGCAACTTTTTTTTGTACCTGTCCCTTTAAAACTCCTCCTTTACAATACCTAATTAGAATTAAACTAGAGTATGGCGCATCCTTTTGGGACCCGTCTACTAGTGTAGTAACCTCTGCTCTTGAGCTAGTCCCAAAAAATTCTGCCTGCTTTACCCTTGGCAAGTAAAATCGTGCCGCAAGTATCACCTCAATTAAAGACTCCTTAGAATTTCCGTCACTTGCCTGTCACCGTAAACTCTCCCGCATATGCCTTTTTCATGAAAGATACTGCAGTCGTACCTTGCATGATAACGTCATTCTCCCCCATCATACATCCCCTCTAGTTCTGACCATCCCCAAAAGGCGGGAATCTTGCGATGTTCAACTCGCACATGTTATGATTCATTCATTCCCTGAACCTCACAAGACTGGTGCAATCTTCCAGGATCAATTCTGTCAATTGTCAATCATTCTCTTCTTCATGACGTTTTAAACTCAAATGTACTGCTATGCCACTAACTAATTATGTGATTATTTTCATGGCTAACTGTCTGATTCTTGTTTGGTGCGTTAATACTGCTATAGCAACTTGTTTTTACTGTTAAGAAGCTTTCTCACCAACAGTCTGATTCTCGCCTTTATAGCTACAACTCATACTGTTTTTTAGGTAACATTGTATTTACAGAAGAAAGCTTGTATTGTCTTTCTTTTAAATGTACCACTCCTCTCTATATAAATAAATGCATAAACAAATGAATGAAAACAAAAATACATATCTTACACTTAGTTTCTATACTCTCATTTCTAGCGTTCTCAAAATTATACAGTTTTACAATACCTAGCGCACAAAAAAATGGGTGTTCCTCAACCGCAATGTCCTGGTCGTACCCAAGTGTAATGCTTGACGCTCAGTGAACACGAAACCCTGAAAGCAGCATGTTTCTCTAATATCCCCACCGAAAGGGCAGCGCAGAAGCTAAAACAAATAAACAAAAAATACGCTTCATTTGATACACAAGGGTCCGTCTACGACGGCCAGACAATTCTAGACGGTATGTCCAGAAAACCTGTTAATTCATTGCCAGTCGTCGCCATCGAGATAACGCTGACACACCGCACTCTTATCTGCGCACTGAGGTGAAGCGACAGTCACAGGATGTGCTCACCATTTTTTATTATATTTTATTTGTTGCTACGTCACTGCATATGTATGGTGGGACATTTATTATTTATTTATTTATTTATTTATTTAATTAGTACCCACAGCGCCCATACAGGCATTATAGTGGGGGGGGGGTACAGAAAAGAACATGAAAATTGCAGGTTCACATAAGATCACATAATTGCATTCACATAAGTAAAAAAGAGAAAAGAAGTAGATTTCCAAAACACAAAAACATACACAGTTGCACCGAGCACAGATGCGTCAGAAAAGTCATATGTATTAGAGAAAAAAAAAGAAATGCAGAAACCACAAAAATTGATGAAAATCTCATGATAATTAAAACAAAGTGCAGCATTCGTCTAGCACAAGGGCAAATTAACACCAAAACAAAACAACATAGCTTACAACCAAGATACCGTACAGATCATGGCGACTGCCAGGCGCACACACGTAGTCTACAGGGCTTAGCGGTCCAAAGATTCAATCATTTTTATTGCAGAAAAGAACGCATCCGTTGAAGAAATTTCTACAATTGTGGGAGGAAGTCGATTCCACTGACTGATAGTTCTCGGAAAAAAAGAGTTGCTGAAGGACGATGTATTACATTTATATTCTCTTATCTTGTGTTCATGATCTTTGCGGGCTGAAATGTAGTGAGGCCGGCTTATGTATACGTCACAGGGAATTCGAGTATGAGAATAAAATATGCTGTGCAATAGCTTCAGTCGAAACGATGCCCTTCGGTGCTGCAGAGACTTCCATTTTAACTTCAGCTTAGCTTCCGTCGCACTGAATTGTCTGTCGTACATAGGTGCATTAAACACATATCTCGCCGCCATAGACTGAACTTTTTCTAATCTTTCTTTATTTGATGATGTTGCAGGGTCCCACACACAACATGCGTACTCCAGTACTGATCTCACGTATGTTTTGTATAGTACCTCTCGGGTTTGCTGTGGAAAAGCACGTGTGTTTCTTTTTAAGAATCCTAAGCTCCGACAAGCTTTATTTACAGTGTAATCCACATGCCGATTCCATGATAGAGAGGGGCAAAAGAAAACACCTAGGTATTTGTATTCGCGCACCATTTTTACCGGAGAGCTGTTTATTGTGTATTCAAATTCACCTGGGTTTCTTTTTCTGGAAAACCTCATGCATACAGTTTTCTTAAGGTTCAGTTTCATTTCCCATCGCTGGCACCACGCGTATATTGCACATAGGTCGTTTTGGATTACGGAGCAGTCAGTTTCAGAGGTAATCTGACGATATAAAATGCAGTCGTCTGCAAATAGTCTAATATGGGATTGTACGTTTTCGTTAATGTCATTTATATATAATAAGAAAAGTAATGGTCCCAGAACTGATCCCTGAGGTACCCCTGACGTAACACTAGTTATTTCAGACTGTTCGCCGTTTACAACTACATATTGTCGCCTCTCATGTAGATATTCAGCAATCCATGCAATAACTTGGTGATTAATATTAAAGCTGGTTAGTTTTTTCAGCAATAAGAAGTGTGATACAGTGTCGAACGCTTTTTGAAAGTCGAGGAAAATACAGTCGACCGAAAATTTGTCGTCCAGTGCTGCTGCTAAAACATGGGTGAACTCTACCAGTTGTGTGACGCATGATAGCCCCTGCCTAAATCCATGCTGGTTAGAGTTGAATAGGGAATTACTATCTATGTGCTTTACAATCGCAGTATATAAAATATGTTCAAGAATTTTACTGCACACAGAAGTGAGTGAGATAGGGCGGTAATTATTCACAGCATTGCGCGGGCCAGATTTATGTATAGGAGCAACAGACGCCATTTTCCAATCAGTTGGGAGAGAACTCTGTTTTAACGATTTTTCAAAAATAACTTTCAAGTACATAGACACTGCATGGGAAGAAGACTTCAACATAAAATTAGGCAAGCAATCAGGACCCACTGCTTTCGCACAATCTAGATCTCTAAGTAGTAATTCAATGCCACGAGCGTCAAGTACTACATCAGGCATGGATGTGGATTCGTGTACCAACAATTTCAAGTCTTTTTGGGGGTCAGTAGCGGCTGAGAACACTGACGTAAAATATAAATTAAACAACTTAGCCTTTTCTGTCGCATCGCTCACGGTAATATCACCGCTGGTCAAAGCGGGAATTGAAATGTTGTCTTTCTTGTTTCGTTTGATATACCTCCAAAGTTCTTTCGGGTTTTGCGTTATTTTACGTTCAATTGTTTTAAAGTAGGCTACTTTCATTTCGACTGTAGCATTATTTACTTCACGCGTTGCCAGCTTCAGTTTGCAAGAGTTCTCTTCCGAGGGATTTCTTTTAAATGAACGGTAAATTCTCTGCCTACGCTTGACCAAAACGTCGAGTTCTCTACAAAACCATGGTTTACTTTTATTACGCCTTCTGGTTAGCACCCATGTCGGAACAAATCGGTTTCTCAGCTCTAGAATCTTGTCTTTAAACAAATTCCACAGCTCTTCTACTGAATAATGATCGGCAAGTGTTTCGAAAACAATGAAATATGCCTCCAATGCAGTGTTGATTCCTTGGACATTAGCCTTCGCGTAATTGTACATGCACCGACTCCTTTCACTGTAAGCACTCGTATGTTTCATATTTATCTCACTTAGCACAACCTCGTGGTCACTTATCCCTGGTAATACTTCAGTGTTTTCTACCATTTCTGGCATATTTGTGAAAAATAGATCAAGGATATGACCTCCTCGAGTTGGTTTCAACGCTGTCTGTTTTAAAGACAAGAGGTTCATGAAATCAGCCATTTCAGATTTAAAACTAAGAGAACTTCCAGAAGCTATTGGTTGCTCATTCCAGTCGAGGTCAGGCAGGTTAAAATCCCCACCTACAACGACGTAATCAGAGGCGATTTTTGTAGCTGTAGCAGTGAATTCACTAAATTCCTTAGTTGAACCAGTTGGCGGTCGATAAAAAGAGCAGACTGATAGTGATTTGCCATTCGAGAGCTTAAGTTGACACCAAACAGCCATGTTTTCTTATTCTTTAAAGTCGATACGCCACGTGGCGTAGTTTACGCGAACTAAACCACCGTTGTCTAAATAAAGCTGGATATGATACAGCAAATTTCCAATCACTTGACGTGAAAGGACGTCGCAGGTGAATGAGGCGTCCAAACATCTTAGTCATGATATGCGTGTCATTTCAAACATGCCTATGCGCTACAATGATAGCGTGCTTGCTAGCCGTTTCGCTCGCTCCACATATATCGAATTTGGTATTATGTCACGTGAATCATAGGTAAATATAAATGACACGTACAAACATGATAATAATTATATGCAGGTTCTGTAAAACATGGCTACACGCTACGCTTATAGCGCGCTCACGAACATTTATCTAACTTCACATATAGCAACTTCGGTAATATGTGACATCAACAGATGATTAGGGATGAATAGTATGCGACATAAGCAGATGATTATGCCGGATGCAAACATGTTAATCAAGACATGCCTGTCATGTAAGAAGTTGACAGCATACCACGCTCATAAAGCGCTAGGGGGCGTTCCGCTAGGCTCACATATGCCAAATTTGGCATTACGTGACGTGACTAGACGACGAAAGTGACACGTACAAGCAAGAGAGTCATGACGTGCGTGTGATGTGAAACATGCCTACATGCTACGCTTATAGCACGCTCGCGACCGTCCAATAGCCCTACATATACGAATTTGAAATCACTTGACATGAATGGATGACTGAAGTATTTGACTGATCCAACCATGATAATCAATACATACGTGTCTTGTAAAAAGATGACAACATACCTCGCTAATGAAGTGCTCACGCCCTTCTCTCTAGGTTTAGGTATACAAAATTCAGCATTACGTGTCATCTTTAATGGACGTCAAAGGTGAATGACACCTTCGAAGAATTATACTCATGACAAATGGGCCACATAAAACACGACAATAGGCAACGCTCATTGCACGCTCGCGGCCGTTTAGCTAACTTAAAACATCGCAAATCGGGTAATATGCTACGTGAATGGATGATTAAAGTAAATGACTGATGCAAACATGATAATCAAGACATGCGTGTCATGTAAGAAGAAGACGGTATACCACGCTCATAAAGCGCTCACGTCAGTATCACTAGGCTCACATATATCAAATTTGGTATTAGGTTCGCATATACACTAAATTTGGTATTACGTGACATCAATGGACGTCGTAGGAGAATGACACATTCAAACACCATAATTATGGTGTGCATGGCATGCGAAACATGGCCATGTATTACGCTGATAGCGCGCTCACTAGCCATCTTGCTAGCTTCACTTATAGCAAATTTGATATTACGTTACAAGAATGAAAGACGGATTTAAATGACATGTCAAAAGTAGATAATTATGATGTGAAGTTCGTTTAAAACATGGCTGAATGCTACGCTTATAGCGTGTTCACAGCTGTTTCGCTAGCTTCACTTATAAAGAATTCGGTATTATGAGACGTTAATGAACGACGAAGGTAAATACCATGCACAAACATAATAATATGTAATGCGGTTCATGTCTACCATGCCTACATGCCCCGCTCATAGCACGCACGCGGCTGTTTTGCTAGCTTCACATATATTGTCAACCCGCTACGTGCTGGTGGCATATATTAAATTTGGTATTACGTGACGTGAATGGGCGACGAAGGTAAGTGACACGTCCAAACATGAAATTCATGATGTGCGTGTCATGTGGAACAAGATTGATTGATTCATACGTGGGTTTTTACGTCCCAAATCTACCATATAATTATGAGGGACGCCGTAGTGAAGGGCTCCGAAAACTTCGACCACCTGGGGTTCTTTAACGTGCACCCAAATCTGAGCACACGGGCCTACAACCTTCCTGCCTCCATCGGACATGCAGACGCCGCAGCCATTCGATACCGCGACCTGGGGGTCAGCAGCCGAGTACCTTAGCCACTAGACCATAGCGGCGAAGCTCATGTGGAACATGCCTACACGCAACGCTAGTAGCGCGCTCGCGGCTCTTTCGCATTATGAACATGGCCTTCGAGATTGCGGGCGCGCGGCGGGTTTTTCTGCGGCCGTCCCAATTGCACGTAGAGCGCGTGTCTTCAGAGGCGAGGGTGGCCCGGTCTCGTCTCTGCACCGCGGCGCTCTTTTTCTCCCGGTCGAAAAGGCTGCCGCGTTATTATAGAAGCTTCCATGCGGCAATAAAAAAAATTGGTTTTGCGCTTCTATATAGCTTTGTGTTCGCTTGTGAATATCAGGTCAAGGAGTACGAAAGGCAAAGTCAATGCTGGAGCATTTTATGTTTAAATGAGATTTATATTATCTGTATATTGGTGCTGCCCGTATTAGAGCAGGTAAAATTGCGATGCCTCTGCAAGGGATCGGCATGTGGTCGAAAATACCCTTCGATTCATCGAAGTTCGCTGGCTGTATAGAAGAGGGGGGGGGGCACCATCGAAAAGGAAAAAAAACAGCAGCCCGATCTGCAAGCGTTAGATTACTACAGTGTTCTACGTCCAAGGAATATTTTTACATCCGATTGAATGAATTCTTGCTCTGATTGAACTAGCCTTCCTCCTCATTGTAGCGCTGTTTAGAAAATTCTTGCAGACGCCCTATTCTGATCACAGCTGCGCCACGACGTGTTTTTTTTTTGTTTCTTCAAAGCGCTGTTCACTTCTCAGGCTAACACGGCGGCCATTCAGCCATGCTCGCCAGATCTGGTCTGCCATATATATGTGGCGCGTTCAGTGAGATTTTTCAACGACACGCGAAATGCTGTTCGGTGCGCGAGGGATAAATAAACAAGATTACAGCATATACATGGAGTGAATTATTAGTGGGGTGAAGCGTCCGTCAATCTGTCTGTACGTCCATGCATTCGTTCGGTCATGCGTCCGTCGACTCCTATCACACTAGAGCACGCATCGGACGGACGGACGCTTCCCCACACTCATCATATTATTCACTTCTTGGATATGCTGGGTGCGCTGGATAGAAGGACGTCCTACCAAGTGATGCTATAAAAATCTTCGTTCCTAAAAGCAATGATACCACGTCGTGCTACGCGTCACAGGTTTGATTACGTAAGTGCGTCAGTAATAATTATCTAAACAGCGTCCAATTTAATTAGGGGTAGTTTCACAAAAAGAACAAGAAAGTGACCTCTTTATTTGCGTGTAACCCGATAGCGCCGAATTCGGCATTCTGATTCCGCTTGTGCATTGGGCTGTCCAATTTTATTAAATGTAGAGCGTTTTCAAATCGCACCTACTCGCAAATCAGGCATCGGTGACGCCGTTGACGCGGCCACTGCGCATGCTGGCGCCTCGTGCCCAAAAATTTTTTCCTATCTAATGTGCCGAAGTGCACGCATCTGTATGACATATTTCTCAAGTAGACGAAAGAATAACGTTTTGAAGTCTCCTGACTATAGGCTTATTCGAAGACCCACGATGATGATTTATCCACTGGAAGGCTGCGTATAAGTGCGGATACTTGAGGACCCGGACAGATGTCGAAGCAGGAAGATAAAGGAGAAGACGATGAATAATTCGAAAAGAGAGAAGATATATCATCATCATATTGTTCACGTTCAAATCATATAATTAAGCGCTTCTAACCATCTGCTCGTTCCCTTAATTTCGGGGCGCGACCCGGCTTGCTGTTCTCTTTCTTTCCGAGAACATAGCGGATCTCAGTGAAGCGTCTCCGCGGTCAGCCGTTCGGCACAGTGACGGACGTTCCCTGGCTAACGATACATGGTTGCGCCCAGCATCGCGTCTAGGCGCAAGCTCTTTGTTGGGTGGGCTGGCCTGCATGCAGCAGGCCAGCCCACCGATGCAGGTTGACTGCTCTGTAGTCAGACCGACGCGGTCAGGCATCCTCGTCGCCACAGTGTCACACATTAAGCAAACCACTCCCCATCGTCTGTCGCTGCCACTGCCCTGCACCACAGCATTCGTCGGCCCTTCTATCGCATCATGAGGTTCTCGAACGTTCCACCTTAAACTCACGCGTATTATTCTCATTAGCTTAGCTTGGTCCTCAAGTTGATGTATTTATTTATTTATTTTCAATACTGCCAGTCTCATTCAGGGACCATAGCAGGTGGGCGTACAGATTGTATATGCAGGTGGTACATTAACAGCGCAGAGAACAGAAACAGGAATGTAGTGAAATGACAGTCATCACAAAGTATAAGAGCGAATAATGTACAAATTATTTACATCTGCAAAGACAGAGAAACCATCACCAAAAAGTAGAGAAGTTTTGCATGAAGTGCAGTGGTGCACAGGCAAACAAATCGAAAACTTCGAAACACTCCAGTTAACACTTGTACACTCCACTAATTCGCTTTCACTGGTGGCACATTGCTTCTGGTAATACGAGTATTGCCGCATTAAGAGAACATATTTTCTAATTTTAGTGCAAAGTCGGATAACGATTTCGCACTAGCTATGGAGGAATCCAAACAGTTCCATTCAGTTAATGCAAGTGGAAAAAAGGAGTGTTTGAACGTGTCTTTGCGGTAAGAGTACTCTTTCAGTTTGTATGAATGTTTGTGCCTAATAACGCGGCAGCCTGACGGACGGATGTACAATGATGGGTCAATTTTAGGATGGTTGTGAAGTAGCTGAAAAAGAACTTTAAGGCGCGCTTGTTTTGCTCGAATCGCAAGTGTTTGGAGGCCAGAGCTTGCTAACATATTTGTAGGAGAATCAGTGCGCTTATACTTGTTGCAGATGAATCTTGCTGCCTTCCTCTGTACATTTTCTAGCTTTTGAATGTTAGTGACTGTATAAGGAAACCATACTGTGTTAGCATATTCTAATACCGGTGTTACGTAAGTAGTATAGGCTAAAAGCTTGGTTGAGTGAGGGGCCAACCGAAGGCATCTGCGAAGATAAAAAAGCTTGCGCAGAGCAACCGAAGTAATGTTAGAAATGTGCTCATCGCATCTGAGGCTTGACGTTATCGTGACGCCCAAATATTTGTGCGCAATCACTTTTTCAAGCCTGGTGCCTTTAATGCTGTAGTCATACTGGATAGCTTCTTTTTTTCGGGTTATCGTCTTGCACACAGTTTTTTGGGGGTTAATCGACAATTGCCACATGTCGCACCAGTTGGAAAGATGGTGTAAAGAATCGCTTAGTGCAAGGTGATCTGAATGACTGTTATTTCTTTGTAAATAATGCAGTCGTCGGCGAAAAGACTAATGGTGCAAGAGATACTGTCTGTGATATCGTTAATAAAAACATTGATTGATTGATATGTGGGGTTTAACGTCCCAAAACCACTATATGATTATGAGAGACGCCGTAGTGGAGGGCTCCAGAAATTTCGACCACCTGGGGTTCTTTAACATGCGCCCAAATCTGAGCACACGGGCCTACAACATTTCCGCCTCCATCGGAAATGCAGCCGCCGCAGCCGGGATTCGAACCCGCGACCTGCGGGTCATCGTTAACAAAAACAAGAAATAACAAAGGCCCCAAAATGGAGCCTTGTGGTACTCCGGACGTAACAGGCAAGTTTTCTGATGGTACTTGGTCATACAGGACATATTGTGAACGATTAGTTAAGAAGTCCTTAACCCAATTTGTTAATATTCCATCTCCAATAATACTTCGAAGTTTTGCAATTAGTTTGTTGTGCCATACGGAATCAAACGCTTTTGCAAAGTCTAATAGTATGATATCCGTTTGCGTGCAGTTGTTAATAGATAATGCTAAATTGTGAACAACTTCTGTTAGTTGCGTGGAAGTCGATAATCCACTGCGAAACCCGTGCTGGCAAGATGACAAAACGCCATTACCTTCTAAAAAACGGTTAACTGTTTCAAAATTATATGTTCTAATATTTTGTATGACGTGCTGGTTAAAGATATTGGCCTAAAGTTTGAAGGATTATCGCCATTTTCTGCTTTGGGAATCGGTGCTATTTTAGCTTTTTTTCAGTCGTCTGGAAGTTTTGCTACGGCGAGAGATTTGCGGAGAACCATACCAAGGTATTTGCTGCACCATTCGGCATATCTCTTAAGAAAGGGATTGGGGATGTCATCTGGTCCCGAAAATTTTTTGGGGTCTAGGTCGAGCAAAAGAGAAAATATTCCTTCATCAACCACATCTATAGGGCTGATTCCAATATTATTCATGTGTGCAAGCTGTGGAATTTCGCCGTCATCTTTTGTAAAAACAGAGTAGAAATAGTTGTTGTACATATTAGATTTCGCCATTTTCTGTTGCAACGAAAGCTCAGGACTGCTGTTTTTTCTAGGGCTGAAATGCTTGCAGAACCTTTGTGGGTTACAAAGTACGTACATTTGTGCGGTACATTTGTGTTTAGCTGTCTTTCTGTGTTCCGTTCAAAACATCGTGTATTTTTAACACATCGTCTCTCAGTGCAGTTTTTCTCGCATGGCACACAAAATAAGGGTGAATAACTTAGTCCCCGTAATATATTCATGACACTAGTTAGGCTTCTTACCTATCTTGTATTTTTTCTCTCTCTTTCTACATTCAGCAAGTTGGATGCCCACGCACCGTACGAGTCGTCGCCACGTGCTGTAGAGCCGGTTGAACATGCGTCGGATGCGGTTGTTGGCATGAGCAGCAGTACGGCAAATCGCAATCGAATGCGCACCAAGCGTCCAGCACTCAACGCTTGCGTACGCGGGCGCAGGAGCCAGGTAAAGCATTTAGCGCTAAGTCGAGAACATCATCGATCTCTGCAAGAGCGTGATGCCGCAACGAGCCAAAATGTCAATATAACACATTATGAAGCATAACTTCGAAATCTTAGCACTAAAAATGAAAACAAAAGGAAGAGCCCTAGGCAACTTGAGCGCGAATTTCAAACCACTTTATTTGGGAACACACATAAATATATACAAACTGAAATCACAGAAATCTCACGCCTTCCTCTCTTACAGAGAGAATACTATCAAACAACATACAAAAACAAGAAACGTATTGTCAGGAACAAAACAGGCAAACGCTCATGCGTAACTAGAACGAGAAAGCTTACGGAGTAACTTACAAAATCCCCCATATAGTACCCTGCAAGGGAAAACTGAAACATTCATTGCACAGGCATATCTCGGTGAAACTAAGAAAACATGTTCTTTACGAACGAAAAATCACGAAGAAATAAATTTTTCAGTCACGCTACTGGAGTGCGTAGCACGCGTAACACAAGCTAACCACGTACAGACAGCGCAGAAAAGGCGTGATTTATTGCGGAAGCATGGAGAGAGTCACGCAGGGCGAACATTGATATGAAAGGCAGAATGCGCTTTACTCGTGGAGAATGTTAACCTTGCATAGACGTCGTCTATATATATTCAGTAGAGAAGAGCGTAGATATCAACAGTAAACTGTAGTCAATGCATTTTATCCGCCGCCAATCGGCTCAGACCGCACGCAACGAGGCGCCGGTGCGTGTATTTGTATACGCGCCGCTAACCGCCTATCCACGTTTGCACGGGGAAGGTGCTGCTACTTATAGCCCGATCTCGCTGCGAAGGGCAAGATCTTTTGGGCTGCCTTGTGTCGCTCGCTTGCAGCTTCATTCCGTGTCAAAGGAGGCGCATGTAGGCTTTCTGCGTATATTTTGCATTCCTCGCCTGTTTGTCTTCACTGAGAGGGTATTTCTAATTTTTCTGCATCCTTCGTTCGAGTGTACCGAGATTTTAAAATGAATCGTACGAGGCCACTATGGTTGCCAAGGCTACTTGTTTCGCATGGTTTTTCTGTAAGTCTCAATTAGCGCTGTGCTGTAGTGTGGAGAGGGCATTTCGGTAGCAAGTCTTGCTCTATTAACTTATCTAATATTTACTTTAGTTGCTTAAAATACATAGTAAAATAGTCGCTATGATGATATTGTTTAATGTAGCGTATGCATCTATCGACATGGTCGGATATTAGCAGTAGCTGCGTAGAACAACAGTAAAACGTTTCATTGTGCCTAAAAACGGCAGCTAATGTAGCGTTATTTCACTCATTCTATGGCGTTGTGCAAGAAAGAAAGTGTATGAATTGTCGGAAAATTACGCCTCACAGATATTGTGTGTTGTTTCTCATTAGAAACAGTCTGGGAAGTTACAGAAAAGCAGACAAAAAAAACTTACGCATCCCAGCTATTCACTATCGCAGCTTTCAGATTCAGATTTTCAGATTCTTCATTTCAGCATTCATTATGAAACAAATGCTAGGACAGGAGCAAAAAGCCGCTATCACAGTGGTTTGACGAAGGCCCCTGCCCCTACAGAATTTGGCAGGAGACAATACACGTACACAAAAACTGCAATACATCGATATACATATCGATTATCATTCAAGAAAAAAAAACGCATACCACACTGAAATGTGTGTTGCAAGTTTACAGCACAACAAAAAGCTTCCTTTTTTTTCGTACACAGAAGGCACTTTTTTAGTGAATAGTTCTCAACATTTACGAACTCAGTCATAGAAAGCATATATCATGGTGAAACCATGCAGATTTTCAAGTACATAAACGTATGTAGGAAGATTTTCACACACACAACAAAAATAAAAGATATACCATACCTAAGAAACACGAAATAAAAAGCAAGCACATATGTGGCATAAGATTACTCACATAAAGCTGCACGGCTAAAAAATACTCCCTTAACATTTGGCGCGAAGTAGTATTTGAATTATTGTTTTCCCCTTCCAAGATTGTTAAGCAGTAATAATATACAGTATGGTAGCTGGTCTCTTCCATGATTGGCTCGTGATAAGGGGACAGCCCAAGTGTCACGCTCTCTAATGTCATAATAGATTTTATGTGATTTGCTTAAGTTACCGAGAAGAATAAATGCACTGTAGCCTCCTTTAACGATTTCTTTATACATCGTGGCAAGGTTAAACTCATAATGTTAACAAACTGGGAAAACATTAAACTGAGCCAATAATGGAGTTATATGGCAGTCTTAAGAAATACGTGCAACGAACCGCAATACTTTTTTGTAGCATAAATAAAGCCCTGCAATTCTTCTTTGTCATTGTTCTCCATACTTAATTACAATCTACATACAAGCGCATTGTTTTGGTTCATCAGGTAAGACCTGAGAAGATCCAGTGGTAATGCACAGAATCCATTATTTTCTAGCTTTTGTAGTAAAGTAGCTTGTAGTAAAGTAGCTTGGGTGGGGCCAGGGTTCGTTTCCACGTCAACGCATAAAATCAACCGACAAGCATGAAAACACTCATATGCTATATTCCGACAACGCCGAGGGCACGGCAAGGCCAAGATACATCGATAATCAATACGAAACGAACCCACGTTGGAACTAACCTGCATGAGCCCCACCACGGTGTTCTAGTGGCTAAGGTACTCGGCTGCTGACCCGCAGGTCACTGGTTCGAATCCCGGCTGTGGTGGCTGCATTTCCGATGGAGGCGGAAATGTTGTAGGCCCGTGTGCTCAGATTTGGGTGCACGTTAAAGAACCACAGGTAGTTGAAATTTCCGGAGCCCTCCACTACGGCGTCTCTCATAATCACATGGTGGTTTTGGGACGTTAAACCCCACAAATCATTATGCTGAAGCACTGTTTATTTCTTATCCAGGAGGGGTGTCTATGTTGCTATATTTGAAAACTAAGGTATCCTGTTATCCTGATAACATACCAAACGCATTTCTACGATGGTATGCTTTATCTCCAGCAAAGTTTTTGGTTATCATTTTTGGCTGTTCTTTGTCGTCTTCCCAGCTGCCCAGTCTTCCCAGCTGCCCAGTGACTGGAGGACAGCCCTCGTTGTACCCATCTTTAAAAAAGGGGACCGCTTAGAACTAGGAAATTACCGTCCAATCTCACTAACTTCGCAATGTTGTAAAATTATTCAACACATCATAGCTACTAGTATAAACAAGTGTTTTAAAGAACGCTGTACGTTAACTATGTATCAACATGGTTTTCGGAAAGGATTATTTATCGTAACTCAACTTGTCACACTGTTTAACTCTCTTGCATGAAACATCAATAGACACGGTAGGACAGATATGCTCTTCTTAGATTTCTGCAAAGCCTTCGATAAAGTTCTCCATAGTAAACTCATTTCGAACTAACAGCAATAGGTATACCCTAAATATTCGTTTGTTAGATTTCTGCGTATTTAAATAATCGGGAACAGTACATTGACGTAGGGTCCAATATTCGGACTGTCTTCTGATCACATCGGGCGTACCACAGGGCAGAGTGTTCGGCCCTTTGATTTTTTTAGTGTTATCAATGATATCGTTGATGTTATTCACCCTAGTGTGGATATAAGATTCTTTGCAGATGATGGTGTTTTGTTCAAAGAAATACATTCTATTAACAATTTCAACGATATGAGCAGTAGTCTTTCCAATATATATGAATGGTGCAACAAATGGGGAATGTGTCTCAACGCGCACAAATGTATGTGTCTTCCACTAACTCGACAAAAGAATCCACAATCGTATACATACATATTAGGGTCTTCACCACTGCAACAAGTCAACTCCTACAAATACCTTGATGTGATACTCGCTTCTAACTCATCTTCGAATCTCCATATTTATAATGTTTGTTTGTGTGCCTTTCGCAAACTATGTCTTCTTAGACATAAACTTCAAGGGGCTCCCACGATTGTTAAACTACTTTGTTACACAGCCGTTGTGCGACCAAAACTAGAGTACGCGAGCATAGTATGGAGTCCTTATACAAAACGTAGTATATATACTCTTGAGCGTATTCAAAGAAAAGCTGTTAGATTTATATTCTACAGGTACTACAAGTTAGACTCATCCTCAGATTTAATGCTAGCCAACAACATTCCCTTACTGCAGATGCGACGACGAAAAGCTAGATTAGAATTCCTTGATTAACTTTTGAACAAACAAATTGCTCTAGAACCATCCCCGTATTTGACACCCCTTAGTAGACGGCCCACCCTACAACCCTCCTCAAAGGCCTTGATCCCATATCTTGCTCGCACAGACCTACTAAAGTATTCGTACTTTCCAAGAACCATAAGTGAATGGAACTGTCTTACTATTAGTTGTGATGAGTGAACTAACCTACCAAACAACCTTCTTCGCCCTTTATTGTTTCGTTTCACAATTATGTTATTTATATTTCTATATGTATTACCACCTTGCTTGGACCTCGAGTCTTCAGTATTGAATAAGTAAATAAAATATATAAAAATTCGACATGTCATTTTGGTCACTTCATTTGAACAAAGCAGTTACCATTGCCTGTTCCGTTTTTTTTCGGGGACATACCAGTAGACACACAAATATTTAATACGCGCGCGAAAGCATCTACTAGAAAAGCGGGTGCAAATTCAATTGGTTTAATCTGCAGACCATCATTGTTCCTTGCTCTACTGTTCTTTAATGATATGAAAGCAGAGTAAAGTTCTTCGGGTGTCGTGGGCTTGAAAAATGCCGTGTGTACACTGGATTGATTGACTGATTGATGTGTGGTTTAACGTGCCAAAACCACCATATGATTATGAGAGACACCGTAGAGGAAGGCTCCGGAAATTTCAACCACCTGGGGTTCTTTCCCTGATCTGAGCACACGGGCCTACAACATTTCCGCCGCCATCAGAAATGCAGCCGCCGCAGCCGGGATTTGACCCCGCGACCTGCGGGTCAGCATCCTAGTGCCTTAGCCACTAGACCACCGTGGTGGAGCCATGTGTACATTGGGCGCTCTCATGTAATTGAGAGCGTCTGTACTGGGAACGCTAATTTCTAAACTTGTAAAGTGTTGTTTGAAGCAGTTTGCTAATTCAACACTCTTTAGCTGCTTCCCATTCTCACTAACTTCGAGCTCTTCATTGCTTTTGCTTTGGTTCAGAAGTTTATTTAGTGCACACCAAACTAAATTGCCTGTGGAGTGCGTATCACTAAACAGTTTCTCAATTTATGCCTTTATTGCATCACAAATAAACGTCACAAAGAAAAAGCAGAAAGATCATCTGAGCCTCTCGAACCCACGAAGTGGCTGTACAAGTCTTTTTTCATTGCGAATCAGCTTTAAACATTTATTTGTTAACCAAGGCTTGCGTAGCATTTTTCATGTCTTTACCATCGGTAACTTTAAACAACTAGTAGATATTTATAACATGCGCATTAGTGTATCTTAGGCTGTATTTGCATCGCTACAGTTGAATACGGGTGCCCAGTCAACAGCTTAAAGCTGATCTCCAAAATCATTGTTCTTGGATTTCTTTCCTGAATTAAAAGAGATTTACATTCGCATCGTCGTTCTGTAAGGATGCTGTTTCGTTTAGAAAACATGTAAATCGGCTAATGATCGCCCAAATTACCAGCAACCTTTTTTCTTTAAATTCCACACATGTTCTTTGTTGATTTCAAACAGAAAGCGCTTATCGATAGAGATGAGATGAAAACAGAAGGTGTAGCCTGGAGGGCAATTTCGGATAGGCCAGTTGCCATACATTTTCAAGCATTTTTTATAGTGTCGTTAAATGTTTTCATATGTTGCCAGGTAATGCTTTCATTGACCCTGTCGCTTCAATATCGTAGAAGTGATTTCGTTGTACCCCTTATTGTGGCGGAGCAAATTGCTAATATTAAGAAATGGAATGCCTTCACCTAGGCAAACACATACGTTGCCATTGTTATGCTTCGAGGACCGGTTGATATAGTCATTCGGCGCTTTTCTCAGCATGAGTTGTACGGTAGCTTTTTTGTGTGTGTCGCCTGGCGCCACTCCGTCAGATCCATTTGCTTGTTTATAAAAGAGCATCGGGCGTTCGTTATAGCGTCCGAATCGCCCGGGATGTTACCTAAGCGTAAAAGCAGCCAGGCGCATTCCGATGTCATCAACATGTTCCAGATGGGCAGCACTTCGTATCTGGGCTGAGGGTGTGCTTGCTTATTTGCACAAGCCGGATGTCGGCGCGATACCCTAATGGACTCAAGATGAGACTGCATACCCGACATCTGAAAGCTTCAATGCGGTCGATCACAGTGTGTGCTGCTTACATGGTTTGCTGGTTGTGAGCTTGGAAATTTGTCGAGTCTAATTTTATGTGCGCGGCTTGTGCAGTTTGTTCAGTGTCCCATATATTGAAGAGGTCGTGAAATGTTTTCAGAAAATTTTCAGGTGCCTGTATTTTCAGAACCCTGGCCGTCCATTCAATGCCTCGACTCACTTGGTCGCCTAGGTACTTAGAATAACTTAAAAAGCATAATTTTGGTGTCCTAGTGTTCCCGTCATTTGTTCAGCGGATGTCTGTAAGACAGCCAATGAGAACTGTCATCGACGAAACATTGCGACGCAGCAATGTTTATAAGCCTTAGTTGACCGTATTTCGTTGCACTATGCTTTTTTAGATTACGCGCCGTCACCGCCATAACAATAACTTTGAGGTTGGTTTCGTTGCTGGCGTTGTCTTCCGGCGGAAAATGGTCTGAACACAGAAAGCTACTCTGTGTGCCTTTGGAGCCATCGTGGTTGATAGCTCGAAGCCTCACTGCTCAGCGCCGTCGCTCACAGGGCAGTTTGGAAAGCGATTGTTGTTTGTACACTGATAAGTTGTGTAGCACAGTCAGTCTAACGACACACATGGCTGGCGTACAGCATAGACTAATTCACCGAAAACACGCAGTATAACACAACCTCACGCAACGAGTAACAAAAACAGGGACGCTGCACTAGCTACACCGATCAAGCAGAGGTAACTGGCGGGAAGGCAAGGACACACCTCTGACAGAACCCGGATGTACTTGAAAGTGGAACCAAGTAGATCACTCGCTGTAAGTAGAACCAAGTAGATCACTCGCTGTATTCAGTGATACCTTGCTCAGTGGGCTTGGCAGCACCTTCTTCGGACGGACGCTCATGCATTTCTGCTTTTTCGTCCAGATTGCCCTGCTGCGGGCGGATGCCGCCGTGGGATTTGCAGATATTGCCTCACCGCAAGACAGTACCATCGCGCATGCGCAGGGACAAGGCCTCGATGGAACATCATCATGGGAGGCTACGCCCCAGGTGTTGTGTCGACGCCATGACGTTCGCAGTGTGACGTCAGCGGACACTGACCAGCTAGGCTATAAAACCAAGGTCCGTCTTCAGCGGCCTTTCAGTGGGCTTGGCAGCACCTTCTTCGGACGGACGCTCATGCATTTCTGCTTTTTCGTCCAGATTGCCCTGCTGCGGGCGGATGCCGCCGTGGGATTTGCAGATATTGCCTCACCGCAAGACAGTACCATCGCGCATGCGCAGGGACAAGGCCTCGATGGAACATCATCATGGGAAGCTACGCCCCAGGTGTTGTGTCGACGCCATGACGTTCGCAGTGTGACGTCAGCGGACACTGACCAGCTAGGCTATAAAACCAAGGTCCGTCTTCAGCGGCCTTTCAGTGGGCTTGGCAGCACCTTCTTCGGACGGACGCTCATGCATTTCTGCTTTTTCGTCCAGGTTGGTGACAAATATTCTGTCTATCAGTCTATTCGTGACGATTCTCTTACTTTGATAGTGCTGCCAAGCCCACAATGTTTGTTTGTTTCGCTGTGTGACTGTTTGATTGTCATTAGATTGCTCTTGTTAGCATCGGGAGACGTGGAGCTGAACCCAGGTCCGTCTTCGGAATCAGAATCCGAGGCTACTGTAAACAGTCAGCTTCTTAGAAAAATCTTAAAAGAGCAAACGAAAACCAATAAGACGCTCACCATGCTTTCTGCCAACCTGAAACAAGTGGAAAAAACTATAGGTGGTGTTCAAGAAAGGATAGCGTCGATTGAAAAAGAGCTTGGACGGCTACAAAAATGCGAGGAAAAGCTGGTTGAGCACGAAGCAGCGTGCAAGGGGACGAGGGAACTAGTGAACGCGCTTACGATTAAAGTTGATGACCTTGAAAACCGAAGTCGAAGAAACAACTTGATGATTTATGGTTTAAGTGAAGAATCAAAAGAAGATAACAAATCTCTGCAAGACAGGGTTCAACAACAAGTATTTAAGGACTTACTTGGCGTCGAAGTGAATTCGATAGAGCGCATCCACAGAGTAGGTTTTAAACGTGCTGGGAAACACCGACCAATTATGTTAAGGCTATTTGATTACTCTGAGAAAACTACAATTATGTCGGCTTGTTTCAAGCTAAAAGGAACACAGATTTCCATATCTGAAGATTTTTCCAAGAGAGTTCGCGACTTACGCCGCAGGTTGTGGCATTCGGCAGCAGTGGAAAAAACCAATGGAGCAAAGGTTTCACTCTTGTTTGATAAACTGAAAGTAGACGATAAAGTTTATATCTGGGACGAGCTTTCAAACCAACGGCTGGAAGTTACACGACGTGATGCGCAGGCCCGGCGGAATTCTGGTCATTCTGCAACAACCCGAGTGAACACGAGAAGCAGCAGTAAAAAATGACAGCCTGTCAGCAAAGTTCTCAGAGTTGTTTCACTGAATGCGCGTAGTGTTGTTAACAAAGCCAGTTCCCTTGAAGACGTTATCTCCTGTTACCAGCCACACGTCTTAGTAATCACTGAGACATGGCTACATGCAGATGTTCAAGATTCGGAAGTCATACCGTCTTCTTACAAGCTTATTCGTAAAGATAGGGAGTCACGCGGGGGAGGAGTAGCAATCGCCATTAAAAATAACGTCGCATTTACTGTTTTGGATGGCATCAACAACCACGAAAGCGTGTGGTGCAGAATTAAATTTCTTGGTAAAAGAATACTTTTAGGGGGCGTGTATCGACCACCGAGTTCTTCGCCCGAATACTTAGAAGCCATTCAAGACTACCTTGCAGATAATACAAATTCTCGATCCCGGATTATAATAACAGGAGATTTCAACCTACCGGGTATAAACTGGGCTGATTTTTCTTATGATGGCAAAGAATCTCGAAGTGCAGATATACTGATTACGACCGCATTCAACTTCTGCTTACAACAACTAGTTTCTGAGGCTACTAGGGTTGACAGTTCATCATCATCCCTCCTTGATTTGGCATTGGTTAGCAGCTCGTTCCAAGGTTGTTCAGCCAATGTAGAAGAAGGAATATCTGATCACAAGTTGCTTGCTGTGTCATGTCCTGTTTCGGGAACACGTTCATTTACTAGACCGTCGGATACTTTCGTGAGAGATTACACTCATGCGGATGATAACGCTATCTTAGAATACTTGGAATCGCGCTTTGATCGTTTTAGCCAAGTTAATGATGTCAATGAAATGTGGTCAAATTTTAGAGAAATTGTTCTCGTTTGCGAGCAAAGATATGTGCCGTTAAAAAAGAAACGAGTTAATAGGGAATATCCGTGGTTCACGAGAGAAATGATTCATTTGAAACGCAAAATTAAGCGTCAGCGCAAGCGTCAGAACACGAGTGATTTTTCAAGCCTTACTTCTAAGTTGCGAGAACTAACGCGATCGGCAAAGGAAAGATTTTTTTTCAGATACTCTACCGTCATTCATGAAGAATGAACCCCAAAAATTCTGGCGCTATCTGTCAAAAGATAAACGAGGCATTTCAGAGATCAGGGTCGAGGGAGAAAGTATTGTTGACGCGACTACCATTGCCAACAAATTTAATGTCTTTTTCCAGTCCGTTTTTACACGGACAGCCACGCATGCTCAGTTGCGGTCATACGACTCTGATAGCCTCATGTCAGAAGTGGAAATCACTGAGGATGGAGTCCTTTGCCTTTTACACAAACTAGATGTAAAAAAATTACCTGGTCCGGACGGACTATCTAATACTTTTTTGAGTAGATATGCTGTTTGGGTGGCAAGATATTTATATCGCATTTACACTGCATCGTTAGACGCTGCAGTTATTCCTGATGACTGGCGCTCGGCAAAAATAATTCCGGTACATAAATCGGGCTCCACTTTGGAAGTTAACAATTACAGGCCTGTTTCCTTAACTAGTACTTGCTGTAAATTATTTGAGCACATTATATTTAAGGCCATGATCACTTACTTAGAAAATAACAAACTACTGTATGCCCAGCAGCATGGATTTAGGTCTGGTTTGTCGACCGTCACCCAACTGGCTGAAATAACTGATGATTTAATTAGAACGCTTAATTTGAAAGGTCAAACCGATGCCATTTTTTTGGATTTTTCTAAGGCCTTTGACGTCGTACCCCATCAGAATTTAATAACAAAATTATTAGCTATAGGCATTGAGCAGAAGGTTGTAGCATGGATCGCGAGCTACTTGAGTAACAGGAGACAGTGTGTTACCATAAATGGCTGTCTCTCGAAAGAGTTGGCAGTGCATTCGGGAGTTCCGCAGGGCTCAGTCCTCGGACCTCTTCTTTTTTTGGTTTATATTAATGATATTTATCTCTGTGTCGAGCCACCGATCCAGATTAAACTATTTGCGGACGACTGCGTAGTGTACACATCCATAAATAACGAAGAAGACCAAATTAAACTTAATGATGCCTTGCGCTCAATTAACGAATGGTGTATAAGGTGGGGACTAAAAATAAATCGTTCAAAAACAAATTCCGTTACGTTTACCAACAAAACGTTACCCCTTCATTTCACATATTTCATAGGAAATGCTGCAATCACGAGAGCTGATCGGGTTAAATATCTGGGAGTTACACTTACCAGTAACCTCAGTTGGGAAACGCACGTTGAAAATGTGTGTTCGGGTGCACTGAAGAAATTATCCTTTTTGAAAAGAAAACTGCGTAACACTCCTCCCACGTTAAAACTAAAAGCGTATAAAGCCCTCGTGCGACCAAAATTGGAGTATGCCGACATTATTTGGAGCCCTTGGCAACAATATTTGATTAAGAAAATAGAAAGGGTCCAAAATTTAGCTCTGCGCTTTATATATTCCGCTTACTCCCGACAACATAGTGTAACTAATCTACGTAATAGGGCAAGCCTACAAATACTAGAACAGCGCAGGATAATATCCAGATTAAAATTCGTCTACCAACTTGATCACGGGGACTTTAAATTATCACGGGAACGATACCTTCAGCAGCCTTCTAAATTTTCAGCTAGGACAAATCACAACAAAACGTTTAGGCAGCCACCTAGCCACATTAATGCCCACAAGTTCGCTCTCTTTCCTCGCGCAATTTTTCATTGGAACGCATTACCTGCGGAAGTAGTGAATGCTGCCTCGACGGCTTCATTCACTCAACAGATAGAAAAGATTAATTTCACCATATAAGTGATGTATGCTGAAAATAGTGTCATTTGAGTGCAAATCATCCGGCTACAAATGTTGAAAATATTCTTAGTTGAGCGCAGTTCTGTTGAACAGCGAGAAAATATATTTGACTTTTCTGTACTTGATAGTTATGTATTCTTTTATTTATGCCCTGTACTCCAGTGTATTACTAGTTATTGCTTGATTGTATTGTTTGTATCCCACTCCTGCATGGGCCCGGGTAGGGCCTGCAGTATCTGTAAATAAATAAATAAATAAAGTAAGAGCCCAGCATACAACCCAGAGGGCAAAAATTGTAGTGTTTTTTTTTTCTTTTCTCATTTTCTAACCTCGTAACCTATAGCTATTACTCCGCTATTTCAGAACTTTGTCCGGACTGCCACAATCGCAGCGATTGGAACCACGTGCTCCGGAGATGCCCCTCTTTACAAAAAAATGAAGAATTTTTAGAAGATCCCTTTCATTTAATGCTCACGAGTGCGGTTCTCATACAAGAACTCAAGGCTGTCCGAAAGGCCCGCGATGCGGTGGTGAGGCATGACCTCCCGTCCCTACGTGGGAGCGGCCCGCGATCTTACCTCTACCTGGGCTGGGCAGCGGCAGTGCCGGCAGTATGCCTAACCGCTTCGTTTTTATTCTGCAGGTTTTCAGATTCCTGACGACCCTGAATCAACACTCCTGTGTAACAACCTGCTTTGAGCATGTGCCGACCACCACTGCGTTATCGTTCTTTGGGAACTTCACGCCCAGCATCAACCGTTACCATATCGACTGCTCTGTCACGCGCGCGTGTGCCTTCCGTGGCATGCCCTGCAGCTGTTTGACCGGAGTGCTACATGTGCAAGACCACCTTGACCAGCCAATCATCGACTGTCATCATTCTGTTACGTCATCAAAGAAAAGTATAAAACCCCTGGACCTGGTCTCTGTCGTCAGTGGGCTGGGCAGCGGCAGTGCCGGCAGTATGCCTAACCGCTTCGTTTTTATTCTGCAGGTATGTTATCTTGATCTTACCAAGTGTTTTCGCTCTGACGATCGGTGTTTGCTGCTGCTGCCCTGCCCACACAATTTTGTCAGTGTTTGTTCTCATGCCGTATGTAGTTTACGTCGCCTTCTCTTAAGCGGCGATGTTGAACTAAATCCTGGCCCCCCTAAACCTTCTGCCGCTAAAGGAAGCAGTAATGATGGGAGTGCTCAGGGGCCCACGACACGTTCTAAGAATGAGGCAGGCACTGTTTTGATGTATGGTAACTCGTCTGTGGAGCAACTCCTTTCTAAAATCCTCGACGGTCAAAGTCAAATGGCCAAAGATATCCTTGACATCAAAAATTTTCACCATACCGTCAACGCTAGATTGGATTCTCTGGATTCGCGTGTTTCGGCCCTTGAGTCTTCCCATGCCGTCTCAGCACCACCTGTTTCATCGGTACCATTTAACAGTGAATTTGCGGCTTTGTCACAGACGGTTAATGAACTGAGATAAAAAAAATGATGATCTTGAAAATCGCATGAGACGCAACAACTTAATCTTGCATGGTTTGAAAGAAGAGGACGACGAAAATAGTGAAAGTCTCCGGGCTAGGGTATCACAAGTATTCAGTGATACCTTGCTCATAGACTGTCCTCCCATTGAACGTTGTCATAGGCTAGGGCGGTCCCGAGTCAACCATGTTCGGCCCGTCATTGTGAGGCTTCTAGACTTCAGCGATAAAACAAAAGTGATGAAAAACGTCTCAAAGTTCAAAGGATCCGACTGCTACGTTACGGAAGATTATTCCCAAAGTATGCGCTCTGTCCGGAGAAAGCTCTGGGGTGTTTCTGCTTCATTTCGTGACAGCGGGTCTAAAGTACGTTTGCGTTTCAATAAACGTTTTATTGATGACATTCAGTGTACCTTAGATGCAACTTCTAACACGCTTGTTAAAGTACCCTCCCGTAGATCTTCACGTCACCCTGCTCCTACCGCTGAATCTTCATCTCCTCCCTGACTACCCCAATATCCATGTAATGACCTAATAATTTTGAATGTCAATGCAAGAAGTCTAGTGAATAAATTTTCTAGCTTTGTCTCTCTGGTATCCACGTGTTCCCTGCACATAGTAGGTGTAACTGAATCTTGGCTACATGAAGGCGTTTACGACTCTGAGATAACTCCACCCGGGTACGCCCTAGTTCGTTGTGACCGACGGAGCGGCAAAGGCGGGGCAGTTGCTTTACTCTTTCGGTCGGATTTGACGTTCTCTGTTTTGCCTGTGCCTCTAGTTGTTGAATCGGTGTGGTGCAAGCTTTACTTATTTTATTTTATTTGTTTTATTTATTGCATACTGCCAGCCACCTCTTGGTGGCCAAGGCAGGAGTGATACAAACTTTCATACTTGCAGCCACTTATAACACTATTCTTCACGGCGCAGAAATAAAATCACCACATAACAGGTTTGCGTGGAACATGAATACTCGGGTTACAGGAGCAACACAAGAGCGGTATCAAAAATACAATCCAAATTTTTGTTCCTAACACGAAGTGAAAAAACATCATAAAAAGAATTGAAATCTGCACATACGACCAGACAGCTTTTACTACAGACAGGCAGTGGCAGCTGATAAGAATGCGTCGGGCGCTGCGATGCTGGTGACGTCATGAGGTAGTTCATTCCAGTCGGAAATTGTTCGTGGAAAGAAGGAATATCGCCGAGAATTTGTTTTTGTAAGTGGCACCACTATGGTGTTATCATGCTTGTTCCGAGTTTTCCGCGATGTATTGTACTGCATGTAAGTGTTAAAGGCGAGTCCTGAGTGTCCGTTGACTATGTTATAAAGGAATTTTAAGCGATGTAGCTTTCTACGCGACTCCAATGTGGGAAGGGCGGATCTATTACGGAGTTCAGTGACTGAACAGTGTCTACTATACGCGTGGTAAATAAACCGGAGGGATTTATTTTGGACTCGTTCTAGTAAGTATATTTCAGTTTGTGTGTGTGGATCCCATACAACGTCAGCATATTCCAACAATGGGCGTACCAATGTAGTGTAAGCAACTAGTTTTGTTTTGCTGGTGCAGTGCCTCATGCGATGCTATAAGAACCACAATCGCCGCAGTGCTGCTGATGTTATACCTTCAATATGAGTTTTCCAGCTCAAATTAGAAATGATTGTCAGACCAAGGTATTTGTACTGGTTAACGGTTGTTATAGCAGTGTTGTTTAACATGTAAGTGAATTCCGAGGGATTTTTTTTACGTGTTATGGTCATCTTGACGCACTTTGCTATGTTGAGGCTCATTTTCCAGGAGTTACACCATGCTGTAACAACTGATAAGTATTCATTTAGGGTGGCGTGATCTGTTCTTGATTGAATGGGCAGGTACGCAACGCAGTCGTCCGCGAAAAAACGACACTGCACAGTAGATTCGGATGACATGTCATTTAGATAAACTAAAAATAAAAGTGGTCCTAGGACAGAGCCCTGTGGTACCCCAGAATGCACGGGAGCGGAAGAAGAATTTTTATCTGCTATCCGAACGTATTGGTGTCGATGGGATAGATAACAATCAAGCCATCGAAGAATTCTTTCGTTGGTTAGGATTCGGCGAATTTTAAACATCAAATGGGAATGGGAAACTCGGTCGAAAGCTTTTTCAAAGTCTAAAAAAATCGCATCTATTTGTCCGCCTTTGTCAAGTGTTTTTAGAAAGTCATCAGTAGTGTGAATTAACTGTGTGGTGGTTGAAAAGCCTTGCCGGAAACCGTGTTGATTTGGGGAAAAAAATGGTTACTCTCCAGAAATGAACTTAAGTGTTTGAAAAGGAAGTGTTCCATAACCTTGCCGGCTGTACATAACAACGAAATAGGGCGGTAGTTTTTCACGTCATATTTATCACCTGATTTATGAATGGGTACCAATTTACCCTTCTTCCAATCTACTGGAACTTCGCCTTGTAACAGGCTTTCCCTAAATATTAAGCCTAAGTATTTGGAACACCACTCGGCGTACCGATAAAGAAAAGCATTAGGTATTTCATCTGGCCCAGCTGATTTTTTTGTGTCTAGGTGAAGTAGAGCTGACAAGATGCCTTCATCTGTTATAATCAAGTCTGGCAGTTCGAGATTGTTTGCGTGGAAATCAGGAGGGGTGTCGCCCGTTCGCAAAAAAACAGAAGAGAAGTAGTCGTTAAATGCTGTTGCTATGCAGCTGGCATCAGTCACGTCCGCGTCCTTGATTTTAATTTTTGTCACTTTCACTTTTTTGTCGGAGAGGTGCATCCAAAATTTTCTTGGATTGGTTGTGAGAAAGTTGTGCATTTTTACGTTGAAGAAATGAAATTTGGAGCTTTTAATCTTGTTGCGCAGTTCGGCGCGGAGGCTCGTCAGAGCAGTACTACGTGGTTGTGTTTTTGAGCATGACAGGCGTTTTATCTTGCGTTTTAGATGGAGTATGTCGCGCGTAATCCAAAGACTACGGCCATGTATTTTTTTTACTTTCTCCGGAACGAACGAACTTATACATTTGTGAACGGTTGTCTTAAAGTGCGACCATAGCTGGTTAACGTCACAGCGATTATGAAAATGTTTGTTAGTAATTTTGTCGTACTCCTCCTCTAGGAGGTCCAAAATACTTTCGTCCGAGGCAGTATTAAAATTGAGGAATCTAGATACTTGGGTGGCCGAGGGAGTACACAACATGTTGGTTTTAAATAATACTAGTTCGTGGTCCGATATACCTGGTACAACTTCAATTGTGTTGTTAAACTTGCAAATAGACTCGGAAACAAAAATAATGTCCAGAATCGAACTTGTGCCTGCAGTGACACGCATAGGAGTCTTTACAAGTTGCGTCATGCTACAGGAAAACGCTATATCAAGTAGCAATTCGGAGTGCTGGCAGGGTGTTGTAACGCAAAAGTTATCCCAGTTTATTTTTGGCAGATTTAGATCACCTCCTACAAGAATGTGGGTATAACGTTTGCTTTGTTCGAGCAAAAAATCTTGCAAAGCTTCGAGTACCGCTATATCGGAATTGGGCGGCCTGTAGACAGCGCCAATGAGCATGCTCAAATTTTTATGCCGAAGAACTATCCAAGTCATTTCGACGCACGTCCCGTGCGACAAAACCTTAAAATCCATGTCCTTTTTCAGTACTATCGCTACACCGCCCCCCTTTGAACCTCGGTCGTGACGAACGATTTCATGAGAGCTAGGAATTACTGCCGAGTCGGGAATGTCATTTTGAAGCCATGTTTCAGTAAGAATTGTGACGTCGGGATCATAAGCAATGAGGACGCTTTCTAGATCGACCGATTTGTTGACGACACTTCGAGCGTTTATGTTTATTACAGCAAATGTTGACGGGACCGCGTGAGAAAGTGGAGCCGGTAGCGCTCGTTGAGGCTCCCGATTGCTGCTGTGTCACTGCACAGCTACCGGAACCCTTGAGTTCAGTGAGTCATCCCACCGATAAAGCTTACCGTTGACTTTGATCTTGTCAAAGATCAAAGCAACTTTTGCTCCACTACTCCGTTCTTCTCGTGCGCTCGCCCATAGCTCTTTTCGTATTTGTTGCACTCGAGGCGAAAAATCCTCCGAAATGCTGTACCCTGTGCCTTTTAGATTACCGCAGTTCTTTAGAATCCTAGTTTTGTCTCTTCCGTCAACTAGCTTCAGAATGACTGGCCGGCACTTGTTTGCCACTGGCTTGCCAATCCTATGAATGCGCTCGATGGCGACATTTGGCACATGAATTATGTCTTCCAAGATGCCCTTTGCCACTTGTTCACCAAGAGGCTGATCAGCATCATTCTTTTCTGTCACGCCAAAAATAAGCAAGTTATTTCGTCGACTGCGGTTTTCAAGGTCGTCAATTTTTTTTTGTCAGCCCGTCTACTTGTTTTTGTAGGTCAGCTACCTTGGTTGTGTTAGAAGCGACAGTTCGAGAAAGGTCATCCAGTTTTTTTTCGATACTGGTCAGCCTATCAACCGTTTTACTTAATTGTTGGTTGACCGCGCTCGAACTGTCTTTCAGCTCGCGAATATCATTGATAATAGTTTTCAGCATTGCTTCTGTTGTGGGGCCCGGATTAGGCTCAACATCACCACACGACGACAATAGGTCAACCAGGCATTCATAAACGGCACAGTACGCAAGAAGCAATGACCGTGGGCACGGCAGAAGCACAAGGCAAACATTGTCGTCTCGATAACATGAAAGATTGCGATCGTCTCTCACCTGTACGAAAAACAGGAGCGGATTTCTGAGCAACATATTCGCAGAGCTTCCGCCGTGCCCACTGGTGAAGATGGCCCGGTCCAAGCGATTTATACTCTCTTCCATCGCTGACGTAATCGACGTCGTGCTGAGCTGCGCAGCTGGTTGGGGTGGCCAAGAGCGCATGCCCAGGAGTTCGTCGCTGAAGCAGCATTTTGAAGAATCCATGTTCCAGCTGCCACGGTGCCAATCCTCGCTGATGTCCGGGAGAGCGCTGCACTCCGCCTGCCCGTGACCGGTGGATGAAGCGAAGACCACGGCCTGTACGAAAAACAGGAGCGGATTTCTGAGCAACATATTCGCAGAGCTTCCGCCGTGCCCACTGGTGAAGATGGCCCGGTCCAAGCGATTTATACTCTCTTCCATCGCTGACGTAATCGACGTCGTGCTGAGCTGCGCAGCTGGTTGGGGTGGCCAAGAGCGCATGCCCAGGAGTTCGTCGCTGAAGCAGCATTTTGAAGAATCCATGTTCCAGCTGCCACGGTGCCAATCCTCGCTGATGTCCGGGAGAGCGCTGCACTCCGCCTGCCCGTGACCGGTGGATGAAGCGAAGACCACGGCCTGTACGAAAAACAGGAGCGGATTTCTGAGCAACATATTCGCAGAGCTTCCGCCGTGCCCACTGGTGAAGATGGCCCGGTCCAAGCGATTTATACTCTCTTCCATCGCTGACGTAATCGACGTCGTGCTGAGCTGCGCAGCTGGTTGGGGTGGCCAAGAGCGCATGCCCAGGAGTTCGTCGCTGAAGCAGCATTTTGAAGAATCCATGTTCCAGCTGCCACGGTGCCAATCCTCGCTGATGTCCGGGAGAGCGCTGCACTCCGCCTGCCCGTGACCGGTGGATGAAGCGAAGACCACGGCCTGTACGAAAAACAGGAGCGGATTTCTGAGCAACATATTCGCAGAGCTTCCGCCGTGCCCACTGGTGAAGATGGCCCGGTCCAAGCGATTTATACTCTCTTCCATCGCTGACGTAATCGACGTCGTGCTGAGCTGCGCAGCTGGTTGGGGTGGCCAAGAGCGCATGCCCAGGAGTTCGTCGCTGAAGCAGCATTTTGAAGAATCCATGTTCCAGCTGCCACGGTGCCAATCCTCGCTGATGTCCGGGAGAGCGCTGCACTCCGCCTGCCCGTGACCGGTGGATGAAGCGAAGACCACGGCCTGTACGAAAAACAGGAGCGGATTTCTGAGCAACATATTCGCAGAGCTTCCGCCGTGCCCACTGGTGAAGATGGCCCGGTCCAAGCGATTTATACTCTCTTCCATCGCTGACGTAATCGACGTCGTGCTGAGCTGCGCAGCTGGTTGGGGTGGCCAAGAGCGCATGCCCAGGAGTTCGTCGCTGAAGCAGCATTTTGAAGAATCCATGTTCCAGCTGCCACGGTGCCAATCCTCGCTGATGTCCGGGAGAGCGCTGCACTCCGCCTGCCCGTGACCGGTGGATGAAGCGAAGACCACGGCCTGTACGAAAAACAGGAGCGGATTTCTGAGCAACATATTCACAGAGCTTCCGCCGTGCCCACTTAAACAAGCATCATCTCATGGTTGGTGTCTGCTACCGCCCACCTGGCACCTCCGTCGATCATATACGCAATCTCAATAGTTATATTTATAACCACAATACTGGTTCATCTAATATTATCTGTATGGGTGATTTCAATGCACCCGGAATTCATTGGCCTTCTCTGACACCTTTCGGTCGAGAACCTGGCCTCGGCCGAGAGCTAATCAATTTTTCGTTGTCGCATGACTTGGTGCAGTTGGTTAGTGATGCAACTCGACTGGATGCACTTCTCGACCTAATGTTTGTAAGCTCTAACATTGCGGAAGCTGGATTTATATGTGAAACTACCGAGGGTTTATCGGATCATAAGGCGGTCATCGTGACTCTGTCTTATCCTGTGTTTAAAACCTTGTATTCGTTCACAACATTCCCGGATTTTAATCATGCTAACGATACTTCGATCTTGGATGGCCTTGCTGATGCTTTTTCTCTGTTCAAATCCATGAGCAGCAACTGTGACGTTGATACTCTTGTGTCATACTTTGAAAACATTGTAAAATCGTGCATTCATCGCTTTGTTCCAATAAAAAATAAAAAAAAACGAATAAGAAACTTCCTTGGATGAATAGAGATATTCTTCTCCTATCTCGTCGTGTACGCAGGCTGAGGCGTAGAATGAATGTTGATATACCTAATAGCACGAATGGGTTCCTGAAAGCTAAAAAACAGCTTGCCGAAATGATGGCTTCTGCAAAGGATTTTTTCTTCGGCACCCAATTACACTCTTTACTCAAAAATAACCCTCGCAAATTCTGGACATCAGTTCTGCCTAGTAGCTGCTCTTCCTCCTCATTCTTGATTAACGGTGAAACTATTACTGATGACCAGAAAATCTCCCATGCGTTTAATACTTACTTCCACTCTGTATTTTCCGTCGATAATCATGTTGATCCTGCCTTTAACTCCCCTTCCGATATAGGCTCAATTACTGATGTAACTATCAGTCATGCTGGTGTGTTGAATCTTATTCTGAATCTAGACGCAAAAAAGGGAGACGGTCCCGATGGTATTCCAAACTCTTTTTTAATTCGGTATGCGTTATGGACATCTCGTTACCTTACCACCATATTTCAGAAATGTTTATCCTCGGGTGTTTTTCCTAGTGCCTGGAAACTGGCCAAGGTTCGGCCGATTTATAAGTCTAGTGATAAGCAGCTTTTTCCAAACTGTCGTCCCATCTCACTGACACCACATTCCGGCAAGCTGTTGGAGCACATCATTTATAAACATATAATCGACTTTCTTGAGACTAACAACGTCTTATCTAATCTGCAGCATGGCTTTCGTAGGGGATTCAGCACTTTAACCCAATTGACAGAATTTACCCATGACATTTCTGCAAGTCTTGACTGCGGCCACCAGGTCGACGTAATATTCATTGATTTCGCAAAAGCTTTCGACACTGTTTCGCATTCTAAGTTGCTCAATAAACTCGAAGCCATCCTGAAAAATTCCAGTCTAGTAAACCTAATTGCCAATTTTCTGTTTAATCGCTCCCAATATGTTAGCTTTAACTCTGGCAATTCATCTCAAATCAAAGTCACATCAGGGGTACCACAAGGATCCGTTCTTGGTCCTTTATTATTTTTGATTTTTTTAATGACTTGCCACAATCTATTACCTGTAAATTACGTCTCTACGCCGATGACTGCGTTCTATATAACACCATTAACTCCGTTCAAGATCACTGTCTTCTCAATGATTCGTTTAGTGCCTTTTGCTCTTGGTGTGACACATGGCAAATTAATAACAATTTCCGTAAAACTGTCTCGATGTCGTTTACTACCAAAACGCAGACTTCCGTTTTCAACTACTCTTTCAATGACCTAATGCTCCAAAGGGTTTCACACTATAAATACCTTGGCGTGATTTTCACCACTAACCTCTCCTGGTCTAAACATATCAATTCAGTCTGCACCAAATCTCTTAAAAAACTAGGCTACCTAAGACGTACCCTCAGAACTTCTCCATATGAAACTAAATTACTAATGTACAAAACACTAATTCGTCCAGTTCTTGATTATGCCTCTATTGTTTGGTGTTCGTACAAAAACAGAGAAATAAAACAAATTGAATCTGTGCAAAAAAAAGCAATCCGTTTCATTTGTCGACGCTATGACCACCATTTTTCGCCTACATCCGCCATTACTACTTTAAATCTAACCTCACTCTCTACTCGACGAGATATCGAGTCGCTCAAATTCTTGCATGCCATCGTTCACTCAGTTAACCGTCTCTCCGATAACAGCTATCTTACGTATGCTATGCCAACCGTTACTCGAAATAATCATGCCCTAAACCTCGCCCCTTTTCACGCACACACCAATATATTCAAATTTAGCTTCTTTCCTAGAACCATAAAACAATGGAATTTACCGCTGGGTGAGATTAGGAGTGCATCGATAAATCAATTCCTGCCTTATCTTAGAAGTCGTATCTAACCAATAGTTCCTTGCTTTGTCCTATTAAAATTTACGTCCCGCAGTGCCCATTCATTGGATGTTTGTTTTTGTACTGAATGGAATTGCCAAGCATATTGTATTTTGTTCGTGTGTTATTTTGTAGTGTGTTCCCGGAAGTGGTACTTTTGTAATTCTCTGCTCTGTTTTTTTCACCCACTCCTGCTATAGCCCTTAATGGGCTGCAGTATGTGAATAAATAAAATAAAATAAATAAGTAAATAAAAATAAAATGGGGGTAGAGTTCTTTATTTTTTATCTTTTATTATTTTTATAAACGGGGGAAGAATTTCTATTTATCCATTATTTCTAGTTTGACTTCTTGTTTTTTATTCTCACGGCCTTTGTTATCATTAAAAATTATGATTTCCGATTTTTCCCTGTTGAACTTCAAATTTAACCAATCTCCCTCATTATCACAGATGTCTACCAATCACTGCAGATTTTCCTTGTTGTCGGCTATTAATACTATATCGTCGGCATACATCAATGATGGTAATGACTGTTTATTATGTTTTCCTTGATTCGCAAAAAGAGGCTGAATCCGAGTCGCCTCCTTTCATACTTGGCTTCTAGTCCCTGGAGATGCAGCATAAATAACTAAGGTGACAAGGGACATCCTGTCGAAGCCCCCGTTGTATCTCTATAGGTTCAGATACCTGTTCTATCCATTTGATAACTACCTTATTACATTTAGAGATATCACTTCGAAGATTACCTATTTCATCTTCCACTTCTAGTGTGTGCAGTATTCCCCACAAGTCTTCTCGAATCATACTATCATAAGCTCCCTTGATAACTAGAAATGTGAGCCACATGGGCCTGCGTTCTTTTTTCGCTATTTCAACACACTGAATCAATGAAACCAGATTGTCCTCCAACTTCCTTCGTTTACGGAACCCATTTCGTAGTTCTCTCACCACCCCCTCATTCTCCACCCATATGTGTAGTCTTTCTTTTACTATCTGCATCATCAGCCTGTAAACTACTGATGTGACTGTTATAGGACGGTAGTTATTTATATCGGCTTTGTCCCCCTTTCCTTTATAGATCATGCTCATCCTGCTTAGCTTCATCCCATTGGGAGCTTCGCCATCCATTATTGCTTTGCTAGCTGCCTCTTTTAATGTTTGCTTAGAGTTTGGTCCTAGTTTCTTGATTAGCATGATTGGAATGCCGTCAAGGCCTGTTGATGTGCTATTAGGAACTATATTCTCTGGTCTTTCTCACTCTCTTTGTCCCAGTGGAGCCACTGAGCTAATTGGTCCATCCTCATCTGGCACGGTTCATGCGGCGCTTTCTTCGTGCTTGCATTTTCTGTAATTGTTGTTTTTATATAGTCCATTGCCTCATTCCCTCCTAGTTTGACCTCTTGAATTGCAGTTACAAACCTCTGTTTTATGATTTTCTTATCACTCAGAGAATTAAGATGGTTGGAAAACTTTGCAGTTGCCTTTTTATCATTTTTGTTTACTTCCGCCATCTATTGGACCCTCTTTTTTCTAATCTTTTCACTTATCAAATCGGACGCTTCCCTTGTGCAGCTCAAAAAGTTTTCCCATTTTCTTTTGACATCGTATTTCGGTTCACCCCTCTGTTTAGCATACCAGTGTTCTCTGGAGGCTTCCTGACGTCGTAGTATGGCTTTCTTAACTTTCTCATCTCACCAGCTCTTCGGTTTGTATCTGCTTTTCCCGGTTGATTTGACTCGAACCTTAGCAAGCTCTAAGTCAAACAATCGAGTTAGATTTGTGTACGTCCACTCTAGTTTAGTATTCTGGATGATTATTTTCTCAATATCTTTAGTTCGTATTTCTATTTGCATTTTTATAGTATATATTACCGTGTGGTTGCTCGCATTGCCATCTTTCGAATTTCATTTTTCTTCCAAAATTCGGCTTGATACGTTTGCGATCACTATCTAAGTTTCTAGATCCATATTCATCTATGTTCATCACCCTTAGCAAATAATACATCATATGTGACTTTATTGCGTAATCTATCGTCGACTGCAGCCTTCCCACCTCTCATGTTTTCTGCCTTTCGCATTTCTCGGTGCTGTTGCAAGTGACTAAATAATGCCTTTCACACATACATATTAGCATTCTGCCTTTTGGGTCAATATATGCATTCATATCTTTTATGTGCGCATTCATATCTCCTAATATATTTACCTCGCATTGTTCTCATAGTTCGTTAATGTTCTCATAGTTCCTCTTTGGCTTTTGCCCCTGTCCATAAGTATACGAAACCCAGGAGCGTCATTCACGCTGCCACTTTGCTTTTAGCCATTAAAGTTCCTTGCACTCCTGCTTGACACTTCGCCAGTCTGCACTTTTATGAATAAATGCCCCATACCACTCCCCGTTCTGCTGCCTTCTGTTCTATTAAGATATTTCCACGCGCAGTCCGGATTGTTAGGAGGCTGTTCCATGTCCCTAAAATGTGTTTCTACAAAACCACATACCATTGGCCTCTCCTCCCTTAGCTGTTCTTCTATCTCTTCCCACTTCAGCCCATTCCTACCACCTTGCATATTAATATACCCTACGTCTGATTAGGCTCGGCCCTCATAGCTATGTCGATTTCTGCCCCGGGCTCCAGATGTCTTAGATATTGGTGCCACTTTGGAATCGTATCTGTGTATACCACCTGTCAAAGAATCCCCCTGGTTGTTTTCATGTTTTCATCGTTTTAGAATCTTGCACCACACAGGCCAACGTGCCCCCCAGAAAAACTACTGCGCGTCCGGCAAGTCACCAACTCACCGTATGAGCTAGCCTCCCATGGAAGTGAATTTCATCTCGTTGAAAACCACCCCACCGAAGTGCCTCTCTGTTTAATTCCACCACCACAAAGCCTTTCTCTCGACTCACCCACCATATCTCAAGCTTTGCACTTACAACCGCTCTGTGCAGGTAGCTATCACGCACTGGTACCTCCGGTATCATGCCTATCACTACTTTGACCTGCGGAGAAATGGCGCGCATGTCATCGACCCTTTTCGACAGTGTGGTCGCTATTCCGGCCGTATCTTCGATTGAGACATTGTTTAAACCGCTTGCAGTTATAACGAGGTTTCGTTCATCAGCTGTAATTTTGACTTTTGCGCTCATTTGCTTCATGACTGCTTCCATCTTGCGTACTGGGAACGTCTCTACTGCAACTCTCTTGTCATCTCTTATCCTCTCTTTGATTGGTTGTGCGCACCGATTTAAATCAGAGTCCCCAGCGATTATCACGTGCTGTGGCTTTTCAGCTGGAGCGTCCTGCACCTGGAGGTTACTTGCACTTGTGACTCCGGCTGCTTCGCCGGAGCCCCATCTGTCAGTGGTAGCATAGCGGGCGATTGTCGAAGGCGCACCAAACGTCCATTTTCCTTTGTGTGAGGCGCTGGCCGAGAGGAGAATGGTTGGGCGCCTGGCGCCGGAAGGTCGGCGGAGCGGCGTCTACGTGTGGGTGTGGAGGGGCGACGTAGGGTCGGGCAGCGGCAACTTAGCTCATTGCTTGCGGCTGAAGTTGAGGTGCTTTGGAAACATCAAGCGATTGCCGAACTTCATCGCGGACGATATTGGCAGTTGAGTCCCGTTGAAGTTGCGATGAAGGCAGCAGCTTCCGTAGCACCTCTCATGCAATCTGTCGGATCGTTTCGCGTATGTCGTCGGAGCTGAAGGTGTGAACAGCTGCGCCGACTTGCATCAATCGACGATTGTACTGCCGGGTACATATTTCCAAAGTCTTCTCGATGATCGTAGCCTCCGAGACAAACTCTTGAACTGATTTGGGTTGGATCGACTCCAGCGCTGCAAAGAGGTTTCGCTTTACCCCTCGCATGAGCAAATGGACCTTCTTATCCTCCATCGTGTAAGGGTTGGTGACTCAAAACAGGCGAATAATTTCTTCTGCGAAGATGGTGTCGCTTTTGTTTGGAAGCTGCGACGGTGTTTCCAACACAACAGCAGCCCTTTATTTTCAGGCGACTCTCGTGCACATTTTCAGGAATGATCCATGGAACAGATGCCTTGTTCGAAGTGATGACTCGTAGTTTTTGAACCAGGTCCTCACCACGTCTTCCAGGTAAAATTAGACGTGGCGCAGCTTTTCTTACAAGGCCCACTGGTTCAAGGCGGCCACTCGGACTTAAGTCTCCCGCCCAGTCTCCACTACTTCCCATGATTATCTGCGAAAGGTAGGAAACTCTGTCTGCTGCTGCATTATCACTGGGGCGGGCATTGACACAGGGGCCGTCATAGTGGTCACTTTAGTAGTGGTGGCCCCGGGCTTGCGAATATTGTCACATATAGCCTCGTGCCCGGGATGTAGCCCTTGCTGTCTGCGGCTAGCTCGATCATCGAGGTCGGCTTCAGTGTCTTTTTGAGGGTGTGGACTTGGCTCACGGCTGGAGAGGGGCATTAAGTAAGTAGGCTGGGAAGCACCTCCACCAAGTGTCACGGAGTCGTGACGCTGACAAAGGTAGAGACGACTTGTCCAATTGAAAGGGTTTATTTATTTGGCCGAACTTGTGGTAACGTAAAAGAAAAGCCAGATTACAGCAAACACTGGCACTGATAGCGGCGTGCAGAGTGTCGGCTGTCGATGAACTGACAATTGGCGAAGAGTTGAACATTTACTTGCCATTGAACATTCTAGCGTTATAGGAAGCGGTGACATAGGTTCTAGAATAATCTAAAAAGTTCATGAAGCGCGCGTAATCCTAACAAAACGATCTACTGCAGCCTCGAAGCTTCTATAACGCCATAGGCGCAGTTTGCACTGAACATAGTGTAAGGGAGCGATAACAAAACTTGAGGAAAGGAACGTTGCAATATTGTGCAGAAACCAGATAATTGATATGTGGAGTTTAAGGTCCCAAAACCACCTTATGATAATTAGAGACGCCGTAGGGGAGGGCTCCGCAATTTTGACCAGCTGGGGGTCTTTAACGTGCACCCAAATCTGAATACACGGGCATACAACATTTCTAAATCCTTCGGAAATGCAGACGCCGCAGCTGAGATTGGATCCCGTGAACTGCGGGTCAGCAGCCGAGTACCTTAGCCACTGACCACTACAGTGGGGCATATGTGTGCAGAAAGCACATACGTTTGTTGGCTGTAACGTTGTGATTTAGCGATAATGGGATGAGGAAGTGAATGTGGCAGCCGAATTTTATATGGCTTGGTAAGTTTGGCCAGGTAGTTCGTCTAAGCAGACGCCATTGTGCGTAAGCCGGTCTGCTGGGATACTTTCAACCCTATCGGCACCCAGTCGGCAAGCCGCTGTTGAGTAGAGGTTCCATGTAGTGGTCGGGTCTTAACAAAAGCTTCGAGATACAACCCTTTAGTTGAACGGGTTCGAAGAGCGTGGGACGGCGCCACTGTGGCAATTCTCATAGAGTCAACCTCTCGACTAGGCTGTTGTCGCCGACGCGAAATTGCCACAAAAGCACCGACAGTAAAGAAGCGTGCGAGGGCGTCGCAGTCACAGTTCTCATCGGTTGAGCACCTGGCCGGCAGAGTTCCGGAAACTTCTGAAAACCCTGTAGCAGAAGGCTGCCTTGGACCACTGCTGACGTTCGTGTCAGCGGCCGTTCCTCCGGAGGAGTTCAACTTTCTCCTTCCTCTGGACCCTAACTCCTCGCCCTTCCGCGTCTTCAAGACGTAGACCACGTGCGTCATTCTGCGGTGTACTTGTGATTACCATTGAACATTCTCACCCACGTTCTTCTTCTCACAAGTGGCCCGATTTCTGCACCCTTTGTGGTGGGTGAGCCACTGAGGCATCACATCACCTGATTCGTGGCAACAGTGGTCACCGCCTTCTTCGGACTGCCGTGTAAAGAATCAACGGGCTATAAAAGCTGGAGCATTCTGTAAATAACCACAGAATCTTTGTGCATCGCTGAATCTCTGCACATTTCAATCTTTCAACTATCATGCAAGTAAACCTTCATTCTATCTCTTTTAACGCGTCCCCTCACTGGCAAAGATCAGCTATGCGAACGGTAGTGGTAGCCAGCTGCCCTAGAGAAAACCCACCGTACTTGCCATCAAACGTTTGAGCCCTTAACAACTGGTTGGCAGCGGTGAGATGGACCGCATGACATGGGGCTGTGCTGTGGTGAGTGCTCGGTGTTTTCTTTGACTTTTCAGGCTTCATTTTGTGAGTGTGAGATGATTAGAAGCTGCATTGTGTGTGAGTTAGGGAGTACACCTGTTTGTGAGTCTTCAGTGAGTTAGAGGAATCACCTAATTATGTGTGAAATCCAGGACAAAAACACAACGGCAATCATGGAAGTGATGACACTGCTAAAAGATGGTCTTTTGTACATTTGTGAAGACCTAGTTATTAAGATTAAGAAAGGAATGGGCAGGTCACAAATTTTAGAGCTAACTTTACAAAACGCCAGTGAGGAGAATATTGGATTCGCGTTAAAAGCTTTCGAAAGGTTGGATGAACAAAAAAAGAAAAAAAGAAAGAGAAAAAAGGAATAAAGGGAACCGGTGGAAGAGATTGAACTACTGGAACGTAATGTTGAAGCAATGCGGCGGAAGTTGAAGCCATTCTTAAGTGTAGCGCACCAGAAGTGTGAAGGGTGAACGCGTGAGGTACAGTTCGCAGTCGTAATAAAGGATAGCACGGGTGAATATAGCAGCAGATTCAAAGATGAATCAAAAGAGAGAGCTGCGAAAGATGCTGCGCCAATGAGAGGCCGCCGAAGGCATGATGGAGTGCGACGAGGTGCTCTGCCAGCGGTATGCTTGCGAAACAGCTAGGATAGCTGTAGGCAGTCTGGTACAGACCTGAAGTGCAGTTGTCGCGACGGTGGCTCTTGAAAACAATGTCGAAGTAGTCAAGGACATTAAAGAAAGCTCACAAGCAGCAAAAGTAAAGAGAGAGGTCGAGAACGCAGTATTAGATAACTCCCTTGAATACGAGCGAGTTCGTTTGAAGAGCTGCATTGCCTCAAAATGCGTTAACCTGTACGCCATTCCGGAGTGCAAAAGAGGTGATTTTGTCAAAAATTATTTAGACTGCGCACGTGAGACAGCTGACAAAAGCTGTAAGAGCGTTGACGAGCTGAAGTTGCCATCGGAAAGCTCAGAAACGAGTCGCAAAAAGCGGCGCTGACGCAAGAGACGCAGGAAAGCGGTAACAGAATAAAGGTACTACGCGGGTAAAAAAAGACACAAAATGTTTTAGCGTAGCAAGTAGAACTAGAGTTATGCATCAGGGTCAAGGCCGGTTTGCATGCGTGCGAGCAGCTGGAATAAAGGTAGAAATAACGCCGGTTTACTAATGTAACCATGTAATACGCACCAGTCTTCCAATTTATTTATTTATTTATTTTGATTACCTCGAAGGCCCCAGCTGGGGTATTACGTGAGGGATGGGTATTAATTACGTAACAAAAAGTGATTCGAGGGCAATCTTAAATTGATGCGTGTTGGAGTGGTGCACGGTGGTTGCAGGCAGGCGATTCCAGTTCTGTGCGCATGTCACAAAAAAGGGGCGAAGATGTGCGGTGCTTTGGGCTTGTGAAGGATACACTGCGCTTAAATGGTTTGTGCGGCTTGATGAGCGATGGACTCGCACGATGGCTGGAACTTCGATGGGGGCATGATAAAATTTGTGAAGAAGGCATAGTCGAGATATGTGACGTCGTAATTCAAGATCAGAAAGGTGAGCACGAGTTTTGTGTTTGAAAACACTAGATTTGTAGGTATAATCAAAGTAGATATAACGTGCAGCTTGGTTTTGAATCGATTCGAGAGTGTTCGATATGTGAGATTGCTGGGGATCCTAGTCAAAACACGCATACTCTAATTTTGGACGAACAAGTGTAACATACGATATTAGTTTAACTGATGGGGGCGCAAGTCTTAAGTGTCTACGTAGAAAACCCTGAGTGCGTTTTGCAGAGTTGGCTATGTTAGTCACGTGGGCTGGCCAAGAAATGTTACTTAAAAATGTGACACGAAGATATTTGTAAGATTCAGCGGGTGAGACTGAAGAGCCGGAAATGGCGTATTCTGCTGACTGGTGATGGGACCTGCGATGAAAAGATACCAATGAAGTTTTCTTTATGTTTAAAGACATTACCCACTTATCACACCAGGATACAATTAGATTGAGGTCGTTTTGAAGTGTAGTAGTGCCTGCGTTGTTTGCTAGGGATGGTATACGACGCAGTCGTCTGCAAATAGGCGAATGCTTGAAGAGATGTTTGATGGAAGGTCATTGGTGTGAAAAGAAAAAAGTAATGGTTCGAGCACTGTACCTTGCGGTACACCAGATTACAAAGGACCGGCTAGATGAGACGGAGTTAGCATGCACAAATTGTTGGCAATTGGTAAGCAAACTGCGAATACAATAAAGTTCATTTATATTACCACGTTCCATTTCTCAAGTTTTGTTATCGCCCCAAAACACTAAACAATTCTCAGCGCAAAACGCGCGTGCAGTTTTCGAGAAGCTTCCGGACATTAGTAGATCATCTCGATAAGATCACGCCCACTCTTCGAACTCTACAGATTATTCTGGAACCTACGCCACTACCAGTGTTTACGCTAGAACATTCGATGGTAAGAGTATAAATGCCGACGCCCCTCGCCGCTTGTCAGTAGTTGATCAATGATCAGCGGCCGACGCTCCGTTCACTGCTATCTGTGCAAGACTGCTACTGTAATCGGACTTTCCGTTTGCCGGGCACAGGTTCACCCAAGTAAACTGTTAAATCCCAACACAAAGTATCCTGTCTTCGGCCACGTCACGACCCCTTGACATCTAGTGGAGGTGCTGGGGTGCAACCACTGTGGTGAGGCCGGGCACACTTACGGCCGTTACCAGTACCGACAGATGGGACTGCGAGGCTTCGCCGTCGATGCACCACGTCCGCAGTCAGAAGAACGGCCAACTGACATCGCCAACTACCTGACAGGAACTCAATGGACATCACGAAGTCCTTCTCGTTCGCCGTAGCCCAGCCACCGCATGTCACCGCACCCCCGGCAGTACTCTGGCCAACGTGGGGCCGGTCTCCTAGCTCGTATCCGGGAAACTAAGGGCAGCAACCAATGAAGGTGCAGTTGCTGTGCGACGAACTACCGAAGATCCTCCGACGACGACGCCGCCGCGATGGAGATTTCCGAGCAAACGCCAACCAGGCAAAGCCCTGACGGCGAAAGATCAATTACTGAAGGTGGCCTGACGACGCAACATGGAAGCAGTGGAACAAGTTGATGCAGCCGTGACCCGACGCCACGCGCTAACTGTAATGCGAGACGGCGATCTAACGACCTCGACGTTCTTAGCGATGGCCACAGTGTCGCCGCTTTCGTTGATACTGGAGCCGACTAGTCCGTCATCAGTGGGTCGTTCGCCGTGAAGTTAAAGTTAGGACAGCTTGGGAAGGCCCTGAAATCCGCACAGCCGGAGGTCATCTCGTAACCCCTGCAGGATTCTGCACAGCAACAGTCACCATTAACGGCCATATTTATCCTACAGACTTCGTAGTCCTACAGCGTTGCTCAAGAGATGTCATCCTTTGTATGGACTTCTTATGCCTTCATGGTGCTGTCATCAACCTAAAAACAAAGTCGATAACGTTATCCACAGAAGAAGCACTACCGCTGCGCACGCCATCAGGATACCTTGCCTTGATTGTGCTGGAAGAACAAGTCACCATTCCGCCACGCTCCAGCGTTATTATTTCAGTCGGTGCTTCTAAATCACTTGACATGGAAGGCGTCGTTGATGGCAGTCAGCATCTGTTGGTCACCCGAAATACTTGCGTCGCAAGAGGAATTGCAGAGCTGCGGGGAGGCAAAGCAACGGTTATGCTCACAATTTCAGCAATGAGTACAAAAATGTGAACAAAGGAACAACAGTCGCATACATCGAATAAATTGTGGTTGCCCCATGTGCTTTCGCCCTCGCTGATTCTGTGGAACCTGCTCAGAAGAACCAAGCCCCTCCCACAGCTTTGGACTTCAATACCAGACTTCCGAACCATAAGCAAGAACAGCTCAAGGCCCTGCTCCTGAAATACGACGATTGCTTTTCATCGTCATCAAAATTTCGGCAGCACCCTATCACGAAACATCGCATAATAACCGAAGAAAATGCCAGACCACTCCGTCAGAGTCTGTACAGAGTTTCGACGCGAGAACGTGAGGCCATGAAGAGACAAGTTGATGAAATGCTGCGGGATGACATCATCCAGCCGTCCAAGAGTCCATGGGCGTCCCCCGTGGTGTTAGTGAAGAAAAAGGATAGGACCCTACGTTTCTGCATCGATTACCGTCGCCTAAACAAAATCACAAGGACGTGTATCTTCTCCCACGAATAGACGACGCACTTGATCGGCTCCAAAACACCAAGTACCTTTCGTCAATGGACCTCAAGACTCGCTATTGGCAAATCAAAGTCGACGAAAGAGACCGAGAGAAGACGACGTTTATAACACCAGACGGCCTCTTCGAGTTTAAGGTGATGCCCTTCGGCCTTTGCTCAGCGCCTGCAACTTTTCAACGCGTTATGGATACAGTACTGGCAGGATTGAAGTGGCAGACTTGGTTTGTGTACTTGAACGACGTCATCGTGTTTTCTTCGAGTTTCGACGAGCATCTTCGGCGCCTTGAAGCTGTTTTTCAAGCCATCAAGACGTCCCGACTCACACTGAAACCAGAAAAGAGCAGATTTGCGTACGAAGAGCTCCTGTTTCTAGGGCACGTGATTACCAATTTTGGAAGTCGTCCCAATCCACGGAAAACAGCTGCCATCGCCGACTTCCCGCCGCCCACTGACAAGAAGGCCGTGCGCCGATTTCTGAGCCTTTGCGCTTACTAGAGGCGGTTCGTGAAAAACTTCGCCCGCATCGTCGATCCACTCACTTACCTTACCAAGGCCGACGTGGAGTTCAAGTGGGAAACACCACAGGAACACGCTTTCCAGGAGCTTTCCAGGAGTAACGGAGCTTTCCAGGAGAACACGCTTTCCAGGAGTAACGGAGGCGCCTCCAGACGCCTCCGTTACTTGCTCAATTCGACGAATTTGCCCAGACAAAAATACACACTGACGCAAGCAGCGTAGATCTTGGCGCCATTGTTGTGCAGAGGGCTGAGGGACTTGAAAGGGTTGTTAGTTACGCCAGCCGATCGCTATCCAAAGCAGAAGCCAATTATTCCACAACAGAAAAGGAGTGCCTCGCCATCATCTGGGCTACGTCGAAACTTCGCCCCTTCCTTTACGGCAGGCCCTTCAAAGTTGTGAGCGACCACCACGCCTTGTGTTGGCTAGCCACCTTGAAGGACCCTCCAGGTCTCCTCGCATGATGGAGCCTGAGTCTTAAAGAATATGACATTACCGTCGTTTACAAATCCCGCAAAAACACTCCGACGCTGACTGTCTCTCTCGTGCACCTGTCGACCAACCACCACCCGACGACCCGGATGACGACTACTTCTTGGGAACGATAACTACCGACGACTTCGCTGAACGAAAGCGGGCTGACCCGGAACTTAAGGCCTTAATAGAATACCTCGAAGGCAGGACCACCGAAGTCCCGAAGGTATTCAAGCGTGCACTTGCGTCATTCTTCCTGCGAAACGGCCTTCTCCAAAAGAAAAACTTTTCACTACTTCGAGCCAAGTACCTCCTTTTGGTGCATTCAGCTATGCGATCAGAACTCCTGCAGGCCCTGCACGACGATACGACAGCAGGGCACCTCAGTGTTTCTCGCACGCTCGCGAGGATACAAGAAAGGTACTATTGGCCACGTCTTACCACCGACGTATCGGTATGTGAGGACATGCCGGGACTTTCAACGACGCAAGACACCAAAGACAAGGCCGGCGGGACTTCTGAAGCCAATGAAACCACCTCGTTGACCTTTCCAACATATTGGTATGGACCTACTGGGGCCGTTCCCGACGTCGGTTTTCAGAAACATATGGATCGTGGTAGCTACCGACTACCTCACCCGCTACGCCGAGACAAAAGCCCTGCCAAAAGGCAGTGCATCCGAGGTAGCTGAGTTCTTCGTCGAAAATATCGTCCTACGTCACGGCGCCCCGGAGGTCCCTATCCCCGACAGAGGAACAGCATTTACTGCTGACCTAACTCAAGCGATCTTGTCATACAGCCTGACAAAGCTCCACCAGACGATAGTGTACAACCCACAGAACAACGGCCTCAGCGAGCGGCTAAACAAGACGATCGCCGACATGCTGGCAATGTACGTCGATGTCGAACACAAGACGTGGGACGCCATTCTTCCGAACGTGACCTTCGCATACAACACGGTGGTGCAGGAGACGATGCAGATATCTTTATACAAATTGGTCTAAGGAAGGAGCCCGGCAACGACGCTTGATGCCATGTTACCCAACGTCAACAACGAAGAAAACCTCGATGTGAGAGAATACCTTCAACGCGCCGAAGAAGCCCGACAACTCGCGCGTCTCCGTATCAAGAATCAGCAGACGACCGCCAGCTGCCGTTACAATCTTCGACGACGCTTCGTCGAATACCAGCCCGGTGAACGTGTTTGGGTATGGACGCCGATACGCCAACGTGGACTAAGTGAAAAGCTTCTGCGACAGTAATTCGGACCGTACAAGGTGGTTCGACGTCTCGGCCCCTTGATTACGAGGTTGTCCCCGATGGCATCACGAACTCTCAACGACGCCGATCGCACCTGAAGTCATCCATGTCGCGCGCCTCAAGCCGTTTCATGCGCGTTAACAAACTGAAACAGTGTTTTTGTATTATTATTGTATCTTAATTTGTTTATTGTACTTTCTTGCATTATTGGTGTACCTTCATTTTTGGTTAAATCATCGGGATGATGCCTTTTTCAGAGGGGGCAATGGCACATTCCATTTCTCAAGTTTTGTTATCACCCCAAAACACTGCACAATTTTCAGCGCAAAACGCGCGTTCAGTTTTCGAGAAGCTTCCAGACCTTAGTTGATCATTTTGATAAGATCACGACCACTCTGCAAACTGTACAGATTATTTCTACGCCACCGCCAGCGATAACACTAATTGATTGATATGTGGGGTTTAACGTCCCAAAACCACTACATGATTATGAGAGACGCCGTAGTGGAGGGCTCCGGAAATTTAGACCACCTGGGGTTCTTTAACGTGCACCCAAATCTGAGCACACGGGCCTACAACAATTCCGCCTCCATCGGAAATGCAGCCGCCGCAGCCGGGATTCAAACCCGCGCCGTGCGGGTCAGCAGCCGAGTACCTTAGCCACTAGACCACCGCAGCGGGGCAGCGATAACACTAGAACATTCGATGACAAGAGTATAAATGCCGACGCACTTCGCCGCTCGTCAGTAGTTGATCGACGGCCGACGCTCCGTTCACTTCTTAAGGCCTCTTAACGGCTCCAAGCTAGCCTTTTTTGTTCAGCCCGGGCTCCCGTCACGCAGACGCTGACTTCCGGGAGCGTAATCACGAGCAAGAAGAAGGGCCTGCTTCAGCGCATTCTTGCGCGAGGCACCGAGGGCGGCGGTCCCCGGTTATCCAGCCGGTGACCTCCCCCCCCCCCCCTGAAGCAAGGAGCAGAGGATGAGTCTGGGAGTGAACTTCTCTCAAGGATCCATCTCGCCGCTACCGCAGCTGCAGCTACCGGCCACGCCCATCTGTCCACGAGTGCGCAGCAACAGCTTGGCGTCCCCAGTTCTACCAGACACGCCCCTGGCCCTGCTGCCGGCGCGACGGAAAGATTACGCCCACCATAATGGCGTCTGTTTTCGCACCCCTGGTGAGGGAAAACTGTTTCTTTTTAACGCTCCTGAAGGAGACATTTCCGTAGATGAGCTTATAGATGCTATAGAATTTACGGCAGGTGATGATAGTGTGCTGGTCCTCCCGCACATATGTGGCTCCAGATTTTTTATCTGTACGCGAAACCCTAGCCAGGCAACCAAACTGATGGTAGCAGAGGGTTTCACTGTTAATGGCACGAAGGTGTGAGTAGAAGCAGTATGGCTGCCTGTCACATAAGTAAACGTCAACCGCTTGCCAGCGTATGTACCGGATAAAGCAATAACCTCGGTTATACAACAATTTGGTAAAGTTAAGAGCATGACGTCGCACGGTACCGACCCGGCACACTAAATTAAACGGAGTTTGGGTGGTGAAGATAGAAATGAGCAAGCCGGCTCCTAACTTCAACTCAATTCAGGGCCATAAAGTAATGCTGGAATATCGCGGCATGTGACGAGTGTGCGCACGTTGCCAGAGTGGCGCATGGCCACCGCATTTACTACTCCTTATTTTAAGCGGTGCGCCGCTTTTGGCCATAGCACGGAAGGGTGCGAAGAAGCGTGCAAGCGATGCGGCGGGTGACACGGCACGCGCGAGTGCTTTCAGCGCCGCTCGTACGTGGTTGCCGTGCGCGGTTTCCCCCAGTCCATGATGAACCAGCAAACGACGAGCAGAACGGTCACCCTGTGACCTCGTTCAGCGCGGTACAGATGACGGGACTCCAGGTCCTTCAATCTAGATATCCGGCGCCTACCACCAGCAGAACACCCAACTACTGGGACAACGCCGCAGAACACGAGCGGGTCGATGAGCACGCCACGCTACCAGAACCCGGGCCCCTGGTGGAAGCTGGGGAAAACGGCAGTGAGTGGAGCCATGAAGGCACTGATACGGATCAGGCGGCGAGCAGAAGCCCTGAAACCAGCTCTGCCGAGACCTCGAGGGAGTCATGGGTGGTCTCGTTGTCGCAGGGCGAGTAGCAAAAAGTACTGGACCACGAGAATGGGGAGGAGTTGGTGGAACTGCTCGTCGACGAGGCACACGTCCCGCCTTTGGACGTCGGCAAAGCCCCACCTCGTGATACCGGCATTACGCCTAGTGTTGGTAGCGACCATGCCAGGACAGCTAACCCGTTGCAGCCGGTAGTTAACCCCAGCCCGGCAGACACAATACCGCCAGCAGGCCCCGCTAACGAGGCCGACAAAGGCTTTCCTACGAACCCGACGCAGCCCGCTCGCGCAGTGACCGCTCCCGCTCACGCTTGCCTCGGGCGCAGAACAGGCCAGAAGATTCGGGACAGGTCATACCTCAGGGCTCCGACAATATACATCGCCGATAGACCCCTGTGGTATCGTGTAGTGACAGTGATGCCCCTCCCGGAGCCAAGTCCGAAAGACTAGCTAGAACCGCACATGGGAAAGGGAAATCGCCTGGCAGAGAGGCCGGCGATAGACCCTGACGTGTCACGAAGTCTAATGTACACCTTAGCGCAAGCACGCTTGAGGTGCCCCCTCCCCACCTTCCCTCAAAGCAGAGGCCCGAGATCATTTTTATGCGCAACCTAGCGCAGGTTAACCCTCGACTCACCGCCCCATCCTCTCCCCGAGGCACCGGTTTGAAACCAAGCGATAAGGAGCTCCGAGTTGCTACATGGAACGTCGACGGGTTCCGTGATAAGATAAAGCAGCGCGAGCTTCTGGCAGTGGCCCAAGCACTTGAGATTGACATCCTCTTTATTCAGGAGACCAACTTCAGGTCCCCACTCGATGTCGCTGCCTTTAAGAAAAATGCCGCGTTGAAGCTTTTTTTCCCCTGGCGAGTGGCAGGTCATGCGGTGTTGGTGCCATCTTTATCTCGGGAAGATTCCGTCGCAAGGCCAAATGTATCTTTGGGGAGAATGGGTGCTCCCTGATGCTCGACATCTACATCGACGGCAGGAGGGTCCGATTCGTGTCTATTTATGCACCAGTCACGCGAACGGACACGAATGCCTTTTTCAGAGGGCTGCACCATAACTTGCAGGAACCACTACCGCATGTTCTGTTAGGCAATTTTAACTGCGTGGTGGGCTCGACAGGGGACATCAGAGGCCCGGGAAGTGGGATATATATATATATATATATATATATATATATATATATATATATATATATATAATACCACAGTACATTCCTTGTACTGTTCAAGGAATGTACTGTGGTATTCTTTACAATCTACCGGGAAAGCTGATGAGAGGTGGACTTGAGGGGTCGAACTTTTCATCACTGGAATTTGCTTAATTTAGCCCCCTGGACCAAAAAACTTGCCATGACTGTATGTTGTTTACCACACGTTTTTTTTAACAAAATGCACCTGCCATTAATAGTACGCAAACGCGGTCATTTGACTACTTATTTATTTATTTATTTATTTATTTCAAAGTACCTTACAGGCCCAGTGGGGGCATTGAGTAAGGGGGGCTATACATATATACAAATAAACTGGAAAAAATATACAAGACAGACAGGGTGTATCAGTGTATAACCGGTGGTATTGCCACTGGCCCTAGGTGCGTTTTTGTTTTTTCTTCTTTTCTCTTTCTCTTTTTTCTTTTTTAATGCACGTGCTATGCGTAGTACGCACACCTGGCCGTTCGGCTGCTTTTCAGTGCATGATGGGTAGTTGGGCCACTGGTATATGTAGATTTTTTTTTTCTCTCGCTTTCTCTCGGCTGGAAGATGGCATAAAAAAGCGTCGGAGCCTACTAAATTCCGTCAGATGAAGATCGGTCTCCGATCGAAACGTCACCAATAAAGTTTTTTAGAGGCGTATACTTATTTTTCCTTAATTGCACGGCAACCGAAGCCAGACTCTTTGTAATCTACGTATATATATATATATATATATATATATATATATATATATATATATATATCACTACTGAGCGGTGCGTTAAGAGATTATGTACGACTCGCTGAAAGATTACTTGCGAAGATTCGCTCTGTCATCGCTGATCTGCTGCACCATGAGTCCCTCGCAGTGCTCTTTGACGGTGCGTGAGGTGAACTCCTTTCCCGAGAACGCGTGCAAATTGTTTGCGACTGCGTTTCAGTGTAGTGGATCGCGAAACGGGTTCAGGTGTCTGACTTCTCTAAATAAATTTGATTCGTCACACACACTGAATCTCGGGCGCGGTCTTCCCTGTTTTGCGACACTCATGTTCGCAGCACGTTTTTCCTTTGTGTTTGCTTCAACTGCCTCCACTACCAGTGCAGCGATAAGCAGCTGTTTTTCTGACGTACACCGGCGCCGGCGTCACCTAGCGAAAGAAGAATGCACTCGGAAACGAAAAAGACGAGAAAAATAACAACTAAGTGCCCACTTCTATCCACACGTGCACCCTTATTCTTACTATTTAAAAAATAGATTTAAATAACTGTGAACCGCGCCCCAAAAATGTAAAATTTTACTTTGCAGTTTTGTTTACATCGATCTTCTAGTTAGGCCTAGACACGTCCAAAATCGGAAGCTATCTCAAAAACTACGCCAACTTATTCATAATGCTTGGTCGTCGAGGCTAACTGAAGGCAAGCAAAGCCACTTTAGACAGTCGTTTGCTATAAACAAGGTGAATTTTTCGCGAACTACGCCAAAATCAATTCGAAGCGGGCGTCCGAGAGCGCCGACATGTTCACGTACACTACGTGCATCTACGCTACCTTAAATCTGGAACATACCGCGCGTACGGTGAGCGGTACGCGCAAAGTATTTATCTGTGCATGCGCACTTCGATTCCGGTATCATAGTACGCCCGGTATCACGTTAAGCCCGCTATACTATCACTCTCTATTGTGCTGCTTAACGACGGTAAAGCGTTGGTCACCACCTTGAACCAAACTTCTTCACCAGTGATGCTGCCCCAGGCCACTGCTGTGACCTGCTTCACTGACAGCGAGTCTGTTTCGCTGGTTCCCCTTCACGCAGAATCACCGCCTTTGTCTGCTATAACTGATATCAAGGCTACCACTGCTGCTTTATATGCTACCATAATTCCTCACCTCACTGCCGAGCAAAAGAGAGACCTCTTAGGCCTTCTCCAAAAGCACAGCCTTTCGTTTGACGTACATTCCAAAGCTCTGGGCCGCACCTCCGTTGCAGAGCACAGCATCGAAACCGAAGGCAGCTCTGTTGTGCGCCACCGCCCATACCGTGTGTCTTCTGCTGCATGGCAGATTATTGAAGAAAACGTCGCCGACATGCTCGAACAGGATACTATTCGACATTCATCCAGCTCTTGGTCGTCTCCTGAGATGTTGGTCCAGAAAAAGGATGGCTCTGTCCCGCTTTCGTGTTGGCTACAGAGTGCTCCGTAAGATCACAAAAAAGACGTATATCAGTTGTCACGCATAGATGATGCCTTGGACTCCCTACAAGGTGTGCGAGACTGTGTTTCCTGTGTGCTGAAAGCGCGCTCCTACATGACGCACCGATTCACCGTGCCTAGCCCATGTATAGAAACACGTGGTATGACGTCACAGTTGCTACTTAAACCACTGCGAAATAAACGGCGGTGCTTTTGCTTGCTTGCCTATCGCCTGAACTGCCGTCGCCTCCTTTGTTTCACTGATCACCGACCGATAGCGGCGGGCGCCTCTACGAAATGGTATCAGAAGTTATGCAGTGCGCCCACTTTTAATGCCGTCGGAAAAAAACGAGCTATCAAAACGTCGGCACAAACAGAGGCTGCAATGGCCACTGCACACCGCCACCTCCGCAGGGCCTTCAGCAATCATCACCGCTTGACTTTGACACTCCTTCAAACTGGCCGGCATGGATACAACACTTCGATGACTATCGAGATGCGTCGGGCCTGAATGAGCGCTCGGAGGAGGCACAAGTGCGCACTCTGCTGTACACCATGAGGCAGCAAGCAAGGGAGATGTTCGTTACCTTCATTCTCTCTTCAGAATATTCAAAGAATTTTCAGCTGGTCAAAGAGAAATTCGACGAGTACTTCATCAAGGAGACCAACGTTGTGTACGAGAGCGCTTGCTTTCACAAGCGGCATCAGATGTCGGGTGAGTCTATTGACCAGTTCATGACGGCTCTACACATCTTGGCAAAAAAAACGTGACCTCGGAGAACTCAAGCAGCGCCTCATCCGAGACCGGTTCGTCGTTGACCTGCAGGACGGAAAACTTTTCGAGTCGCTCCAAATGAACCCGAAGCTATCTCTCGCGACAGCTCTAGCGAAGGCCCAACTGAAAGAGACAGTTCATCAGCAACAAGCAGAGCTTCGCAACTCCAACGAGGTTCGTGACAGCACTTAGTCCAATCCATGTGAAAAAGTCAACGTCGACGCAAAGGGTCACCGCAGGAAACCGCGCTGCAGGGAGGACACCCAGCCGCCAGCAGTTCGTTACGAAAGACAGTGCGTCGTCTGCGGCGGCCACTCTCACCCTAGGGCAGACTGTACAGCTAGAGTGCAAAAGTGCTTTAACTGCGGCGTAAAGAGACATTTTGGAAAGGTGTGCCTCAAAGGGACTTCTCCAAGCAACAAGCGAAAGGTAGGAGTGTCGTCCGTACGAAAAACACTGGGAAAAATTTTCTTGGTGCAGTGGAGGCGCCTGGCGCCACGGCGCCTTACTTTCAGGTATTGGTGAATGCAGTGCCTGTTTTCGCAAAGGTTGACTCGGGGGCAGAAGTGTCCGTAATTTCAGCATCGTTTCCTGGACTTCCCACGAGCTTAAAAAAGGCCGACGACATCTTGACAGGCGCTAGCGGTGCCCGACTCAATGTTCTGGGCAAGTTTCAGCAGATATAGTTTGGAAGGGAAAACTTCTCGCCAAACACCTTATGTCGTCATGTATTGCTAGGTTTTCCAGCTCTGGAAGCATTACGTGTTATTAAGTTCGCTGACTCTGTCGCTGAAAAAAAGTCGGACTACGAGGTTTTGTGCCCACAGGTTTTCGACGACTTAGGCTGTATGCCTGGGGAGTATACGATCAAGCTAAAACCAGACGCAGTTCCATTTGCAGTAAGCGCACCACGCAGGATTCCTATACCGCTTCAGGAACCTGTGAAGCGGGAAAAGGATAAGATGGAACAAAGGGGCGTGATTCGGGCAGTCACTTTATATTCAGAACAACGTTACGAGGTGGAGGTAAATGGTGCCGTACATGACTTTTCTGTCTTGATTATCATGCTTGGAGGTGTCGTTTACCTTCGTCATCTATTCACGTCACTTGATACTAAATTTCGTATATGTGGAGCTAGCGAAACGGCCACGAGCACGCTATGAGCGTAGTATGTTGTCAACTTTTTAGATGACATGCGTGTCAGGGTTATCATGTTTACCCCAATCATGTATTTCGTCATCCAACGACGTCACGTTACACAAAACTTGGTATGTGTGGAGCTAGCAAAACAGCCGCGAGCGCATCATGAAGGACCCACTATACTCCAATAGAGCGTAGACGTGCGCGCACGCTTGGCACAGCGACGCAACGTTGGCGGAACACGAGCACTCTATAGTCTGACGCCAGGTGCGACCAGCGTTCGTCGACGCGGCCCGACGTCAACTAGTGTGAAAGGCGACATGCTGCGTTTCACGCCGATGCGTTACCAAGACAACACTAAGTCTCCCTCTTTTCGTGACGGAGGGACGCAGGACGCTCTCAGACGCGCATGTCTCAAAACAACGCATAGCGGCACGCGCCTACTAGTATATTGCAGGACCGGTGCCTGGCGTGGCAACGCCGTCGTGACGTGACGAAGTTAACGCCGGCGAACACGCGCACCAGGTCACGTGAAAATGTATTGGCGCCTTGACTGTGGCATGTAGTCATGTTCTCACATGACAGGCATCTCGTGATTATCATGTTTGCACCAGTGACGTACCTTCGTCATCAATTGGCATCACTTAATACCAAATTTTGCATATGTGACATTATCGACACGGCCGCAAGTGCATCATGAGTGTGGCATGTAGTCTTGCTGTTACATTACACGCATGTCATGATTATCATGTTTGGACATGTCATTTACTTATGTCGTCGGTTCGCGTCACGTAATACCAAGATTGGAATAAATGAAGCTAGTGAAACGGGAGCCAGCGCATTATTCGCGCGTCATGTAGTCATGTTGTTACATGACAGGCATCTCATGATTATTATGTTTGCACCACATACCTTTGTGATCCATTCACGTACCGTAATACATATGTGACGCTATATAGCGAAACAGCCACGAGCGCATCGAGAGCGTGGCATGTAGTCAGGTTGTTACATTACACGAATGTCATAATTTGCATGTTAGGGTCTGTCGCTTGTGTTTGCCATGCAATGTTGTTATACCATACCAGTTTTTCAACAGGCCATGTCAACGAAACTACCGTAAGAGCTCCATGACCATGAAATGTAAATTAGGTCATTTATGACATATACGCTATGATTTTCATGTCATGACCAGTCAAATACGTTCTTCATACAGTCATGTTATGCCATACCAAGTTTGGTATCGATACCATTGTCGAAACGGCCAGGAGAGCTAAAAGTCCTAGATAGATAGATAGATAGATGGTTAGATGCATAGATAGATAGATAGATAGATGGATAGATAGATATGCTCGAAGTCGCCGAAGTTTCCCAAGAAATGCTTCGCATGTAAAAGTAAATATTGCGCATATCTGAGGCACCATAACAACAGGTCAATATTCTGTATTTGTATATTTACTAGAAAAGGCATGCATAAGTTTTTTAGGGATCATAGCCTTTATAACGCGGTGCTGGCCATCCAACGCTTGCATGGCCAGCGTTGCAAGTGTTTCGAACGCGTTGCCAAGACGACAGAGTAGTGGCACCTACATGACACCTTGCGTTCGACACCTTATCACCTCAGAGACGGGCGCACACGGCGCACGCCCTGTTTTCCCAAGATAACTGCCAGATAGCACTCATTTCTCACGTGTGACGTGACTTCATGCGCTCGTTCGCCTCCGCCGCACGCTCGAGGCACTGTAACCCATTGTTCACAATGAAGCATTCGCTTTCTACAGCGACCGAAATTCTCCTACCACCGAAACGCAGCGTCATTCGCACCGGACGCACCTCGCGCTACTGAATAGGTCATCTACGAGGCGAACGTGGGTGAATGTGCTGTCACCCGGTTCTTGGCGCGGCTTGCGAACGCCACTGGGATATCCGGTGGTCTAGTCTTTCATTATTCGCGTAAGCAAGAACCAAGAAGGACCAGTACTGCTAACTTTGCTGGCAAGTATATGTCTTGTAATACATGAAGAGCAGAAAAAACAGCAACAAGCTCTGTCACGCTACCGACCAGCTCGGTTACCTTTTCTACAAAACGAGGATGTGAAGTAGGCACAGAGTGGGTTGAACTACCGTCGGTTACGACATTCAGTTTTGTGCACTGTGACATGACAAGTCAGTAGGGCTTGGGCGCCATTTTTCAAAATTCTATAGCTAGCGCTCCTATTGGTCCGCGCTAAACAATTTGGTGGGAGGCACCGCGAAAATCGGTCCGAGAGCGATAGGCGCGGAGAGGGCACTTTCTGTGGATCTCACCGCCATGGAATCAGATCCAGCACACTTTCGGCGGCGGGAATGCTCAGTGTGAACGTGCCCTAACGCAGTGCCTTGAGAATACCATTCACGGATTTTCTAGCACTAAACATCCAATAAACGTTTTGTTCACTCTCTCCATACGCAAAACTATCATCTTTCGAAGGCATTTGCTGTGTAACATTCAGATACGGGGACATTTTTTTACCACGACAACACGGCGAACGCGCTAATCCCACATGGCTAAGTCGCACAACTCCATACAATACTGAAGGCTCTGGCCACACCGCTCGTCCCCGCTTTTACCGAAACGACCAAAGCCAGCGCATGTTTTCTCATCACAGTGTCCTCGATGATCGGCAAGCGCACTCCTGATGGCGATTCAGAAGGCCGCAGGTTCACCGTAAAAAATCATACCACAAAACCTAGAATGAAATCTTGCTCGAGTGTCTACGCGAACAGAACTTGTTGAGCTAGTTGGTAGATCATTGCGAAAAATTAATTTGAGTGGAAACGCACGACACATACACACACACATACACACACACACACACACACACACACACACACACACAACGTTGTGCGTGTTTGATGCCTGGTTGCGTATATGTGCGTGAATGTGTCGTGTGTTTGCGCTCAAATTAATTTTTTGAAATGTCTACATTGGGCACGCGAGGCTCATTCAACGGCGCTTTGACCATCATGGCTTGCAATCGAAAAGCCCAGCCTCCAAAAAACACATTACAACCACAAGCCCCAGCGGCTGTGGTTATCTTTTTGTCTGCTTGTGTATGTGTTTCATGAAGGCTGAGTTCCTAGATTCCAAGCTGTGTACCAACAGGCTAGACACCAGACTCTCCAACCACAATGGGATTGATACAAAGTTGAAAGCTTCGTATCTGCTTCGGGTGTATTTCATTCTTGGCATTCGCGGCACTCGTTCACCGAAAATAAAACAAAGCGACATGAACTTATTCTCAACAAAGACTTGCTTCATTATTTCAAATATAAAGCTGATTGCAGGAACTCTGCGTGACCTCAATATTGACTCAACACCGTGGAAAATTTAACCGAATTAGGGTAATATACACTGCCAAAGATTTTTAAAAATTACGCGCTAGAAAATAATGAAGAAACTTTTTAAGAGTGAGAGTAAACATGCATTTTGAACTTGAGATGTGCATAATCAATTTATGCAAACAAAATATTGTATAAAACAGTAAATAATAAACACACTTGTATACCAACGGCAGCCATGTGTGCTCATGCGCAGAAAGATTGTGGAAGCAGTGGTTCGTGTAAAACAGACCTCTCTCTCCACAGTAAAGACCATTCAGTACACAGCAGAAGAGATCTTTTTAACGCCGGGAGGTTCAGTGCATCATTGAGGGTCGTTCACGTAGTTTCGTCGTCGTTTTGCATCCACGTTGAGTGCGCCTAAGGAAGACGTAGTTATACAGACAATAAAGTGAAATTTATGCAGTTCTCTTGGAAAATTTGATTATATACTAATGAGTATGCGTACGTGAGCAACACTTTGCCAAAACCATCAAATACCAACTGTAAACATGCAACGTTGCCTAAACCAGCATAGCTAACATTCTACCGCCACTTTCAAGAAGATATATCTTCTTGAAAGACGCAAGGAACGTTAAAACGTTCCTTGCGCCGCTCCCCCCCACACACACACACAAATACACCCGCCTATGAATACTCCAGGCCAGCTGAAGTTGCTGCGCGCAGAACCACACTCAAACAGAGAACACCCGTAGGCTTTTCGGTAACAAACGCAATTCGATTCCAACTGTGTACTTCCCATCATTCCCACAGTATTTAAATAATCCACCGTCCAATTTCCTTCAAGGTTATAGTACAAATTTGTATGAGCTTCAACAAGCGACAGGAGCAGGAAAAAATTGCCACCCAAGCACCAGCGAAAGCTGAAACGTGCGGTGCCGGTGTTAAGCAGCGGGTTGAACCCGACCCTGCACAGCAACCTTTGCAAATATTGGTTACATGTTCGTGCATCTTAATGTGGTTAGACACAGGTTTCGCTTGGTCTAGTACAGTGTATATTTCACATGCTTGACATCTTGCCTCACATAATGACGGTCATGGACGAGTGTAATCAGTAGTTAAATGCTTTCGGATTGCGTTTATCGCACTGGTTGTTTTCGAACCGCTGGCGTTGTGGAGGTGTAGACAGTTTGATATTTACTTACCGTAGTAAGCGCCCTCTTCCGCATAACAGGGTATTGTTTACACTACATTGCTCTTTCTACTGCTTCTACATGGGCCCCATACTTTCCTTTGTCAGATAAATATATCTGTGGGTGTGTATGCTGTATTCTCTTGGCATTTTCTCATGCAACTAAATCAGTGCATAACTGAAGAAAACGAACAAAGTGCCATTGTGTGTGATTGAGCGAACATAATTGTCATTTAGGTGTTGATATGCAGCTCGCTGCCCCCGCCACTCCCGACCCCCCCCCCCAAAAAAAATGATGCCTTCCTGAAGTCAATGGAGCAATTTATGCAGATTCTGCATGAATCCTTGGTAAACGCGCTTACTACGATACGCACACACACACACACACACACACACACACACACACACACACACACACACACCGACGACGAAGAAAGAGAAGAGGCTTGACGCACACAGGCTCCGCTCTTTTGCTGCAAAAGGTCAGTTATTCTGTCTTCCGGCTCTCTGAATTTATTCAGGGGTTGCTTTCGAACACCTTGGGATTCCGTTCGACACGAACTCGAGGCTCTCTCTGTGGCCATTCGGCCGCAATTACCAGTCGTACTATAGGCCGCCGGCTGCCGGTTCCAACATGGCTGGCTCATACCCGCTCGGGTATGTCTGAGCCACAGGCCGTTTCTGTACAGCCTCCAATGGCAGGCAGTCACCCTGGTCCGGGGGATTCGCCTAGATCGAATGTTTCGACATTTTCGCCGGACGGGGACAGGGCGCTGCTCGATGTAGATTTGCAGAATGCGCCAGTTACTTCCGTTCCCGCAACACCCGACGTTCCCGACGTCCAGTTGCCTGCTGCAGCGGGTGTGGCGCAAAATGCAAGGCTGCCTGCCGAAAGTGGTCAAATGACACAAGCTTCTTTTCACCGCGTGATCGCACATCAGAAACAGATCCACGATATTTTATTCGATGCCTCATGTAAGGTACCTAATACCCATAGTTCCCAGACCATTGGTTTGCTCCGACAAATTGTACAGGAGTGTGCTGATATCTGAGCAATTGCTGAAAACCAGGGTGGGCGAATGGACGAACTTCGTCACCAGTTGGCCCTGTCGAGACATTCGGCTTCTCTCGGTGCGGCACTCTCGGCTCCTCGGCCTGTCCAAACGGCCGTGACTTATGCGGCGGCAGCAGCGAGCGGAGCACGGCGCGTCTACCGCGGTCCCGCCCGTTTGGCCTGAGACTTGTTCTCAACCCGTACTGCCATCGCAGTGGTCTGAAATCGCTGACCAACACACAACGCACACCACCAGGCGAGAGCATGAACATATTATGTTTCTAACCCCACTCATTCCGTCTACCAATCCTGCCAATGAGGTCACGAAGATTATTAAGTCAAACATTGACCCAATTAGGGAAAACATTGGCGAACTGACTATCAGAAAGACACGTCATGAATTAACAATATCAACAAACGACCATAACGCTATTACTAGGTTAAAGAATGCACTTGAAAAGAACGCAATCACAAGCATGTCATTGTCAGTCCGATTGCCCCAAAAGCGAAAACCTCGCGTCAAACTCACTGGTGTAGACTCTGATATTCCAGCCGCCAACATCATCTCACAGCTAAACATGCGCAATCCGAACCTACATTTAGACCCGACCACATGCCGAGTGGCGGTATCGTACAAGGAGCGATCGGGCAACTTCACACATGTGCTCGAAGTGAATCCTTCCACCTGTCGCTCACTGCTTGCTCAGGAACGAGTTCTTCTCGGTTGGACAGCATGTAGCGTGAGTGAGGACTTTCATGTGCCATTGTGCACATATTGTGCAACGTACGGCCATACAAGAAAGTTCTGTCCTGTCACCAACGAACCTGACAAAGTGGTGTGTACGAAGTGCACCGGTACACATCTTGGCGAAGCATGCACTCTTAGGATGAACGATCCAGGAATTGTTTGCAACGAATACCAATAGGTCGCAAGACCTAGTTCTCATCCAACTGGGCACGAAATGTGTCCTATAAAACGAGAACGTGTCGCCCGCCTAAGGGCCAGAACAGACCATGGATAATCTAGGAGGCGTGTACATCAAAGAAGGACGCAGCAGCCTCTATAACGTGCAGTGTTATTTACGGTTTCCTGCATTAGTGCCCGCATCCTTTTCGACTCATTTATATGGACCACATGGAGGTCGCTGTTTTTGCCGCTATTCTTCTAATTATGGCATATTCATACACGAAATTACACCATATGGCACACACTTACAAGTGACTACACATCCCACAAAATTACACAATATTTCTTTCCTCAAGATATTTGCTGGTTGTGCGGGTCATACTGCAATACATGAAAAAAGACTCCTTACAGCTTTTCCCAATTTTGTTTTAGGAAAGGTGTTGCGCTTGTTATTTAAAATTGATCCGAACTATCATGACTCACAGCAATAACTTAAAATTTTTACAGGCAAATCAAGACCATACACGTGATGTCACAAAATTATTGATAGAACACATGACGCAACAACACTTCAATTTTGCCTTCGTGTGTGACCCGCACATCCGCGCAGGCACTGTTCAAGGCATACCACACACCATAACAAAGTTCCACGCACAAAACGATCCTCGCGTCATGCTTCTAGTACACAACACTAATTTTGACTTCTCCCCATTACACGTAACAGATTTGGTTGTTGCAGTAAAGTGCGAAAGCCTTGACCAAAGATTAATACTGATAGCTGTGTATGCACCGCCGCAAAAACCTAGTGACCCAGTTCTGGATGAGTTGCAATATGTAGTTTCATTGAGTACAGATTGTACTGTCATCATAGCCGGAGATTTCAATTCTAAGCATAGCATGTGGGGGCCAGCTATAGGGGATGTTCGAGGCTCTCAAGTAGTCCAATTCGTGACGGCGAATGACTTAGTCATATTGAACAACCCCAACTCCCCTCCAACTTTCACAACTCCGTATGCAGATTAATGGATAGATATAACCATGGTTTCGCATGAACTCACTCGCGATGCTTATCATTGGAAGGTTCTCCAAATTCCTACCCTCTCGGACCACAACTACATTGAATTCTCGTTCCCGCAAGCACATACCAGCAGTGCTAAACGATTAACTAATCTAGGAAGAGCGAAAATTCTTAACAAGTTAAAGGACGACACTTGGTTCACAAAGATACTCGGCTGCAACAATGGGTCACCTGAAGCCCCAAACATGGTTATAGACAAGTTTTATGCCATATACTCCGCTTTAAGCCAATGTTACTCACGACGCATAACATCGTGTAGTAAATTAGGTAATGGTTGGTGGACACCAGAATTGACGATTGAACGTAAGCGTGTTCGGGCTATGCGACGACGATACCAGCGAACAGCTGACCCCGTCCTTCGAGACATGTATCGCCAATTGTACGTTGATGCATTCTCAATCTACAAGGACAAAATCAGGAAAGCAAAATCATCGTTTGATAAAGACATTTGTGACTTTCTCACTAAGAAATGTTTGTATGGTGATGTTTTCAAAACCGCATTTCAAAAGCACCACCAAGTAACTTTTCTTCCTCCTCTAGATTTACCAAACGGCAGTCGCACAGCTTCTGTAATTGAGTCCACCCGGCTACTACTCGATAAATTGGTAGTAGTGGACAGCTGTTCTGAAGACAACATGCACCATACTATCATGCGTAACATTGTGGCTAGTCCTTACCCGTGGCATACTTCTGACCCTCCTTTTACAATATCTGAGATAGAGTGCGCGATGAAACAGGGTAATTCACACTCTGCTCTTGGACACGACGGATTAACCTACTCGTTCATTAAAGGATTATTTGAATACCATCCTAAATTTTTCTATTTTATCTTCAATACCGCCTTAAGAATCGGACACTTCCCACAGGCTTGGAGAAGAGGGAAAGTAATATTCATACCAAAGCCAGGACGTCCGCTCAATTCGCCTAATGCATATAGACCAATAGTTATGAACTCTGTATTCAGTAAAGTATTAGAAAGACTCTTAAATGCTCGTCTGTATTATTTCCTGCACAATAATAATCTTCTTCACAATAACCAATACGGTTTTACGTCACAATAAAAGTGCTACTTTAGCACTACACACACTGCGAAGCAAATTGGCTGCATACAAGGCAGCCAATCTTCCTACCATACTCATATCTCTTGATTTTGTAGGAGCATTCGATAGTGTTTGGCATCCTGCAGTCTTGAACTTTTTACGCAAGCACAGGTGTCCACAAAACTTGTACTTTCTACTCGAATCCTTTTTATCGAACCGCACTAACTTTTTCAACCAACGTCGCAGAAGAGACAGTTCGTACAACAATTGGCCGCCCGCAAAGATTCCCTATCAGTCCGCTACTAAGGAACATAGTGATATACAGCTTACTCAATGTTCCCGTGCCACCTGACGTACACATACAGGCGTACGCGGACGATACCATCATTGTTATCACAGATAAGTCAAGACTCTGATTACAAGCAAAGGCTGAGCATGTCCTGGCTTTGGTATCTGGTTGGGCACGAGAACAAAAAGTTACCGTAAGCGCCGAGAAGTTGTTCTTTGTGTTCTTTAATAACGGACACATGGGTATATCAAAACGCTGCCCATCTATCCGTATGGATGGCATTTTTCTCAAACACAAGAAAGAAATTAAGATTCTAGGCGTATTATTTGACCCCCCTCTAAATTTTCATGCCCACATTGACTACAACAAAGGAAAGGCTGAAGCGTCCACGTCCCGGCTCCTCGCATTTGTTAAATCGCACCGTTCATTAAAAAGTACACTCATTAGACGACTCTACCGTCAAGTGATATTGCCCTCTCTCACGTATGCATCTCCGGTATGGTGGCCTATGTTCCCATCAAAATTCATTAGGGCGCGAGTTTTATCAGTTCAGCGAACCGTCTTAATTTCCTTAACAGGTGCATTTTACACCACAAGTACGTCATCCCTACAGATTCTCGCTAACGCGCCTCCGTTAACACTAGAGTTGGACAGACAATCTGCAGAATTTTCCTTATTCATACTCCGGAACGTAACTTATTATGGTGTAAAAACATTCAAACCGGCTGACATACTATATCCATGCAGTCCGTGGGCTCATCACCCAAGTTAAAAATATAAATTTACTTTCACTAAACTCTCACCATCACAAGAAGCGATTATTTTCAAAACAAAAGCCATTCACGTATACACTGACGGCTCATACACGTCCTACGCGGTGGGTGCGGCATATATTGCTTTGACAAAGGATGGAAAAATCATAACTGTTAGAAAATTTCAGATCCGCAACGCTTCAAGCGCATACGACACGGAATTAATAGCATTCCAAGAAGCCCTTCATTTCGTTTTTACAAATAACTTTAACACGCCAGCCCACATTTACACAGACTGTCTATCGCTTCTAATGAAACTTTCAAGTCTCACTGATAACGATGAAAGAATTCGGAACATTAAGCTGCTTCTTAACCATATAATCTCGTCAGGAAAAATTATAAAATTGTATCCTGTATTTGGCCATATGGGAATTTTTGGAAATGAGCTAGCTGACGCTGCAGCTGCCTTAGGAGGGAAATCAGGCTTCGTGCGTTACGCTAAAATATCAATTCGGTCAGTACGAACTCAGTTTCATAAAATCTTGAATTCATATTGGCACACCCATTGGCAGACTGAGGAACCTGAGACAACGCTATTTCATTGGATCACAAGCCCGTACAAAATTCCTCAATGGTTCCCCCCCTCCTAAAGACATAACACACTTATTATCTGGTCACGGACATTTTCAGTATTATCTTCATCGGTTCAATATAACTGCATCGGACAGGTGTATGTGTGGTGCACCTTGCTTGAGTGAACAACACTACTTTAATGAATGCCCAAACACGCAACAAATTGTGACCCATTTACGTGTGCCCAAAAGTGATACAACACTACCTGCGCATTATTATGGGCTATTGACCAATAGAAAATCTCGCACGTATCTACTTCAGTTAGTGACTGTCATGCGAAACTCTGTTTCTATGACATCCGAATCACACGCATTAGCTACCAACACTTTATCAGTACGTCGCTTCATACTCTGAATCACCTCTCTATCACAACTTTTGCGTGAATGCTCTCGATTACAGTCGCAGTTATGCCAATAAAGGTGGGGGAAAACCTTGGCGACTGATAACGATAGCATCACTGCTCCTTTTTCTCTAAGTACTCGAACCATAGCATTCGCCACGCTTGCGCAAGTACCTAATCCTGCCCCCCCCCCCCTTTTTTTTAAAGCTTGTTACTATTGTGAATGGCGCCTTGTCTAAGTTCGCAGCGGCAAACAGGCTGCCCAAGGTTCCCTGCTGCATTGCTGGTTGGAACGACAGCCCGACGTGCCTGGCTACATGACTCCTGGTGAAGAAATGGGCTTCGACATCACAGAGGCCACTGCTACCATCCTCGTCAACGTTTACCCATCCTCAAGACCACTGGCTCGCATCCGACTTCGTTGTTTGTTTTTGGACTTTTTGCATTCAACGACAATGCATTTAAAATAAACACACACACACACACACACACACACACACACACACACACACACACACACACACACACACACACGAACTCCAAAAACTCAAGTGGGGGAAATACACTGCTGCTGCATATCGACTTGCTCATCCCTGAGAAGCTAACTAGTTTATTACAGTTTCATGCCGCACTCACTAGGTTATACCCATGTTATTTTTTTAACTAATTGGCTTTTTCAAAAAAAAAAATTTCGGAAGTTTCCCCTTTTTCATTTATGTTAGATTGGCTTGAGCCCGTTATACCTACTGGTGGTACGGGCTACCCCCCTTTTTTCCTTTAAGTTATTTTCACATATAGGGGGCGGAAAAAGCACACACACACACACACACACACACATATATATATATATATATATATATATATATATATATATATATATATATATATATATATATATATATATATCATGAACGTCTTGCTGGATTCGGTCGACTTATAAGTCACCAGATGAAGGAAACAAGCAAACGAAATACGATGCCTAATTGCCAACGTTATCAGGGCATGCGTTTATATGACAGTAAAAGACATAGCATGGGGGCCATAATTGTGAATAATCACGCTTAGAAATATAAACATACATACATGTTAACAAAAAGGTATTCAGACATAGGCAGCATTTTGTAGATAGCGGACCAGCAGTGCGCGATACAGAATATGAGAAGGCAAGGTGACCTGAACACATAAGATAAAAATATTATGACGGACACTCGTGATATCGCAACATTTGTGAATGAATAGAAACAATAATGAAGGCAATGCCATGTTAGGTCACGTTCGTTGTCAATGAAATATACGTGTGCGTAATATCACCATTGATGTCACAGTGTGGTAACAGAGTGTGTATGCGTTCTGGTCAACTAATTGATGTGTCATCGATGGCACCGCAACGTAATCACAAGAATGAACAAACGTGTATGTGGGCTAAGATAGGTGATTTATCTGTTTTGCTGGCAAAAACGTAAGCCTCGCTGAGTTCTCGTTTATTCCAGACGCTATGGCGTTAAATTTATGAATAAGAAAAGATTCACGAACTTCCCTTTCGTATGCAATTTAAAACCAGATTCGAGTATTGTGGCAGTTATGTTGTCGAAAGTGTGGCCTGGGGTAGCGACGTGTTTGGACAGGGGAAGGCTAGGCAGGCCCAGGACGTGTGACCTGTGATTATTCAAGCGCAACCAGAAAGCTGTCTTCGTTTGACCAATATTTTGGAGGTCACAAAATGAGCATTGAAGCAAATAGATTGCATCTTTCGTGTCGCAGTCGAAGTTTTCTTTTATACGGAGAGTGAAGTTTGACGCAGAGTTCCTAACAATTCGCGACGTGGTGATGTGGGGGCACACCTTGCAGCGTGCCTTGTTACGTGGGTGACACCCCACATGGACTGGCGTTGATATTTTGGATGACGTAAATAAGTCTCGTAGGTTTCTCGGTTGGCGGTAAACTGCTCGTGGAGGATCCGGGAAGACGTCTTTGAAACGATTGCTCTGCGTTGGTAAGTTGTAGTGTTTTTTGAAGATCGCGTTAGCATTTGGTATTGACACAGAATGTGTCAGAATCAAATTGATGTGCTGCCGGTGCGCAGGTTTTTATTTAATTTTAGAAGCGCTCTTTGTTCCATTGCATCGGCACACATGATCGCTTTGTCGACAATCTGAGGCGGGCACTGTTGTACAGTTAGTGCATCACGAAGCTTATCGCAGTTTTCAACAAAGTCTGAATTTTCAGAGCACAGCCTTTTGAAACGAAGTGCTTGACCGTAGGGTATACTCGTCTTGCTATGTTTTACATGGCTGTTTTTAAATCAAGCTATCGGTGAACGTTGGTGGGTTAATTGTTTACAAGAACGCGGAGACATTGTAATAAAACCCGCTGATAAAGGAGGCGCAATCTTGATAAAGAACACAACAGACTACGTTTGTGAGGCTCAGACAGATAATGACACGTTTTGCAAGCGACTCGGTGAAAACACCGCCAAAATTTTAAGGACGTCGTTACTGATACAATGAAGCATTTAATAATGGATGACAACCTTCCCGATAAAGCAAAGCACTCATTAGACCCACTGAGCCCTGTTCGAAGAAGGTTTTACCTATTGCCTAAAATACATAGGCCCAATAACCACGGTCGTCCTATAGTGTCAGGCATTGGCACTGTCACCGAAATACTTTCAAGCTATGTCGATGGCCTGACTAGTATAATACCTCGAACTTTTCCGTCCTATCTGTAGGGCACTTCTCAATTCCTCGCTGACTTCATAGATCTAAATGTACCTGCTGACTCATTTCTGGTAACATTATATGTTGCGTCACTTTATACTAATATTCCCCACAAAGACTACCACGTAAGGTACAACAACGCCCACCAGCCGAGTGTAGTACACTAGAACTTGACGACAGCATACTAAAACAGACGGAAGCCAGAATAATAAAGCAGGTAGAAGAGAGGCTGAAAGCACATGAAGCGAAGATGCTCGACATCGTCGAACGAGGCCTTGAAGCTTTCGAGAAAGCCCTCACTGCGAAACTCCTCGCATCCATAGACATAACCATAGAAAAAGTGGTTAATAAAATTGATTGATATGTGGGGTTTAACGTCCCAAAACCACCATTTGATTATGAGAGACGCCGTAGTGGAGGGCTCCGTAGTGGGGGTTAATAAAATTATGGAAAAGGTAGACCCACTGACCCGTACTGTAAGCACGCTTGACGCCAAGCTTGATGGCTTCATGGCACTACAGCATAACTTCATACCATATGCATACAAAAATTTCGTTACCCATGAGCAGCTGGTGGAGCAATCAGGGACCAAGCGGAAAGAGTGAAAAACTTTAGGAGATGAAACTGCAGCGGAAATTCGATCGACAGCACCAAACGACCGGCACCAAGCGGGAAGAAACTACCAGAATGGCAGCTACCACACATAGACAGTCTGAGGCACACCCCACTCTTCGAATTTGGCACTGGAATTGCAGATCCTACAGACCTCGTTCTGCAAACTTGCAAGAATATGTTAAAACAAATAATCCAGATATGATCGCGTTGCAGGAAACCCACACAGAAAGAATCAAGCTCCCTGGCTACAGCACTCTCACATGCTTACCCCGCACCACAATTCTAGTCAAGAAGACTGTACCCGCACAGGCTCATGAAATTGAAGACATTGGCATCGAACACACCATCGTGGAGATAATTCCTACTCGGAAGACTCAACAAAGCTTATACCTGGCCAACCTTTACAGCCCTCTGCGGGAGCAGTTACACCAATACGACAACTTCGTCCACGAGCTCCGTCAAATGGTTAACGGCAAATGACTCGTCATAGTTGGGGACTTCAACGCTCCACACGTGGCCTGGGGCTATCACAGAACCACTAAGATGGGGGCACGTGTTCACGACGCTGCACAGCAACACGGTCTGACGCTGTGGAATGACTTGCTCCATCCAACCCGAGTGGGCAACAGCGTGTAAACGGATACTAATCCTGATCTCACGTTCACTAGAGACGTGCAGAACGCAACGTGGACAAGGCTACCAGACACTCTAGGGAGTGACCATCACATAATTCAAATAGAGGTCGAACAGGCTCACCGCTCGCTCAAGACAGGAAAAGGTCGGCTCACGGACTGGACCGCCTATAGGAATGACGTTGATGATGATTCGACTATCGAAGACATTGAAGCCTGGTTAAACAGTATTGTAAGTGTTGCTGATGAACATACCAAAACGATACACTTGGACGAGGACAATCCGGCAGTCTATAATCATCTTTACCTATGGGAAGCTCGAGAATCGCTTGTTAAACGATGGAAACGACAAAAGCTCAACCGCAAGCTGAAGCACCGCATCGCCGTACTCACTAGACAGGCACAGGAGTACGGCGAAAACCTTGCAAGCCAGAACTGGCGGTCCTTTTGCGACAAACTTCAAGGGACATCGAGCACAAAGAAGACTTGGCGCATTCTTCAAGTCCTGATCAACGTTACCCACACCAAAACTTATCAAAGAAATACAATTCAGCGGCTCACACCAAAACTTATCAAAGAAATACAATTCAGCGGCTCATACACAACTATGAGGGCACAGAGCACCAGTTATTCTAAGAACTTCAAGCAAAACTGCGCGGCTCAGTTAACCAGCAAGCTACCTCCATCAACAATTCGACACCCAGGGAGTACCGAGGAGCACCGAACGAAGCACTGGACCAGCCTTTCACGCTGGCAGAGCTACATGTGGCCCTCGCTAAGCTTACGCGCAACACGAGCCCAGGAAAAGACGGAGTGACCAATAAGCACCTACGACAGCTACCGCCCTGGGCGTTGACAGCGCTCCTTCGGCACTATAACGACTGCTGGAGGAAGGGTGAGCTACCACAAGCCTGGAAGCACTCAGAGGTGACCATGGTACCCAAGCCAAACAAGCCAATCTCGATTGCGAATCTTCGTCTCATTTCCCTTACATCTTGTGCTGGGAAACTCTTTGAGCACATGGTAAACGAGTGGCTCACCACACATCTCGAAGACAATGGTCACTACCCGAACACCATGTTCGGCTTCCGCCAAATGCTCAGCACACAAGACGTCATCTTGCAGATAAAGGAAGATATTCTTCTCCACTTGAGCAAGCACAGTAAGTCATCTGTTCTAGCTTTGGACGTAAAGGGCGCATTTGACAATGTTAGCCACGAAGCCTTTTTGCGTAGCCTAGAAGATGTCGGCTGCGGTGCCAAGACATACGCATATATGCTGGCTTTCCTCATCAACCGCAGCTGCCACTGTAGGGATTGCCAATATCAGAAGCGAGCTTTTTCAACTCCCTAACAAAGGCTCGCCGCAGGGCTCAGTGATATTACCAGTGCTTTTCATCTTGGCCCTACTTAAGCTCCCACGTCTCTTGGACGCTGTCCCTGGGATACATCATGCGGTATACGCCGATGATATCACTATGTGGACAACAGGTTCAAGCACGGGTGATCAAAGGACCGACTTCAAGAGGCGGTTAACATCACTGACGGATATCTCAAGACCTGCGGCCTCCAATGGGCTCCGGAAAGGTCGGAACTGTTAGTACTCTCGGCATGCACCCGGGGTAGACCACCAAGCTACGACACTCCTGTCCCACAAGTCTTTCTACAGGGAGTCGAAATACTACAAGTTGACACGCTTCGAGTCCTTGCACTACACATACATAAAGATGGGTCTGGCTCCGCTGCCCTACCCCGACTGCAGAACACTGTGACACAGCTCACCCACCTAATCCGAAGGGTGGCTAATCGCCGCAGTGGCTTCAAAGAGCATGGCCCCCTAAAAATGGTACATGCTCTCCTTTACAGCCGCATAACATACGAAACTTCATACCTCAACCTGAAGACAGCGGAGAAACAAAAACTTAATCTGCTGATACGAACGGCTACAAAGGTTGCCCTAGGACTGCCGCCAGCCGCCTCCACTGACCGACTGCTTCGCATGGGAGTTCACAATACGTGAGAAGAACTCACCTAAGCACACCCCATCAACCAGGTCGAGAGACTCAAGCTGTCACTCACAGGGCAAGCCGTCCTTCGACGCATAGGATACCAGACCACCCTAGAACCCAACAAAGAATGCAAAGACAAAATACCGTCACAGCTGCGAGAAAGCCTTGAAATTCAGCAGATCCCTCGGAACATGACTCCTCAACATCACCGAGAAAGGCGGCTTGCCAGGGTTAACATGATCAAGAAAAGGCATCGCAATGACCTGCAGGCGCAATACGTGGACGCAGCCAAATATCCGGCACGTATTGCGCGATCACCGTCGCAGATTACAAGGGCGCGGTACTGGCATCGGCGACTATCCTCGCCAAACGTGCAGAAACAGCTGAAGAGACTGCTATAGCACTCACCACCCAGACGAGTGAGGTCCCATCGTGGTCTTTGCCGATTCACAAAAAGCGGCATGGAACTACCTGAAAGGCAGAGTCTCCAAGGTTGCGATTAGACTACTAAAGCGCATGAGCAATATTCCTTCCTACACATGCATCGTGTGGATTCCGGGTCATGAAGAACTCGAGGGAAATGAAGCGGCTCACACCGAAGCCCGCGAATGCGTCAACCGGGCATTACCATACGAGATCCGAGGCACCTCCCACTCAACAACAGAATCAGAGGCAAGAGAAACCATACCACTAACGTACAACGCATTACTGCAACATTATCGGCTCGAACGCAGGTTACACCCTCCGCCACATCCAAAACTCAAAAGAGACAAAGGGACTGACTATAGGCGTCTTGATTGATTGATATGTGAAGTTTAACGTCCCAAAACCACTATATGATTATGAGAGACGCCGTAGTGGAGGGCTCCGGAAATTTAGACCACCCGGGGTTCTTTAACGTGCACCCAAATCTGAGCACATGGGCCTATAACATTTTCGCCTCCATCGGAAATGCAGCCGCCGCAGCCGGGATTCGAACCCGCACCCTGCGGGTCAGCAGCCGAGTACCTTAATCACTAGACCACTGTGGCGGGGCGACTATAGGCGTCTTCAAAGCAACACATTCACCCCCGGCGTACTATTGCACCATATGAGGCCAACGTTGCACAGCTACATCTGCCCTCACTGCAATGTGGCAGACACTCTGGCGCACCTCATACTGCAGTGCAAAGTAAGCGTCCCAAGACTACGAGCAGCAGCACCAGATGCAGACCAAGACCTCCTCAGTGAAGCGTGGGTGACTGCGAACTCCCAGCTGGACCTGGTCGAGCAACGTCAACTCGTCGCTCGAGCTCGGCGGGCTGTCCAAGCCAGAGGGTTCCTTCAATAAGGAACCTTCCCACATTCACTTACAAGCTTCTTTCAATAAATGTTTTCATTCTCTCTCTGCCCGCAAAGACGGCATTCCTGCAGTAGTGAACGCTTATAACGACTCATCATGTGACAAATCTGTTGATAGCTGCTCATTAGCCACATTATTAAAACTCATCCTGGAGCTTAACAAGTTTTGAGTTCGGCGGTGTTCACTACCTACAAGTCAGTGGCACTTCAATGGGCACCAAAATTGTTCCAAATCACACGAATATATTTATGGGCCAATTGGAAAATTACTTTCTTTCAACATGTAGACTACAAACGTACTACTATAAAAGTTTTATAGACACATTTTTCTTTATCTGGCATCACGGCGAAGCGGAACTCAAGACTTTCACTGCAGCCTGATTTTCACTGAATCCATCTGTTTGCTGGATGTAACAGTATTCCTTTGCGACGAAAAACTATCTACTAAATTATACAGAAAACCCACAAACGTTCACCTATACCTTGATTTAAAAACAGCCATGAAAAACATTGTAAGACGTGTATACCCAACAGTCAAGGACTTCGTTTCAAAAGGCTGTGCTCTGAAAATTCAGACTTAGTTGAAAACTGCGATAAGCTTCGCGATGCCCTAACTGTACAACAGTACCCGCCTCTGATTGTCGACAACGCAATCATGCGCGCCGATGCAATAGAACAAAGAGCGTTTTTAAAATCAAATAAAGAACCTGCGCACCGGAAGCACATCAATTTGATTCTGACACATTCCGCGTCAATTCCAAATTCAGTTTTCAGTTTCAGTTTATTTCGGACATAGTTACATGACATGAACTATGTCTACGAGGCAAGGCAATAGGAGACTCGTATGTCTCCTGACGACGCTTTCACCCCGGACTTACACGTAAGACAGTCAGGAGCAAAATCAAAAATAATAGGTACAATCCTCATTGGACAAGCTATATAAACAATAAACGAACAGTAAAAAACGCATTAGGACGAAATTTATACAAAGTTTACATTGTTCAGGTTTAAAAGTTTTATGAAGTTGCATAAATACACAAAATCACAAATTTTCGTGTTCAAAGCTTCAAAGCCAAATAATTGTAATTTGAAGGAGGCAGGAAAAGCAGCTTTATTTGTTTTTGAAACGAGATATACTTGAGTTCTGATTAGCCAATTCGATTAGGGATGGGTATGCATTCAGCAATGAAATAATCTCAGAATCTATAGTTTTTGTACCATAATTATTTCTTGGTCTTGATCCCTTCAATGAAATAGTGCGAAGGCCATGTGCCACTTGTCTGTTTAGATATTTGCTTGAGGACATGGTGTGATCACGTTTGAATTCGCGGAAAATCATTGCTGCCAAAGAAAGCTGATATAACATAGAGAATGGTGGTACGCTCAGACTTTTATAGAGAGAGTCAGTTGATGGGCGAGGATGGGAAGAAAAAATTTTTAGGCTCCTTTTTGTATAGAGGAAACACGTTCAGCATCTGTCTTGTTGCACGTACCCCAGACTAGGATACAATATGTCAAGTGGTAATGAATAAAAACAAAGTACAATTGTTTTCTAACACGAAACGACAATAAATATTTTAGCCTTTATAACATAGCTAGAGATCTAGATAGCTCAGCACGAACATATTTTATGTGCTCAGACCAGCTGAGGTCAAACCTAAAAACTACTCCCAAGAAGCGACACGAGTTGACGCGCGTTATTATATTGTTATTGATACTCAATTTTACGTTATTAAGAAGTGGTTTACATTTTAGACGAAATATTACGTACTGTGTTTTCTTTACGTTTAAGTTTATTTCGTTCACATTAAGCCAGGTATGAAGTTCGTTTAGCCAGATATTAGCATGGTGCTCTAATAAATTTAGTTCTGGACCAGAAAAGAAAAAAAACGTTAGTGTCGTCGGCGTACATAGCAATGGCGAGAGTAAAAGAAATGTTAACAATATTATTAATATATAAAAGAAAGACCAGAGGACCCAAAATAGATCCCTGTGGGACCCAAAAGTTTATCTTACCCAAGTCTAACTTTAGTTCCTGAAGCTGTGTATATTGCATTTTGCCTTCGAGGTAACTCTTTAATAAAGTAAGGGCCAGTCCACAGATACCATATGTCTTTAGCTTATAAAACAAGATTTGATGTTTCATCGGATCAAACGCTTTTCGAAAGTCTCTTTTCTTTTACCTGCAGTAGAGCAGATTCCACTGATTTTCCACTTTGAAAGCAGTACTGGTGTTTTGAGATAATATTTTTAACTTGAATAAAATCGTACAATCGTTTATAAATAATACGCTCTGCGATTTTTGAAAAAAAGAGGGAGTACCGTTATTGGTCAATAATTATTCAGGTCATTTTTACTGCTATCTTTATGAATGACAGCAACACGCACAACCTTCATTTTCTCAGGGAAAATGCCAGTCTCCAACTTTCTGTTGCACATATAAGTTAGTGGGGCCGAAATGTCACTGATAGCAGCTTTAATCGGCGAAACGCCGATTTCATCGTAACCGGGCGAGCACGTGTCTTTTAGTGCGAACACCGCAGATGCTATCTCTACATCTGAGGTAGGTGTTAAAAACATAGAATCCTTGTAGGCTGTAGGAATGTCTGAAATAGCAGATTTAGAAGATGATGCTACCTTGGGGCCAAGAAAAGCACCTGATGTCAAAAAATGCACATTAAACTGGTTTGCTAGCGTCGTGCCAGAGATGGCTGTTCCATTTATGGGTAGTTCAGTAGGTATACGTGGTCGTTCAATTCCTATAATTTTGTTAACAGCACCCCTAGGCCGTATAGGGTTAATATTTAGCGGCGAAATATTATTTTGATAATATGCATTTTTGCCTTCTTCAGGTCCAAGCGTAACTTATTCGTATACTTTTTAAACGCAATCAAATCTGCCTGATTCTTTGTTTTCAGGAAACGAGCGAACATGAAGTCTTTTTCTTTAATGCGTTTAAATAATGACGGTGCGATCCACTCTTTCCTAGCTTTACTGTTCTTCTTAACTATAACACGTGGAAAAGCGTAATTATAGTTCTCACTTATAGTTTTGAATAAAGATATCATAGGCTTTTGATGTATCAGATTCGCGGTACAATTCATCGCAGGTAGTTTCACTCATTAAAGAACAGAAGTTCGTAATGCTAGTGGGTTTTATTATCCGACGCGTGTAATTAGATTTTGATACTTGTTTTTTTGAGGGCGAACGAGCAAAAAAATGGCAAGTGGTCACTCACTCTTGACGAAAACACACCAGACGCTATGTTTTCCGGATGATAACTTGTAAAACAGATATCAACCAATGTGGCAGAATGTTTAGTGACCCTTGTGGGTTGATTAGTAACATTTTCACACCCATCAGACGACACTACCTCAATCAGATTTGTTTTAACATTGCTGTTTGCAAGTAAATCTACATTTAGATCACCAAATATTATGACATTGCAATTGTTGAGAGCAGCAACTTCCAAAAAACACACAACAAATTCTAAAAATGTTTCTACTTTAATATGAGGAGAACGATATTATAAAAGAACAGCGACCTTGTTAGTAAAAGTACAAATTGCTTCATAGGCATCATTGACAACAGTAAATTCATGAACAATGTCATAAAGCATGTTTGCTTTTACATACAGGGCCACACCACCTCCCCGTTTATCTTCACGCAACATAGAAATGTTGTAACCAGTAAAATGCCTGACATCCATATTTTATTTAAACCACGTCTCTGAGAAGCCAATGATGTCAAATCAGTATTTTAATATTTACAAATTTGCCTCACATTTATCTACTTTGTCTTAAGGCTTTGCACGTTTAAATCGTATAGAGAAAGGGTTCCCTTAGAAGGGTGACTATCGTTGCTTATTAAATTATTAAAGAGGTCTGCATTAAAGTACGACGTCATGGCTACTGAAGATTACAGTCAATTCTTGCTGCACTTGGATGCAGGTCGCGAGATCTTAGCTACATCGTCTTCTGAGGCGATCCTTATTATTTCACGGGCGTTAGGTTTTTTTCTTGCAAAGATTCTGCCCATGGAAAACCACACGAAGTGATAGTTTGCTTCCCTTGCTTTTTCTTTAGCAAGCCACAGCAATTTTTTGTCCAGGGCTGTCAGATTGGGAAAAAAAACCTAATATTGTCTCCAATTTCTTTCAGACTACCACGTTTTGCAAGCCAGGCATCTTTGGTAGCCAACGCATGAAAACGTATTAGTGTAACTGGCACTTTGTCTTTGTTTTTACCGAGCGGAGGACGATGGAATGTTTCTTAATTGATATTCGCTTAAGGAAGGTAATCCAAGCCTATGAGCAAGGTTGTCCAGTTTTTCACGAAGGTTCTCGTTTTCGCTGTAGGGCAAGCCGTGGACCTCCAAGTTGTGGTGTCGGCTATACTGCTGCAAATTGTTACATTCTTGCTTTAGTTTGATTATTTCTTCTTTTTCTTGGCTCTTTTCGACAGCATCGACTGTTTTTCGAAGGCTCTGAAAGTCCTTCTCATGTCTTGTAGATACTTCAAGCAACTTATTATGCTTTTCTGAAATGTATTGCGCTGACTTTTCAGCTGTTTCATTTAGAACGGAGAGGTCCTCTACTTTTGTAGTAAGTATGGCCAGGTTCTTAGTTATTTCATTCAGTTGCTTGCTGAGAACTACCAGCTGCGCAGCAGACTCTTTATCGGTGTTAGAATAGCCGCGAGACGCAGATATACGACATGCCGGACATTTCAGTTCGCTCCTCAGATCTTCATTTTTACCCTTGTACACGCGTTTAATTATCCCGGCACATTTCCTAAAATGGTAGTTTTGAAGGCAGTCAGGACACTTTATTTATTTATTCATGAATACGGCAATCCCTACTAGATATTTTCGCAGAGTGGGTTACACGAATTACATTAATGCTCCATATGCAGACAAACAAATTTTCAAAACAGGAAGATAAAAACACACAAAACAAAAGTACGCATAAAGCAACCTAAATATGCAAAAATTCGAATGTTTATGGGGACAGAGCTTAATTGGCATGCTTTGTTAAACACTGTTATCGAGGCTAGAAGAAAACAATGTTAAGGATGGCTGTAAAACTTCGGTGTTGGTTAGTTTGTTCCAGTCGTTTATTGTTCGTGGAAAGAATGAATATTTAAAGCAGTTGTTACGGGTTGCATAGGGTGTTATTGTGCGCTCATGCCTTTGGCGAGTTGCATATCTAGACGAAAATGAAAGAATTTCAGAAATGTCTATCTTGTAATGTCCCTTTAGTAGTTGATATAAAAATTTTAGTCTAGATACGCGGTTTCTTTCTGTTAGTGTTGGTACATTAGCTCGAGCTGAAAGTTCCGTAATCGAAGTGAGCCCGAAGCTGTTATAAATAAAACGAATGACCTTTTTTACTCTTTCTAGCTTGTTGATATTAGTTTTGGTAAAAGGGTCCCATATAATGGAAGCATAATCCAGAGTAAGTATAACGATTGTTTTATAAGCCAGAAGGCGGATGGAGGGGGTTGAGTGTTTCAATGCCCTTCTGAGGAAGAACAGCTTACGCATTGCAGTGTTAGTTACTGTATTAATGTGTTTCGTCCAATTTAGGTCTTCTGTGATCCATATGCCAAGATACTTGTAATGTGGGCCTTGGGAAAGTTTAGTATGGGTAGTAGGGTATTCGTATTCTAAAGGATTCCTTTTATTAGTTGTTTGCATAAACACTGTTTTTTCGAAGTTAATAGCCATTTGCCATTCATCACACCAGGAGGACACTTTTTGTAGAGCATCATTTAACACGTGTTTGTCTGCGGGACAGCATATTTTGTTATAAAGTACACAGTCATCAGCGTAGTTTGATTTTAACAGGGATGCCATCAGCAATATCATTAATAAACAGGAGAAAAAGAAGTGGTCCTAGCACTGAGCCCTGAGGAAAGCCAGAGTCAAAAAGCTGTCTATGCGAGCAGGAATCAGCAAAAAAAAAACAAATTGTTCGCGTTCAGTGAGATATGCAGAAATACAGTTAACTACTTAGGAATTATTTATTATTCTACCTATCCTATATATCAGTTTACTATGGGATACTTTATCAAAGGCTTTCGAAAAGTCCATAAAAATAACGTCAGTCTGTGTTCTACTATTTATTGATTAGGCAAAGTCATGTATTCTTTCAACTAAATGAGTGTTTGTCGAATAACCTTTCCTGAAACCATGCTGGAATTTGGTAAGAACGTTATAGTTGTCTAGAAATTCGCAGACGTGATTGTAAATGATATGTTACAGAATCTTGCATACCGTACATGTTAATGAAATTGGACGATAATTTTTAACGGAGTTCTTATTTTCGGTCTTGTGAACTGGTTTAATTCTAGCGGTTCCCCAGTCTCTTGGTAATTGTCCATTTTGTAAAGACTTGCAAAAAATGACATGAAAGTATTTTGACACCCACTCAGCGTACCTTTTCAAGAAGCTATTAGGAATATTATCAGGCCCTGGTGATTTTTTGGCATCAAGCCTTAGCAGAAGAATAATTATACCACTTTCAGAAACAATGACATCAGACATCGGTGGTAGGGATGCATGAAACACAGGAGATATACCATTATCTTGGGTGAACACCGATTTAAAATGGTTGTTAAAGGCATGGAAATTTTTTGCGCTATCGTGAGTTAGGCAGCCATTAACTTCAAATGTATCACATTCAGCGGAGTGTGGAGAAATCGAACGCCAAAATTTCTCGGGAGACGTGGTGATCAAGCTTGGTATCGATTAACCGTAATAGCGCTTTTTATCAGCAGCTACTTGGTCTTTATTTGTAAAGAATCTTTCGATATTTCTTGCACTATCAATGATGTTCTGTTGTTTGTTAATCTTTTCTTTAAGCGCTTCAGTCGCCTTTTAGATTGCAATGTCTTCCTCGAACTCCATGGGTTCTCACCCTTACATTTTTTCGTAATCTTGGGTACAAAACAATAATTACATTCATTCACAATCTGTTTAAATCTGTCCCAAAGGTGGTGTACATCACAAGTGCTACTGCAGAAACTGATTCATTCATCATCACTGATCACTATTCATCACTGATTCATTGTCGTAAAAATCTTCATAACATGATAAGCAAGTTTCTCCTTCCCCAGCAGCCCTCGCTACAACACCCAGCGTACCAAGCAGGAACAACAATAACTGCAACAGTAGCAGGGGCAGCAGAGGCAGCACTAAAGAACAGCTACGTTCGAAAAAATAGGAGGTTATAACCAACCTGCATATACAAGCTGTTCAGATTCTGCAGAAGCGTACGCATTTGGGCTGGTTGGTTCATGTTCACAGAAGTTAAAAAAACAGCGCTAAAAAGACGGGACAAGAAAGGACAACAGGACAGGGCGCTGACTAGCAACCAAATATGTTTATTTCTTCAGTCAGCATACATATATACCACCGCACTATCGCAAAAAACAGCCTACGCAGCGGCATGTGAGCCTGCGCAGAGGCATTCAAAAAATTAGTTTGACAGAAATTTGACCTCCTTAGGAAGGAGGGAAATGGAAGGGAGGCTAACACATGCCTCACCACTGTTATGAATGTGAAAAGCTTCCGAAATGAGACGTGCACGTTCATCGTGGTAGTATGATAAGAAAATGGTATCTTTAAAAGATGGGTGGCAACCGCAGTTGTTACAGTGAAGGGAAAGCTGACTATCTGTAGCGCGATTATGAACTTTGTTTGAATGCTCGCGCAAGCGGTCATTAGCACAACGGCCCGTTTGCCCTATATAACACCGACCACAGGAAAGAGGAATCTTGTAAACAACGCCATGCCGACATTACTAAGAAGCACAGGCACAAGTTTGTGAAATGTCGGCATGGCGTTGTTTACAAGATTCCTCTTTCCTGTGGTCGGTGTTATATAGGGCAAACGGGCCGTTGTGCTAATGACCGCTTGCGCGAGCATTCAAACAAAGTTCATAATCGCGCTACATATAGTCAGCTTTCCCTTCACTGTAACAACTGCGGTTGCCACCCATCTTTTAAAGATACCATTTTCTTATCATACTACCACGATGAACGTGCACGTCTCATTTCGGAAGCTTTTCACATTCATAACAGTGGTGAGGCATGTGTTAGCCTCCCTTCCATTTCCCTCCTTCCTAAGGAGGTCAAATTTCTGTCAAACTAATTTTTTGAATGCCTCTGCGCAGGCTCACATGCCGCTGCGTAGGCTGTTTTTTGCGATAGTGCGGTGGTATATATGTATGCTGACTGAAGAAATAAACATATTTGGTTGCTAGTCAGCGCCCTGTCCTGTTGTCCTTTCTTGTCCCGTCTTTTTAGCGCTGTTTTTTTAACTTCTGTGTTCAGATTCTGCTCTTCCGAGCACTCCGCTGCCCCCGCTGCCAGACGCAATGATGCAGTTGCCGTGATTCCTGGTCCCTTTAGGTACTCTGGGGTGGGGGGGGGGGCGCTGATGGTAGACGTTTTGCACGTGTTGGTAGGCGCTCCTTGTCGATAGGCTTCCTTTTTCAGCAGGCGGCTTGATAGGATCGATTCCGTCGTCTGCAGTGAAATATCTACAGCACGCCCTGTATACACAAGTTGTTCAGATTCTGCTCTTCCGAGCACTCCGCTGCCCCCACTGCCAGACGAAATGATGCAGTCGCCGTGATTCCTGGTCCTTAAAGTACTCTGTGGTGGGGGGCGGGGCACGCTGATGGTAGCCGTTTTGCACGTGTCGGTAGGCGCTCCTTGTCGGTAGGCTTCCTTGTTGAGCAGGTGGCTTGGTAGGATCAGCTGCGTAGTCTGCAGTGAAATCTTGACAGCACGCCCTGCATATACAAGTTGTTCAGATTCTGCTCTTCCGAGCACTCCGCTGCCCCCACTGCCAGACGAAATGATGCAGTCGCCGTGGTTCCTGGTCCCTTTAAGTACTCTGTGGTGGGGGGGGGGGGGGCGGGGCGCGCTGATGGTAGCCGTTTTGCACGTGTCGGTAGGCGCTCCTTGTCGGTAGGCTTCCTTGTTCAGCAGGCGGCTTGATAGGATCAGCTCCGTAGTCTGCAGTGAAATCTTGACAGCACGCCCTGCATATACAAGCTGTTCAGATTCTGCTCTTCCGAGCATTCCGCTGCCCCCGCTGCCAGACGAAATGATGCAGTCGCCGTGATCCCTGGTCCCTTAAAGTACTCTGTGGTGGGGGGGCGGGGCGCTCTGATGGTAGCCGTTTTGCACGTGTCGGTAGGCGCTCCTTGTCGGTAGGCTTCCTTGTTCAGCAAGCGGCTTGATAGGATCAATTCCGTCGTCTGCAGTGAAATCTTTACAGCACGCCCTGCATATACAAGCTGTTCAGATTCTGCTCTTCTGAGCACTCCGCTGCCCCCGCTGCCAGACGAAATGATGCAGTCACCGTGATTCCTGGTTCCTTTAAGTACTCTGTGGCGGGGGCGGGGCACGCTGATGGTAGCCGTTTCGCACGTGTCGGTAGGCGCTCCTTGTCGGTAGGCTTCCTTGTTCAGCGGGCGGCTTGATAGGATCAACGCCGTCGTCTGCAGTGAAATCTTGACAGCACGCCCTGAATATGCAAGCTGTTCAGATTCTGCTCTTCCGAGCACTCCGCTGCCCCCCCCCCCTGCCAAACGAAATGATGCAGTCGCCGTGATTCCTGGTCCCTTTAAGTGCTCTGTGGTGGGGGGCGGGGCGCGCTGATGGTAGCCGTTTTGCACGTGTCTGTAGGCGCTCCTTGACGGTAGGCTTCCTTGTTCAGCAGGCGGCTTGATAGGATCAATACCGTCGTCTGCAGTGAAATCTTGACAGCACGCCCTGCCTATGCAAGCTGTTCAGATTCTGCTCTTCCGAGCACTTCACTGCCCCCGTTACCAGACGAAATGATGAAAATGCTAATTTGATCCTCAAAAAACAGTAACTTACTAATGCAGAGCAATCGTCTCAAAGACGTCTTCCCGAATCCTCCACGAGCAGTTTACCGCCGATCGAGAAACCTATGAGACCTACTTATGTCATCCAAAATATCAATGCCAGTCCCTGTGGGGTGTCACCCATGTAACAAGGCACGCTGCAAGGTGTGCCCCCCTTATGACCACGTCGCGAATTGTTAAGAGCTCTGCGTCAAACTTCACTCTTCGGATAAAAGGAAACTTCGGCTGCGACACGAGCAATGCAATCTACTTGCTTCAATGCTCATTTTGTGACCTCTAAAATATTGGTCAAACACAGGCCGCTTTCCGGTTGCGCTTGAATAATCACAGGTCACACGTCTTGGGCCTGCCTAGCCTTCCCCTGTCCAAACACCTCGCTACTCCAGGCCACACTTTCCACTGGCGTACACTATATCGATAGTGTACCCCAGGCCACACTATATATATAGTGTATATATAGTGTATATATAGTGTATATATAGTGTACGCACAATATTGACAACGTTTGACCTTCATCTTCTTCATCAGTATATAATCATCATCACGAAAAACGTCGTCGTTGTTCGAAGGGTCGATTAGGCGATTAGGCCTAATAAACGCCGTCGAGACTCCAACGCTGCTGCTGTCTTACAGAGTGGTGAAGGTGGTGGGTATTTTAACAGCCAGAGCCCTAAACGCGACATGGCCTACCCCTTTGACGATGTGTCGAACACGATCAGCTTCTGTCATCGCCGAGTTCACGCGGTGGCAAAGGGCAAGGATGTCTTCAATGTAAGGAGGGTACGTGTCTCGCAGCTGCTGGCCTTCAGCTCAACACCAAGAAGTGCCACTTTGCTAGCAAAAGTTTTAAAGTACTCGGAGATCTCGTCAGCAAAGATGGAATCCGGCCTGGTCCCGACAAGATTACCACCGTTCTTCACTTCCCGGTGCCTCAACGAGTCAAAGAGCTCCGAAGCTTTCTTGGCTTTGCGTCGTACTTTCGGCGCTTTATACGAGACTTCGTCACCATTGCTGCGCCACTTCACCAACTCCTTTCTTCGGGAGCGTCATGCGTATGGTCGGACGAATGTCAAATGGCTTTTGACACCTTAAAACGTGCCCTCACGTCTGAGCCCGTGCTTTGTCAATTCGATAACGCCGCGCCAGCGGACACGGACTCGGCGCTGTACTTTTGCAACGAACAGAGCGTTATGACGAACGTGTGATCACAGACGCAAGCCGCACCCTCACAGCAGCAGAGAAAAACTACACCATTACCGAGCAGGAGTGCCTCGCTGTTTTCTGGGCCATCCAAAAGTTTCGACCATATCTTCAAGGCCGCCACTACACCGTCGTCACTGACCACCATGCTTTGTGCTGGCTGTCGACGTTGAAGAATTTGTCTGGACGTCTCGGTCGCTGGATACTTCATCTCCAAGATTACGAGTTTGACGTTATCTACAAATCCGGAGAGAAACACAATGATGCCGATGCCCTTAGCCGTTGTCCTTTACAATCCTCATCAGGCACTCCTGGCATGTCGCTAACTGTGAGTGAACCCATCAAAGTGTCTCCGTCAGTTCATTCACTCGCCGCTCTCGACTTTCTTTATACCTTCGGCAATGAGACGTTTGCATCCCACCAACTCAGCGACACTTACTGTCGCTCTACAATGCAGCGCCTTCAAGGCTCCTCTCGTCCTCCCAACACCTGCGCCCATCGACAGCTGTGGAACTTCAAGACTGAAAACTGAATTCTTTACCGCTTTGTTTTCCACCCCGAAGGACAGCGCTGGGTTCCTGTTGGTCCTAGTTCCTTATGGGCGCAGATTTTGAGGCGTTTCACGATGACCTCAAGGCTGGTCATCTCGGTTTTCAAAAAAACCTATGAACGCATCCGCAGTCGTTTTGCCTGGCCTGGTCTTTCCAACTGCGTAGTGCGATATGTTGCGTCATGCTCGCTATGCCAACACCCGGCAGCGCGAGCCACCTATCTTCTGTGGTCTTCCACGCGACGACGTCGAGGTATGGCTAAAAGAATACGACATGACCAGTGTTTATAACCAATGGGATGAGCCTCAAAAACTACGTCCCGTCACCTTCTATCTTTTTGATGTCGCGAAACCGTGGTTTTTCAACCACGAGAGCAGCTTCCCGGATTGGTCTACTTTTGCACAACAAGTCCGACAGAATTTTAGGGAACCAAACATCCATTCCGAAGTGTCGAAACGAAAGATCGATGGGCGTGCCCAACATCCCGGGGAGACGTACACTTCGTACATTGAAGACGTCCTTGCGCTTTGCTACCGCATGAAATAGGCGATGACAGAAGCTGATCGTGTTCGCCACATCATCAAAGGGATAGGCCATGTCGCGTTTGACGCTCTGGCTGTTAAAATATCCAGCACCTCCACCACTCTGTAAGACAGTAGCAGCGTTGGAGTCTCAATGGCGTTTATTAGGCCGAATCGCCTAATCAACCCTTCGAAAGAAGACGACGTTTTTCGTGATGATTATATACAGATGAAGAAGATAAAGGCCAAACATTGTCAATTTTGTGCTTACAATATATATATATATATATATATATATATATATATATATATATATATATATATTTATACATACTGCAGCCCCCTATTGCAGGAGTGGACATACAAATGATCAGGTGATAACAAGCAGAAACAAAAACATGAGCATATGGCACAAATTTGTGGTTTATAGTACTACACAAGATACAGAATGAACAGAGCAAGGGCACAGAAAGCAAAAGAACATGGAAATATCTACTTAACACGCATGTGATATTGCACTCAGAAACTGCTCCAAAGGGAGCCCGCGGGTATCGCCGGGTAGCAAGTTCCAGAGCTCAATCGTGAAGGGGAAAAAACTATACCTAAACAAATCAGTTTTGGGGTGAAGTGGCGTAATATTTAGCGCATGTTGACTCCTGGTGTGAACAGAGGGTGGTGTGGCAAACTGCAGATACCTGTGGAGCGAGGGCAAGCGCGGCGAAATAATCAAGGTGTACAGGAGCTTTAAGCATTCTGAATGGCGCCTGGCAGATAAAGGAGTTAAACCCAAAGGTGCTAAGTTGGACGTAGGCGAAAAATCCCGGTCATATCTTCGGCAGATAAAAACGGCGGCTTTTTTTTTCTATGGATTCTAGTTTTGCGATGTCGGACGCTCTGTGTGAATTCCACACGACACAACCGTATTCGAGTAACGGCCGTACTAACGTTTTAAATGGTAAGAGCTTGGTTTCTTTTGGTGTTACACGGAGAACGCGCTGTAAGTAACCTAATCTCTTCAGGGCTTTATTATACGTAATATCAATGTGTTTGGACCAGGACATGTTGTGAGTGAAATGAAGGCCGAGGTACTTATATTCCATTTTTCTTGTTAAATGATAACCATCGAATGAGTAGGGAAATAGATGAGCGGATGACCGAGTAGAAAAAGTCATGCACACAGTTTTTTGGAAATTTACATTCATTTGCCAGGTTTGGCACCAAGTGAAAAAAATTGGAAAATGAGTTGTTCAGTTTCTCGTGATCTTCAGCAGAAGTAATTTTTTGATAAATCACGCAGTCGTCGGCGTATAGCCTAATCTGAGACGTTATGTTACCAGATATGTCATTAATAAATAATAAAAAAGAAGGGGTCCAAGTACTGAGCCCTGCGGAACACCTGAAGTTACATCAGCGGTACTGGATTCCATTGAGTTAAAAAATACATACTGCGAGCGGTGCGAGAGAAAACTAGATATCCAACCTACGAGCAGCGGGTTTTTTAATAGGAAATTAAGTTTAAGTAAAAGTTTGGAGTGGAGAACTGTATCGAAAGCTTTCGATAAGTCAATAAAAATAGCATCTACCTGAAAACCCGAGTCAATGGCTTCAATAACATCATGACTGAATTCGGTAAGTTGAGTGATTGTACTGAAACCGCGTCTAAAGCCGTGTTGAAACTGGTTTAGAATATTATTAGCTTCCAGGAATTCTACTATGTGTTTGTGTATGACGTGCTCCAATATTTTGCATGAGTGAGATGTCTAGAAAATAGGCCTGTAATTAGCCGGCGAGGATTTGCATCCAGCTTTAAAAAAGGGGAGCACTTTAGCAAGCTTCCATGATAATGGAACTGTTGCTGTTGCTAGGGATTTTTTGTATATTATCATAAGGTAGCGGCTTGTACATGACGCATATCGTACTAAAAAGTTGTTGGGAATATTATCTGGGCCAGGGCTTTTTTTAGTGTCTAAGTTAAGTATCAAATTTAGAATGCCTTCTTCAGATAAACATACGTCACCAATTGAGGGTGCTGGGTTGGCCAGTGAAAAGGTAGGTGTTTGAAAGTTATCAATGGTGAAAACAGATATAAAATAAGAATTAAATGCATTGGCTATTGTGACGGGATCGCTTGTGGAGGCTCCATCAATGTCCATTGTGTTTGGTTCCGTTGAACTCGGCAAGATGGAGTTCCAAAATTTTCTTGGATTTGTTACCATCAGGTTTTTCATTGTCACTTGGTAATAGAAATCTTTGGCGGCTTTAGTTTTGGCTCTTAATTCCTCTTTAATTTTATTGAACTCATTTAGTGACGGGGAGGTCTGACGTCTAATCGAACAATGTAGCCTTTTTACGCGGCGTGTCAGTTGTAACAACTCCCTCGTCAACCATGGCAACCGAACATTTTTTTCTTAATCTTTATTAGAATAAAGCGGGTGATACAAGAATGCACAAGACTTTCAAAGAAAGAAACCAAATCGTTGACGTCGCTAGATTCACTAAGCCGTTCAAAATTTTCAAATGAATCCTCTAGAACTGTTAGGATACTGACGTCATCTGCACGGTTAAAGTCATGGTGAGTTGAATACACAATATTCGGTGTGGGTACACGACATGAGAGTGAGACGAAAACGGCTTTATGATCGAAAATTCCTTCAGTGACATGGCAGTTAAACGTGCTTTCTAAGAGAGTAGGGCTAACAACGACTAAATCGAGAACTGCAGACTCTCTTGTAAATTCTCGAACAACTTGGGTTAGGCCAAGAAACAGAGAAAATTTCAGCAGCTCTGTGTCTGTTAGAGAGGGCGAATCGCTTAAAGACAGGGTGGACCATTGAATTCCAGGCGCGTTAAAGTCTCCCATAAGGATTATATTTCCGCTACTGTAGTTATGCTCACTAATAAAATTTGTCAAGGTGATCAAAGAATCCGCTGACGATCCCGGAGGTCGGTAAAAAACGCCTATTATGATAGTGATGTGACCAAAGTAAAATTTGCACCACACTGACTCTATTCCGATAGGCCCTTGAATTGCACGAAACTTCAAGTCTGAACGGAAAAGAAGTGCCACCCCGCCTCCCCGCCCGCTGTACCTGTCTGACCGAAGTACGGTAAATCCAGGGGGAGTGATTTCACTATCATGGATACTCTCATGCAGCCAGGTCTCAGTGACACCAACAATGTGCGCTCCATGAGCTAAAATTATTGATAAGAAATCAGGAATTGTTTACTCTACTTCTAGCATTGATATTTAAGAGGTGTAATTTAGCGTTCTTCTGTTGTGGTAGTCATCGAGGACCGGGAGGAGGGAGTGGAGTTTTAATACCTTTTGTGCGGCTGTTGGACCGAATGAGACAGTTAGAAGCATTGTCCCAGTCGTGACGAACATTGTCAATGAAGACGTGATCGTAAATAATGCGGACGTTTGTGCCAGCATCTCTAAATGACTTTCTTGCTTCCCACAATTTTTACGTATTATGCGTACGCGAGCTGTAAAATCCTCAGTAACGCGAACATTTGGGTCTTCGATGTTCCTGGCACTTTTCATAATCGCAATTTCGTCGTTGAAATTGAGGAGTTTAATGATAGTAGGAGGAGGACGGCCTTCGCTACCTTTCCCTAAGCGATGGCATCTTTCGATTCGCGGGCATTCCATTTCAAGTACATCTGTAATCAACTGTGACACCTTTGAAAGCAGTGACGCATTTGTTTCCTCGGGTTCTTTCGCAATGCCATAAAAAATAACGTTGTTTCTCCGGGATCGGTTTTCTAGGTCATCATTTTTTGCGGTAAGTTGTTCCACGATGGATTTCACTTAGTTAAGTTCTTGTTTTAGGGAACAGGTCCCCTCAGAAACAGCCGTTGATGCTGAGGTTGATTCAAGAGAAGCCACTCGAGATTCGAGGGCATCAAATCTAGAATTTACGGATTGATGAAATTGCTTGATTTCAGCTATATCGTCAGCCAGTTTTTTCTGTCCTGATAGTAGCTCATTCAACATGCTTTTAACAGAAGCAATGCTGTCTGTCTCCTCAAGCTTTTCGTTGTTATCCATTGCCGAAAGGTTATTGGCAGAACTGCTGCTTGAAGCAATATTACTGCCTTTGTTGGCTGAACTAGACTTTGCCTGTCTCTGAGGGCCTGGATTTGTTTCTACATCCCCGCTCTGAAGCAGTGTGCAAATGCAATGGAATAGATGCGAAAGCAATGAAAGGCACTTTATAGCAAGACTAACAGAACAGCCAAATGGGCAAGGAAACAGCAGCAAGAAGCGATTATCAGAGCGAAAGCAGTAAGCATTTCGGAGGTAGTTTACCTGCGCAAAGAAAACACGACGGATGAGCATCGTCGAAGCTTCGCTGTTTCTTTGCCCACTGACGTGCAGATGCGGCGGTGGTGCTTTTATATCCGCGGCCGGTGACGTCACGGAATGGAACTTGCCGAACGATGAACGGTGAAGGGAGGCATTATCAGTGCAAGGGGTGGGTGTCTTCACCGACAGGCCGTGACCATCGTCTACTGGGGCGATGGGGCAGTCTGTGAGCACGCAAACTGTAACGTCCATGTGCTGTTCCAACAGTAGAAACTGCATTCCGGACACCGGGGTTGGGAAGTCAGGAACAGTAGCAGCGCGGCAAATTGAAGCACTCAAGCTGGCGTGGAAGAACTGCGCAAAGAAAACACGACGGATGAGCATCGTCGAAGCTTCGCTGTTTCCTTGCCCACTGACGTGCAGATGCGGCGGTGGTGCTTTTATATCCGCGGCTGGTGACGTCAAGGAATGGAACTTGCCGAACGATGGACGGTGAAGGGAGGCATTATCAGTGCAAGGGGTGCAAGAGGTAGGAAGGATGGCAACATGGTCACTGGAGTCCGAAGACTGGGCACTAATTGCGAGAGCCCTTGTCGGCGTCAGGAGATAGCGTAGAGCAAGTCCAGTCGGTGAGAGCTACACTGTCGTCGGAGGTCGGCGTCAGGAGATGACGTAGGGCGAGCCCAGTCGGCCAGAGCTACGCTGACGTCGGAGATCGCAACCGCACAACCAGTTGGCACAAAATCCAGCGAGCGAGTCCTCTAGCAAAAAGCGAACACAAACAACTTTGTATGTTGCGTGCATTAGTGATACCGGACCGTCCGTGACACAAGAAATCTGATTCGTTCATGCAAAAGGCGAAGTTTTCGTGAAAATACGTGGCAACTTGCGCTTTCCATTAAAGCTCGCAGAGTACACATATCACCTTCGCGAAATTTTCTGCAGCCACACTGCATAGTTAAATAATGTTTTCAAACGTTTGTTGTTGAAACTCACCTTGTTTTACGTTCGTAAAGCCTTCTTCAGTGCTTTTGTGGTGCATGTATCTCATACCGTTTATTACAAGTGGAAAGTGGCACAGGCTCCGCATTCCCAGATAAACGTGCTGAGTGACACCGTGTTGGGGTTGTGCAATGAGGCAATGTTGGCACCATCGAAGTCGTTGGGTGGAGAGAATTTCTCAGATTACTTTCAGTAATGATGTTCAAATAGACCGTCTTGACGTCGACGATTTTCACTGGACGGAGATGGTTTTCAACGCACTGAGGGTGACAGCGACGATAAACAATTAGCTGCTATCTCACGAGCAGCGAGTTGTTGTTGTTGTTGTTCTTGTTGTTGTTTTTCTCTGCACATGGCCCGTACCCAAAGGAGGGGATTGGCCGAATATAGGGTGAATTAGCCAGATACCTACTGCCTTGCTTCATCCCTAAATAACTTTAGCTGTTTAGTTGTGATTTGAGGTGCCAATGACGAATTAGAAGAAAAATGAAAAAAAAGTGAGACCACCATTTAGGAAGACAATCGGTTAGTCACAGTGATGTATTGCTGAATGGCAAATAAAACATCCCTGTCGCAGAAACCTAGTGTAGAGGCTGCAAGTGAAAGAAGAGCAGATTCCGATAATTGCAAGGCCAGTTTTTAAAGAGGTGGTGCTAGTACACTTCGCCTGAACAAATAAAAACGGCGACAATATAATAAAAAATGAATAATTGTTTATCTTGATTACGGTAAATGCACTTAGGGGAGTTCAATAAACCTGATTTATGCAAGTAAAAATTGAGGGAGGTAACGCGGAAACGAAATTTTGTGATGCCAACCACCATCACTCTCGAATTAGACAATTAGTTCACTGCGCCAAAAAAATAACGAGTGGTTGTACTCCGGGGAAGCCGTCAGTGCAGGGTGTAATAAAGTTTGCCTGATTTTAAGTGGGCGAAATTGCGCCATTGTAACGTGTACGAGGAGGGAAAATATGAATGATGGGTGTCAAAAGCGATGCCTTCGCAAGAGAATCAATTATTTAGTTTAACAACAAACCTTTGTGCCCTAGTGCACCGAATAAATGAATACTTCTGAGATGACAGGGAGCCAATGATTTCAAAAGTTTCAGTATGGGTGAGCTACCGGAAGTGGACGGAGGAGAGCACACTGATAATGAATCATTCATGATTGCTACGACTCACTTTCCGCTCGTCGTGCGTTGACGTTTTTTTCACCCTCGTAAATCACATCGATTGTGTTGATTGTATGATATTCTTAAGCAAGGTCAAAATAAAAAAAAAACACTCTTTTCCTTGTCTATTGGATGTAGCCCTATTACAGTGAATATTACAAAACGCCACATGCCGCCAATACGCTTGAGCTCGACCAGTGAAACGAAATGGTTAGAGGAATGAAATATGCAGTTACGGCTACAGTGCACGCTAACTTCTCAACCACTTCATCGGTGCCGTCTGAACGACATTTTCGTTCGATAAATTTTCACAATTTGGACATTACGAAAAGCTTACGCAAAAATTCGTTTCGATATCCTTGTTTCAATCGCGCGTATGGAACCCGCAACATCCAAGTGCAGCGAATCGCGCTCTGTTGTAATGTGATCATGGCTGCGACACAAGCTCTACTTATTGGGTAGTTAAATTTTCGTGTTCCGTTGAAGAATCAGCTGCATGATGCTTACAGTGCAAGTAATGACGACGGCGTAATATTTTTACAAACCATCACTACGGTAATCATTCGGTCCTGTGCAGCCGCGACGGCACGCAACTCGCTAGTGGCCTACTACTGCGGCGAATTCGCCAGGCAGGCTTGAAATTATCTCGGAGTGCCGTTCAGTATATACGTGAATTCTAGTTCGCGCAGTTTTCTGTACCACGCACAGGATTATGCAAAGCATCGTTGATACACAGACGATCAGCTGACACCACCACCATTCGCACTGCGACAAGAAACGAGGTAGCGAACATTCAGCAGTTCTTATAGTGGGGAAAGTACTTTAGTCTGACACACATTTATTTGACGATAAAGAGTTCATCTGGTGAACGCGGCACGGGGAGTACTTCGGCGCGTCCTAGCTTTTCCTATGCGAGTTCACGGGTTGATCATACCTCCACTGCCACTTTAGACTGCACGGCACGGCATCACATAGGGAATACTTCCCCACCCCCATCCACGCCTTGCCGCCGGCGATCCGATGAGCCCCGCGCCGGTCACGCGCCGCCGCCGGAGGTTAAAACACCGGCGCACCGCCACCGGCAATTTTGGTATCAGCGCACAGGTCTATGTGGGAGTAGGCTCGAGCATTGTGATAGGTAGAGAGGGTCAAGTCAGAGAGAGCTGACACGCGGCAATTGCGCGGCAGGCGAGGGAGAGAGACGTTACCGCGCACTGCAAGGAGGGCGTAAACCTCTTGGCACCACTTCAACACCTGCAGCGAGGGGAGCGGTGCGAACGAAGGAACAGCGTTACACAGGCTAGTCAAAGTGCTGCATCACATCCAAAAGACGATACACAAGGTGAAAGAGCACACAGGACAAGCGCTGAATTAGCAGGGTCCCAGGCTGAACTAGCATCTAGCCCCGACCATGGCTAGTTCAGCACTTGTCCTGTGTTTTTCTTCGTGAGATGTACCTCTTTTTGGCGCTTAATTTCAAACCACAAGGGCGCTAAGAATCTCTAGGTTCCGACAGGTTGCCATTGTAACTTGAAACTGAAAACAAGGATTTCGAAATGCGAACTGCATTGAGCACAAAGATTTTGAACAGCTCCACACCATAAAACCTTTTCGAGTGTCGAGCGACGCGGTAGCCTTGCGAAAGATAGAGCGACGCGGTAGCACTTGCGAACCTTGGAGTGAGCGTTACGTCATATGCTGCTCTGCTGAACGAGGTACTTCTGAGAGTTACTTCCGCCGACATTCTCCTTGAAGAATACAAACAGGAGGGCGTGCACTCCGGTTCTGTCTAAACGGACATGAGGTGTACCAGCTTTACAACAGCTGCACCACTAGCTCTACCATGAAAGAGCAGATGGGTCGCTTGCTTCAATTTTGTCGAAGCGAAGTGGGGTGGCCCAAGAGAACCACACAGATCTCGACACTAGGTCTCATGAACAATCGTAGCGATGCCACTCAGAGCTATCGAAAACCTCCGTCACCTGCGGCTACCAAAGTGCTTTTTTAGTTTTTTTTTTAGTTTAGTTTTTTATTTGCAGGAAAAAAAAATACAAAAACTTCCCTGCGGGAGGCAAAGACTAAAGGCTAAATAGCCTGACGAGGTCTTGACCTCCTGATACAGTCTGCATCAGTGCCATATTACACATATTCACACATCAGTAACATACATATACAAATAAGTGACATTATACATATCTTATTTAGTTACACAGCTTATTTCTACATGATATACATTCAGAATATGTTTTACATAAACAGGAAACAATTTTGGTATCAAACGATTCTGTTTAAGTATCATTGTTCACAGTAAGAAAAAAAATCAACTCAGTATACAAGTATTCCTAAATATAAAAGCCTATGGATCTACTATGTCTTTAGTCAAAAGAAGAAAGGATTTATGATGACATTTAAATTGTTTAGTTTTCAGAGTAAAGTCTATATTCGATTCGTGAAGGTTTAGCAATTGTATGATCTTATAATCAATAGCCTGCTTGCCATAGTTCGTGCGTGTTTTCTTAGTTTTGCGGGTAGAATTTCTGAAGCCATATGTTGTTGATACAGTGCGTGGAAAGGAATCCTGTAGTTTATGTTTGTGGATGTGTTGCATCAGTTTAAGATTATATACTTTCCTAGCAGATAGAATTCCATGTTTAAGAAAAAGCGGCTGAGTGTCTAAGTCCTTGGGGTGACCTTTATATTTTTCTATTACACGGAGCGCGCGCTTTTGCAAGATTAATATTCGATCGTAATTGGTCTTAGTTGTTGTTCCCCATACAAGCATTCCGTATAGAAGTTTGGAGTAGAACATGCTATAATATAATGATTTACATAACCATGAAGGGAGGAGGAAAGCAATTTTACTCAAGCACCCTACAGAACGAGCTAGATCTACCAAGAGACTATTTACGTGCGGTGTCCATGTTAAGTGCTCATGAAACCAGACTCCAAGGAATTTTTGTGTGCTGACTTGTTCGAGTCGCTGATTGTCAAACAAGATTACTATATTATCACTGATGTGCTTGTTAATGGGCCTGAATATAATAAATTTTGTTTTTTGTGTGTTTAATTTTAGTTTGTTTTTTGTTAGCCAGCCTGAAAGTTTCGAGAGATATACATTTGTCGAAGCTTTTACTTCCTGAATGGTGGAGCCTGTGAAAAATATACTTGTGTCGTCAGCGAACATTTTAATTTCGGGTGTATACTGAACCTCTGTAATATCATTTATATATAAAAGGAAAAGCACGGGGCCTAAAATGGACCCCTGCGGAACTCCTTTCTTTACGCTTAAATAGTCTGACTTTTTACTGTCTATGCTAACAAATTGTTGTCTGGATGATAAATAGCTTTTAAATAAATCCGAGACTATTCCACGAATTCCATAGCGGCTTAATTTCAACAGTAAGATATTATGGTCAACAGAATCGAACGCTTTACGCAAGTCAAGGAAGACACCTAACGTGAACATTTTATTTTCAATATTTTCTATTAAGCGGCTTTTTACATCAATTAGTGCCTCTTCCGTGGTTTTATTTTTGCGAAAACCATATTGATGCGGTGATAAGATATTGTACTTCTCAAGATATTTCATAAGGCGCGTATTTATACATTTTTCATAAATTTTTGAGAATACAGGTAATACGGATATCGGACGATAGTTTGTTAATTCAGTAGTGTTGCCACCTTTATGAATGGGTGTAACTTTGGCCACCTTAAGTTTTGTTGGAAAGATTCCAATAAGAAAGGAATAATTTACTAGATATGCTAATACGGGGCTAAGTATAGATGCGACAGCCCTAACTGGAGCCACCCTTACGTCATCATAACCACTCGCAACGTTTGTCTTTAGTTCTTTTATATATCGGTAGACTTCCTCGGGTAATACTTCGTGTAGTACGAGAGAGTTCATGCAACTACTTGTTTCATCTTCATATTGTGTTGAGTCTTCATCACAAACAGCCACATTTACAAAGTATTGGTTAATTGCGTTCGCCAGTTCCTTACCCTCCAGAATGATATTGTTGACTTTTACTTGTTTAGGTGTATTTGACGTTGCTGTTCTCCCAGTTAAGGAAATAACTTGTTTCCATATTTTTGCCGGTTCTGATTTTATACGTGAGAAGGTGGCTTCATAATAGGCAAGTTTAGCCTTCCTAGTGTCACTATTTAGTTTGTTGCGGAATCGCTTGAATTCACGCAATATTGCAATATCTCTAGTAGCAAGAAACCTGTGAAAAAGCGCGTTTTTCTGCTTGATTCGTTTCAGGAGGTCACTGTTTATCCATGGTTTTCTGTTCTTACCCTTTCGTGTTCTGATCTGTTGTATCGAGAAAGCAATATCGTAGCACTCAAGGAAAATAGCTAGGAAAGTATTATATGCGCTATCTGGATTGCATTGCACATACACAGGTGACCAGTCAGCACGTTCAATTAATTCGGTAAACTTAAGCAGTGATTTGTCATCAATATATCTATACCGCGCGATATTTGGACATTTAATTTTATGCTGCAGGTTTTGTGTAGAAATGTAGATAGGTAGGTGGTCACTTAGGTCTGAGCACAGTATGCCCGAGGTGTAATCGCAGCTATTCAGGCTTGTTATACAGACGTCAAGTGACGTGGAACTATTGTGAGTAATACGGGTTGGATATATAATGGCATTCCGACATCCATATGATGCTACAAGGTTTTTCAAGTCAAGCGCGTACAGCTCTTCACTCATCATATTAATATTTACATCACCCATGATAAAATATGGTTTTTTTATCTCATTAAAACAATGCATGAGAATTTCCATATGACTGAGAAAATGCCTCTTATATCCAGTTGGGGGTCTATACACCACGGCAAGTACAAAAGAATTTGTTTCTATTGCTAGGCACTCTATGTCACCATTACACACAGAAAGATCATCAAGCATTTGAAAACAATATCGCTGCCGCAAGTATATAGCCAACCCTCCACCTCTTCCTGCGCGATCCAAGCGTGCTATATTATAGTTAGTGAACTGAGGAGACATGTCAGTATTACACAGCCATGTCTCTGTAAACAATATTGCATCGATGTCCACGTGAAGAGAACTCATAAAGACATCAAATGCTTCATGCTTGTTCCTAATACTTCTTATATTTTGATGTAGTATGGTAAAGGAGGCATCATTAATTATTGGTATTGTTGTTTCTATAGTAGACATGGTGAACTCAGAAAAAAAAACTCTTATCTGGAGTTAAAAAAAAAATCCGCCTTCTCTTCTCCTTCCCTTCCCCTTTCTTTACTTAATGAGACCTAAATCAATTGGGCTTGTTATCCGGATTACATCTGACGTTTCATCTTTGCGCGCAAGAATTTTTCCTCCACTAGACCATACGAATTTTCATTTTGCAGATTTCTTTTTTGCTATGGCTGCGCCAAGAAGCTGCTTGTTCTGTCGCGTCAGGTGCTCGTTAACATAAATAACGCTTTCCGCTCCCTCGTAATCGAGGTGACTAGAAAGGATCCTTTGTTTCTTTGCTTTTGCGAGCACCGCATTACGTTTGTTGCGCGAGATGAGCCGGACAACGATGTTCCGTTCATTCCTTTTTGCCGTCGACACCCTGTGACAGATGTCGATGTCACTGTCAGATATTGGCTCGCCCACAAGCTCACCTATCTTTTTCACGACGATAGTTGAGTCAAGTTCCTCTGGTGCACCCTTTATCTCAAGATTGTTACTTCTTTGATATTGCTCAAGTTCTTCAACTTTCTTTTCAAGCCGATGATTCTCGGCTTTTAGTTTTTCGTTCTGAGAAACCAGTTCTTTTACTTCCGCTCTTAGTGCCCTGATATCGGTTCCTATTTTCTTTACTTCATCGCATGTATCGCAGCAAAATTTCAGGCTTTCTTTTAGTGACCTTATCTCGGCACGTATTTCCCGTTGAAAATCAGAGATTAACGTTGCGATTTCTTTCTTGTCACCCTTACTCATGATAGGAACTTCACTTGACAAGTACAAAAAAAAGTAAAATGTTTGTCCGGCAGCAGTGCAAAAAGCAAGAAAAGTAGTCGAGGGATACCTCTTTCTTACCTGCAAAGAATTGCAGATGTATTTTTGCCGTCTGATCGCTTTGTGCACCGCTGCCGGACTGTGTGGGAGACGAGAATCTCAGCGCTTATAAAGCCAGCCGAGGATCAGCTGACAGCCTTCTGCGCCGACTCCGTGTTATCTTGTTCCAGCAATCAGGCCAGCAGCGTCAAGATGCCGGTTCTCGATGCGTTGCGGGCCATACGTCGATGAAGGGTAGTTTTGCCGTAGCGTCCAACCGAAGCGTACACGTGGAAATTTCCTGCAAAGAATTGCAGATGTATTTTTGCCGTCTGATCGCTTTGTGCACCGCTGCCGGACTGTGTGGGAGACGAGAATCTCAGCGCTTATAAAGCCAGCCGAGGATCAGCTGACAGCCTTCTGCGCCGACTCTGTGTTATCTTGTTCCAGCAATCAGGCCAGCAGCGTCAAGATGCCGGTTCTCGATGCGTTGCGGGCCATACGTCGATGAAGGGTAGTTTTGCCGTAGCGTCCAACCGAAGCGTACACGTGGAAATTTCCTGCAAAGAATTGCAGATGTATTTTTGCCGTCTGATCGCTTTGTGCACCGCTGCCGGACTGTCACGATAGGACAAACATTTCTTCCACGCCCTGCGTTTTGTGTGTGGTAACTGACCTCACTACTAAAGATTGCACTAGCCACCAGCTGAGAAGCGCAATTTGCTCATGGTGGAGAGTTGTGTACCGCAAAAGATCACCTGGTGCGAGTCTGCCACCGTAGAGTGCAATGCAAGCGCTGTCACGCATATGAAATGTGCACCGTGGGGGCAACTCATAGCACACGTGAGGAAACCAAAGGTGCTTCTGACGCTGTTAAGTGTTTCGCTACGAACGCATGACTTCTGCACTCTCCTATGACGTTCTCCTTGTGACTTTTTGTACTTGGGCACCGACGCATTGCTGTTACGTTCGTGGTGTTTATAGAACGGGACTCAACGAACATTTCTAGGAGCAGACATTTACAGGAAGGTTAAGCGGTCATGCTCACTCATATTATGGAGATGGATTTGCTCACAAGCGAGTTTCGACATCAGTGACCTCAACTTACTCGACGCGCGAAGGTTTTCAGCGTTACGCTTGCGTTCAGTGAGCCCTTGCGCTAAATAAAGCTCTCCTTCGCCGAGTCAACTCCTGCCTGTTCAACAACCCGTTTCAAGCGGTGGAAGTGCTGGGTACATCTGGTCCTCACCCTGGAACTTCGCAGCCGCACACTCCAACGACCTCCTAGAATGACTGATCCGGGGCCATCTCATGCTGCTACTCCAGATCTCGCACCTGTGCCTGTCTTCTGCGCTGGCGCTCTCCGGCAGCGCGACCCCCCCATATTTGGTGGCACAGAGGACCAAGATGTGGACAACTGGATTGCCGAGTATGAACTGGTGAGCGCCGTCAATAAGTGGAACGCAGCCGATAAGCTCACAAATGTGAGTTTTTACCTGACCGACGTGGCAAAACTATGGTACAGAAATCATCAAAGTGATTTCAGTACCTGGTCGGAATTGGCGAAAACCCTCGCGGAAGTCTTTGGCCGTCCTGCTGTCCGCCGCCTTCGTGCTGAACAGCGCTTGCGGAGCAGAGTACAGAGAGCAGATGAAACTTTCATGAGCTACATCGAAGATGTGCTATTTCTCTGCAAGCTCGTCGATTCGACTCTGGACGAGGCAGGCAAGATCAAGAACATCATGAAAGAAATCGACGATGGTGCATTCCAAATGCTGGCTGCGAAAAGTCCCCAGACGGTCGCCGAGGTGATTCAGCTCTGCCAAAGCTATGATGAGCTGCGTAGGCAGCGCGCTTCTACACGTTGCGCTGCTCACGACACCGCGGACATCTCATCCCTCGACTATCGCCATGACACCGCCGACCACTCCGCGTTGATGCCAGTCATAAAGCAATTCATACGCGAGGAGGTCGCCCGGCAGCTATCTATAATCACAAGAACTACCGAGCCGATGGCACCCTTGTCGCCTTCGCTTCGCCAGGTCATTCAATCGAGGCGGAAATGTCGTAGGCCCATGTGCTCAGATTTGGGTGCACGTTAAAGAACCCCAGGTGGTCTAAATTTCCGGAGTCCTCCACTACGGCGTCTCTCATAACCATATAGTGGTTTTGGGACGTTAAACCCCTTATATCAATCAATCAATCAATCAGGTCATTCAATCGCAAGTTGCCGAAGCATTGCCGCCAGCTCAGGCTCCACCAACTGTTACCGCACCACTAACGTATGCAGCCGCTGTTGCTCGGCCACGCGCTCCATCATCTCCGGCCATCTACGAAGCTACTCGCCACGTTTATTCGTCGACGCCACCTTCCCGCTCGCTGACCGTCGCGTCTCCGGCTGTATATGAAACAGGTCAGAACGTTTATATGACGCCGCCGCCTGCACGACCATTTACGGTACAATATTCAGCGAACAGTGCCCCTATCGTCAGCCAATGGCGCACTCCGGATAATCGGCCGATATGTTTTTCATGTGGCATCCCAGGCCACGTAGCTCGTCACTGCCGTCGTCGCAGCTTCCCTTCTCACGACATTGCAGGGGCCTCACATTACATGCCCACAATGCCCACTCAGCCGCGATATTCCGTTCCTGCCGATCCACCTATAGACGTACGTCCCGGTCGCCGACCATCCGGTGCAAGCCGTTCACCTTCTCCTCGTCGTCGATCTATTTCTCCGATGTTACGTCGCAACAGCCCACCGCGAGGGGAAAACTGACGAGCGCAGTTCCGGAGGTAAGAACTGCGTTGGCAGCGAAAATTTCAAGACCTAACTGCTGTCCCCCGAACGAAATCGAACTCCATATTAATGGCATTAAGGTGCACGGACTTGTTGACACTGGAGCTGCCGTATCTGTAATTAGCGAGAAATTGTGCCGAAACTTGAAGAAAGTGACCACACAACTTACCGACCTATCTTTGAAGACAGCTACGTCCCATCATATTCAGCCTTCAGCTTTCTGCACTGCACGAGTCGTCATTCAAGGTGCGATGTACGTCGTCACATTTGTAGTTTTATTCCGTTCTTCGCATGACGTTATCCTTGGGTGGGACTTTCTTTCGTCAAATTCTGCTTTGGTCGACTGTGCTCGTTCTGAACTCGCGTTATCTGTGCCGTGCTATGACCCTGACGATGGTGCTTCGTGTAGAGTGTTTGCTGCTTCTGACGTTGACATTGCGCCTTTCTCAGCTGTTGTTGTCTCGGTGTCGTGTGCCTCCCCTCCGAAATCGCCTTTGTTGTTTATGCCATCGGTCCCATCTGCGTGCCGTCGAAATATCATGCTTCCGTTTGCCGTCATCATTTTTCGCAATGGTCACGTTGCCATTTATGTGTGCAATCCCTCGGACAGCCCGTCATCCTTACTACGTGGAGAATGCCTGGAAAGCTACGAACCTTACGAGTGCATTCTTCCGGCTACTATACCCGATTCTGCTGTTTCGCTCCCAATTTGTGCTGTCACTCCTACCAACGCGCCTAATGATGCTCTGGACGTATTCTCGGATGCCATCGACTCTGAGCTCGCACCCACTCAGCGCGAGCTGAGTTGGTGCGAGCTCAGAGTCGATGGTTCTTCTCCACTTTCGTTCTTCATTCGATCATGACCAGTCAGGCTTAAGCCGAACTTCTGCGGTCGTTCACCGCATTGACACCGGTCAACAAGCCCCGCTAAGGCAGCGTCCGTACCGTGTGTCATCTGCTGAACGCCGTGTCATCCACGAACAAGTGGACGACATGTTGAAACGTGGCATCACCGAGCCCTCCAACAGTCCCTGGGCTTCACCGGTTGTTCTCGTCAAGAAAAAAAGACGGATCCATCCGATTCTGCATTGACTACCACCGACTCAACAAGATAACGCGCAAAGACGTATACCCTCTGCCGCGCATCGATGATGCTGTGGACTGCCTACAAGGAGCAGAGTTCTTTTCTTCGTTAGATTTGCGCTCCGGCTACTGGCAGGAGCCCATGGCAGAGAGTGACCGCCCGAAGACAGCCTTTGTAACACCGGATGAACTATATGAATTCACCGTTATGCGCTTTGGCCTCTGCAATGCGCCTGCCACTTTCGAAAGGATGATGGATACCGTCTTGCGAGGTCTGAAATGGAAAACGTGCCTCTGGTATTTTGATGACATAGTGGTATTTTCAAGTGACTTTGCCACCCACCTCAGCCGCCTCGAGCAAGTTCTTACGTGCCTTTCCACGGCGAGACTTCAACTTAACTTGAAGAAATGCCACTTCGGCGCTCGCAAGCTTGTAATTCTCGGCCATGTGGTTTCTAAGGACGGCATTCTCCCGGACCCTACGAAACTTAATGCAGTCGCGGCGTTCCCAAAGCCAACAACCATCAAAGAGCTTCGAAGCTTCATCGGCCTATGTTCTTACTTCCGGCGCTACGTCCGCAATTTCGCCTCCATTATCGCCCCCTTGACCAATCTTCTTGCCGGAAGTTCTGATTTGTCAGCGTGGTCGCAGGCGTGTGATGATGCATTTCAGGAACTCCGACGGCTCCTCACCACGCCTCCCATACTCTGACATTTCGATCCGTCTGCTCCAACGGAGCTTTATACGGACGCTAGTGGTGTCGGGCTAGGGGCCATACTGGCCCAACGCAAGGAGGGCTTTGACGAGTACGTCGTTGCTTATGCCAGCCGCACCCTCAGTAAAGCCGAGAAGAATTACAGTGTAACTGAAAAGGAGTGCCTCGCCATTATTTGGGCAATCGGAAAATTTCGGCCTTATTTATATGGACGTCCGTTTGATATTGTAACAGACCACCATGCGCTTTGCTGGTTATCTTCACTAAAAGATCCTAATGATCAGCTCGCTAGTTGGGCATTGCGGTTACAGGAGTTCGATATCCGTGTTATATACCGTTCTGGCTGGAAGCATTCCGACGCCGATGCCCTGTCACGTTCGCCATTGGCTTCAGAGCCTGCCGGCTCGCCTATCTCCACTAGTGCTGCCTTGGCCATCAGCATTTCGGACATGCCTTCCGAGCAACGCAAAGATGCTTGGATTTCTTCTTTTTTGGACTTTCTCTCAAACCGGACGCCCGCTCCAGTTTCCAGGACGCTTCGCCGTCAAGCAGGACACTTCGCTATTCGGGATAACCTGCTTTACCGCCGAAACTACAGCTCGATCGGCCGTAAGTGGTTGCTCGTCATCCCCCGACATCTGCGCTCTGACATCTGTGCCACGTTCCACGATGATCCGCAATGTGGCCACGCTGGTGTGTTAAAAACATACACCCGCTTGCAGCTGCGGTACTACTGGCGCGGTATGTACCGTTTCGTTCGCCGTTACGGTAGGTCTTTCCTTACGTGCCAGCGACGCAAAATGCCCACTCAACATGCCACAGGTCTCTTGCAGCTGTTGCCATGTCCAGCACGAGCTTTCTATTGTGTCGGAATCGACCTTTACGGTACGCTTCCCTATACTTCGAGTAGCAACCGCTGGGTCATTGTCGCTATCGACCACCTAACGCGGTACGCTGAAACAGCTGCGTTACCTTCTGCTACCGCATAAGACGTTGCGTGTTTTATACTGCAAAACCTGGTTTTAAGGCATGGAGCACCTCGGGAGGTACTAAGCGACCGCGGCCGCGTTTTTCTCTCCGATGCCATCAAAGCGTTGTTGTGCGAGTGTCGCATCATACACCGCACTACCAGTGCCTATCACCCGCAAACTAATGGGATGACAGAGCGTTTTAATTGTACACTTGGGGATATGCTGGCCAAGTACGCTTCATCCGACCAGTCAAATTGGGATAGCATACTTCCTTTTGTGACATATGCTTACAACACTGCAACGCAAAGCCCCACTGGATTTTCGCCTTTCTTCCTTCTTTATGGACGCGAGCCATCATCAACAATGGATACCATTCTTCCTTATCGACCGGACCCTTCAGAGATGACTACCGTTTCTCGAGCAGCAGCACACGCTGAAGAATGTCGGAAGCTTGCTCGTGCGTTCACGTGACATGACCAGACGCGCCAAAAACATCGCCACGACGCGTCAACCACGCATATGAGCTTTGCTCTGAACTCACTGGTGTGGGTATGGATTCCTTCTACTCCTCCAGGACTCTCCCACAAGCTTTCGTCCAGGTACTATGGCCCTTATCGAGTTATACGCCAAACATCCCCTGTCAACTACCTTGTCGAGCCGCTAGATGCATCTCCGGACAAGCGCCGTCGGGGAAAAGAAATCGTACACATCTCTCGGCTCAAGCCATACCATGACCCTTCTGTGTACACCTGTCCTTAGGTCGCCAGGATGGCTCCCTCATCGGCCGGGGGTGATTGTAACGAGGGCAGTGGGCATGGAGCTCGAGTATAGAAAAGGAAGAAGACTTGCTGTGATCGCAGGCTTGCGTTCAGTTAGCCCTTGCGCTAAATAAAGCTCTCCTTCGCCGAGTCAACTCCTGCTTGTTCAACAACCCGTTTCAAATCAATCATTCAATCGGTCATGATGTGTTGCAAGTGTGGTGAGCCGACAGAGGGGAAGATGAGGTCAAGCAGCGCAACATTCATACTTAGAGGGCGGTCTCACACTTACATACACGAATGTAGTGCTCAGATTTAGTGAAACATAGGAGAGTCAATTTTTTTCAGCTATGAAACGTGTGCCGCTCGCACCGCAATTCGTTCGTAAGACAGATGCGAATCGCACTCGCTGAACTTTGAACAACGAATCTATTGATATCATATCCACGCATACTTTTAATCCAAAAGTGGGTACTTAATTTGATATGCCTTAGACAGTATTCAATTAAGTGGGAAAAGGTAATAAGATACATGCGCTGCGACAAAATGAACAGCACAGTACACATGGTTTAGAGGCCTTGTCAGCACAGTACACAGTTTAGAGGCCTTGTCAAGTGCGAGAAGTGCCTGTCGCTGTCTACACAAGTTCTAAATAAAATCATTGGCTGACATCATAGAACACCAAAAGTTTTGAAATCATGACGTCATCAAGTTACATCGACGCTTGGTCTAAATTGGGCAGATGCCGGAGAAACTGACAAATCGCATGAGGTGCACAAAGCTTTTGGCGAGGGAATACAGTCGACCGAGAAACACAAAAGGATAACTGCTTCAGCGTTCAAATCCTCTAAGACAAGCGCATACGAGATCTTGGGAGTCTTTTTGGGACAAAAATTTCCCACCCCACCTGCGCACCTACTGCGCTTTCACGAATGCGACTGTATATCTGTCAGAATCTGACCAGTTCGTGAACATGGTACTGCAGATATTTTCATTCCAGTTTTAGAACGGCAGCACAGTGCAGTGGTATACGAAGTGATAAAAACAATTGTTTCATTAGTGCTCACCTATGTGAGTACTCATAGCACTAGCATGTGATATGGTTATCGCGAAAACTCACGCTCAGCCTTTTTTTCAAGGATCCAGTTATATTTTTTCGAACTAAAAATGGCCTCCCTCCCTCCCATCCCATTTGAAATTTTACCATCTTGAGTGTCTGGACACATGCTAGCTGATTGGGACCCTTGGCTTAGTGAGTGGAAGCTGCAAAACGAGTCCGGGTATTGCATTTGTCATTTGGAAGGTACAGGGGAATAGGTGCCTCACGCATTTGTGGCTGCACACAGTGAGCACTCGAAAAATTTCATTGGAGAATTACGCTTAAGTGCGTCTACGTTTTCTGCGAACGTCTCATTTTATAGGTGTTTATGGTGGCCGATGGTGATTGATTTTGATTGATTTGTGGGGTTTAACGTCCCAAAACCACCATATGATCATGAGAGACGCCGTAGTGGAGGGCTCCGGAAATTTCGACCACCTGGGGTTCTTTACGTGCACCCAAATCTGAGCACACGGGCCTACAACATTTCCGCCTCCATCGGAAATGCAGCCGCCGCAGCCGGGAATCGAACCCGCGACCTGCGGGTCAGCAGCCGAGTACCTTAGCCACTAGACCACCGCGGCGGGGCGGCCGATGGTGAGAGTAAATGCGTTATGTCTGTTATAGTGAGGGAAGGCCGGGTTCCTAGGAAGTAAGAGTGGGCATGACGAAATGCACCAAGCAGTAATCCTGACCAAGTTCTGTCACTTCGTTATGCGGGCAGTCCTTCTCGGAGGCTTGTTCTTCGAGCACGCCAACTATCAAGAGCCCGTCTTTCCTCAAGAAATCAAATTATCTCAGCGAGCCACACCATTCATCACAACTGGACCAGTGCACGTGTGGTTCAACTTTCCTGCCGTCTCCGACGACATGGCGCTACGCTCTGTGACGTCATCATCGTTGGTACCTATAAACTCCGGTTCAACGGTTCAACTTCAGTGGGCATGGCGAAATGACCAAGTAGCAATGCTGACCAAGTACTGTCACTTCGTTATGAAGGTTGGTTGTACGCATGCTTCGGCTATAGGTTGTTTTGCCATGCCCATGCACCTGTCTCGGTATTTTATACGGCTGTTTTTTTCTATGCAAGCTTATGCTCTGAGGCGACATTGAGTCAAACCCTGGACCCGACATTAAAAAGTACTAGATAAGGTTTTGGAAGGGCAGAAAGAAATTCTGAAGGGCATCTCGCTATAAGATCGGAACAAACCGCCCAACGGCAAACATTCACAGCTGTCCTTCAAAGAATTTCTAACCTAGAAACGCTTCTTAACACTATGAACAAATTTACTTGCAAGATCAATATCTTTGATAGAAGTTTAAATGTACTAACAACATTGGTAACAGATCAGTCGGAGAAGATAGCCGATATTGAAGACCATAGTCAACGATCAAACCTAATGGTGTACGGCCTCATTGAAAAACCGAACGAAACCGAGGCTGTTGTAAGAAAAGAAGTAGTGGATGAACTGTTTTGTAAAAAACTTCATGTTTTTTTACAAAACAACACTGAAACCGTCACTAGTTCAAGCACAACTGTGCTTGAAACCGACACCAGTTTCAAGCACAGTTAGCGCATGAAGAGCCCCCTGTCGTTGTAATCAAAATTTGCGCCTCCTTAATATCAATGCTCAAAGCATTGTTAACAAAGCTGTAGAACACAAAAGTACATTGTTTTCCTACGCCCCCCCAGCACTGTTCCTACGGAAACTTTGTTAGGCGATAATCATTCTGATAAAGATATAGTACCGGAAAGCTACAAAATAGTTAGACGAGAGAGACCAAATCGCAATGGTGGTGTCGCTGTTGTCTTGAATACTCACACAACCACCATTATTTTAGATCAAATAGAAGATCATGAAAGCTTATGCCTACAGTTAAACGTCTTTGGAAATACAATTATCTTAATTGCCGTTTACTACCCCCCGTCTTCAGAAGTAGAATTTTTAACCAAGCTTTATGATTATTCACTCAAACCTTCCAAAAACAACTTTATTATTGCCGGCGATTTTATTCTCCCGAACATCAGCTGGGCGAAGTTACGCTCTCCATGTTTCAGCGATCAAGGTATTTTTTATATTATGTTGGTGCGCGTTCTTGATCAAGTAGTAGGAACTCCTACACGCGTTCAGGAAAATGTGGCATCTATTCTTTATCTCGTTTTTTATAGTAAAATTTTCTCCAATGTATGTGTATCTGCAGACGACGGTCTGTCCGACCATAAGCTTGTCCCTTTTTGTTATGTTCTGCAGTCAATCTATCAAACCATGTGCCCTTACAGCGAAAAATGTTTAAAGACTTTGGTAGGGCTAATGATGAATATATTCTCGACTATCTTGAATTTTCTTTCGACGGTTTTTCAGGCAATGATGCTAATTTTCTGTGGAAAAAAGTTCCGGTCGGTGTAGATGTGAGTTTTGCCTCGAAAACTTCATTCAAAATAAAGCTATAAATTCAAACTACAGAAACCCTTGGATAACCAGAGAAATTATTCATTTAACGCGCAAGGTTAAGGAAACAAAAAGGCGGCAGCCGAAAGACGCGCTGCTTCAAAAGGGAAAAGATACACTTGCTAATAATATACGTGCAGCTAAACTAGATTACTTCTCGGTGACTCTGCCACAGTTTCTAAAAAGTGATCCGGCAAAATTCTGGTAAAGACTTCAGCTTAACAAACAAAAATTAGTCGAATGTGTTAAGCCTGGAGATGAGATTATGCGAGATTCTAAGCAGATCGCAATTGAATTTAACCGCTATTTCCACTCAGTGTTTTCTGACACAACCATGTGTCCCAATTCAAATGATAACTGTATTAAGGTTGATCCAGATTTCATATTATTTGAAAGCGTACTTGCCATGCTTCCTAATATCAAATCTAAATCGTCAAGTGGCCCAAACAACATTCCTATTGTATTTCTTCGTCGCTACGCCGAGTCACTCGCACGTTTCTTGGTTGTAATTTTTCGCTCGTCCTTGTCGCAACGCATTTTCCCGAAAGATTGGCTCTTCTCCCCAGTGGTCGCAGCGTTTAAAGAAGAAGATAATACCATCGTAACAAACTATAGACCCATATCATTAACTGTGACGTGTTGTAAACTCATGGAGCACATTATTTCAAACTACAATTTGAATTTTTGTTGAGCGTAATTTTCTGTCACCATTTAAACAGGGTTTTCGTAAGGGCCTTTCTACCACTGCTCCGCTTATTACTTCTCTTCATTCTTTCTCTGCTGTAATCGACAACTGAGGCCAAACCAAGTTCGTTTTCATAGACTTCAGCAAAGCCTTCGACAGAATTTTTCATTCAAAGATAATTTGCAAGCTTAATTTACTGGGTCTTCCGTCTACAATCGTAAACTAGATAAAATCTTACCTCCATTCCCACGTTCAATTTGTAGATACAAATGGTTCTCATTCATACTTCCTTCCTGCTAATTCCGGTGTCCCCCAGGGAAGTGTTCTGGGACATTTACTTTTCGTGATTTATATTAACGTTGTGGTATCATGTGTTAAAGAATGCGTTAAAATACGACTATTTGCAGATGATTGTTTGTTATCCAGCACATCAATTCTTCTAATAATCAGCAAGTTCTAAACGATAGCCTCTACACAATAAATATTTGGTGGGACCTTTGAGACATGAAACTAAGTATCGAGAAAACCGTATTTATGCGCAATACTAACAAAAAGCAACCATATAAACAACCGCACACAATCAATAGTCTTCCTACCTCGCGAACTGATAGCTTTAAATATCTTAGTGTTACAATTAGTAGTAATCTAACATGGTCCTCCCACATTCCTTAAGTATGCGCCTCAGCACGACGAAAACTAGGCTTACTAAGACAAAAACTGAAAAATTCACCTGCGAACATAAACCTTCTTGCGCATAACTCAATAGTGCGATCATTCCTTGAATACGCATGCATAGTCTGGGATCCACACACTAAAAAAAGACATTGACAATCTCGACAAAATCCAAAGATTAGCCGTCTGCTTCATTTACAACCGATACCGCCATCATGACTCCCCAACAGAAATAATGAAATTGAATAAAATCCCTACTTCGAAATCTTGACGCAAAATGAATAGGCCCAAAATTTTTTTCCAATTATCACATGGGAGTATCAGACTCAAAACATCGGCCTTCTTTACTCCGTTATCATCGCGTTCCACAAGGAATTACCATTCTGCAAAGTTCACGCCATCCCAGTGCGCACTAACAATTTTAAGTATTCCGTTTTTTTCTTGCACTATACGACTGGAATAACCTTCAGCATTAAATTCTTTCACCTGATAATGTGCTGAATCTATTGATCAAATGTTCGACTTGTATATTTTGCTATACTACTTCACAGTGTCTTTCAAAATAATTTGTATTGTCCTTTTCATTGTCTTTACCCCGCTAAAGAGTGTATAATTAATCTAACGGCTATGTAACACCCCCACTCCTGCTTGGGCCTATTTGTGGCCTATTTGTGGCCTGCAGTATTGTGTAATAAAAATAAAAATAAAATATATAACATGACCTACATGTGCTAACTGACTATTTGCCAAAGCTTAGCTTCGCTGAAGGTAAATGGGGACCGTCTTGTCTATTTAGTGCAATTAAAGCTTTATTTCTGCTACCTCTCTGCTAGACCAGTCACTGCCCACTGCAACTAGCAAATGGCATCACATCAATGATCTTCGAGGTCAGAATGATCATTCGCAATACATGTGTTACCGTAACTTGAGAGTAAGTATTACATTAGCAAACACATTTTTTATCAAGAAGTTCGCATACTGAAAATATTGTTTCCAAACTTCAGAAGGCGTCGAGACACTTGAAGTTTGTTTCCCTGTGCGTGGCTAGGAACGCTATAGAGCTTACGTAGCCATCCGCACTTTTTGCTGCAGTCAGGGAAATATGGCTCATTACCTCACAGTTTATAATACATTTTTCTGCGCACACGCAAGTTTGTTTTTCACCAACTTGCCCGCAAACTATCCACAAATTTGTCAAACGGCCCTTTTCAAGTCTGAAAAGCGCCTCTATGAAGATCACCGAAATGGAAACTGTGGGTGAGTAGCCTTCGATGTTATTTTCCACGCACTGGTAAAAAATCCTGGGGGCTTAGTATTTTTCAGGAATTATTTCCAGACGATTCAAGCTACCTCTCTGTTAGCAACTGTTGCCACTCTGTGCAACGTTTATAGAGGCCGCTTGGCCTTTTGACCTCCTGTCCTCTTCAAAGAAAAAAACGTGACGCGTGTCATGTCGCCACCCCTTCACTTGTGCACACTAGTCTCTCAAAAAGGTGCAATGTTATACTACCCTTCAAACAGTGTCACGTTGAACTCACACTGCCAAACAATCCTCACCTCCCAGCGAATAGAAGAAAATAAAAGAAATGAAGAAAAGTAGAAGAAAGCATGGTCAAGTTCTCTGTGTACTTAGAAACTTTTCTGCAGTCCCCTGGTTACAAAGGCGAGCAGCCAAGCAGGTCCTGAAATCCTCGGCACAAATTCTAAACCACTCGGTCAGGAATGTGGCACGCTTTGTTCCCTCTTTTTTTTTGTCACTCCGTCTCTTTCTTTTTTATCAGCAGCCTCTTAGGGTTGCAATGTGTATTGGACATGTAGGGACAAAATTTACCCACTGTGCTAGACAATGAAGTCTGAAATCTGTAGAAATAACCCCTACGTGTTTCGGCGGCATAGTCGTGTTTAGTGGCATCACTTTTGACAAACGTCAAAACTGACACGACACAACTTCGTGGTTCTTTTTACAGTTGACACCACTACCGAAAATTGTTTGCAATATTTATTATTTGTTGAAGATCTTTAGAATCAAGCGCTGCTATGCAAAATTAATGGGCACTGGTTGTTACAAAACATTACAAAGTCCTGCTAATGTGCGATAATTGTAAATAAGCAATGAAGAAAAAAAATAAATTTGCACAAACCTGGCAAGCAGAAAAATGAGCTAAATTCGCTCTGTGTTATATTTTTCTAATTAACCTATAACAAATTTTTCTGCATAGAAAGGCTTGCTGCTTCAATATTGAAAACTTCAGATTTTCATCTTTAACAGCATTTTCACCTCGTTGGTAATGCCTGAACAAGAGGATCCATAAATTTGTGAATTGCAGCAGTTATTACTCATAAGCTATTCCTCAGAACTTGAAACAACTTTGCATAGACATTAGGTGCATTGTAGCCTGGAAACCCATTCAATATTGTTGTTCTACACAAAAAAAGTTATTCGTTCATAAACCTACATTGTTTTGCTCATTTTGATTGAATCCTGCAAAGCTTTTTGATTGATTTACTGGCTACATTTTTTCGTAGAAACCATAAATAATGCTTTATGCAAAGGCTCAGGCAATTTCATTTGGTTATGTTGAGCAGTTTGGCCCCACTTCAAGTGCAATGGAGGCTTCTACAGCAAATACACTGGTCTTTGTTAGCACTGTTTTGAGTGCCATGCAAAACCGCTTGAGACTAGGCAACAATACTAGCCGTCATTAGAAAGCGGAGAATGTAAGCTTTTTAATGCAATACAATTCACATCAATAGGCTCAGCGTAGAACGTCAGAAAACAGTAAATCAAATGCAGAGGGGGTGGTGCCTCAGTGGGACAGCCACCTTAATAAATCATATCGTTGGGCTAGTTGGTAGACGCTTACTTAACTCTAGAAAGATGCATACCATCGGGGAAAAACTTGAGGACAGTACAGAAGGAGCGTCACTCGCAACTTTACTTTCGGCAAATCAGCGAAATATATAGGCGTAGGAACCTTGCGCACACACATTGTCTCACATGCTGGTAAAAAAACGTGCAGTAAGATTGACAACAAAAGAATAATGACAAAAACATCCACTAAACGGAAAAAAATTCTGAAAAATGAATTTCCCCACCACGCACAGCAACAAATACTAACATGGGTATCTCTTTTTTTTAATGTAGTATGCTTCTATAATTTTGCGTGCTAAGGTGTCATTACTCTTTCCAAAGAAGGATACACTGAAAAACCTAGCCTCTCACTTGCAGGAACCACAATATGCAGGCAAATGTGCCGGTGCATTAACGACAGAATCAGGGAGCAAGAACTTCCTGTGAAAAATAAACTTTCGGCATATTTGCCAGCACATTGTGGTTTCAGCAAATGTGAGGCTAGGTTTTCCAGTGTATCTGTCCTTGGGAATGGTAATGAGGCATTGGCACGTGAAATTATGGAAGCATTTTACGTGAAAAAGAAGAAAGAGGCGCATGTTAGTGTTACCTCTGTTGCTATGCGTGGCGGAGCATAATTGTTTCTTAGAATCTTTTTGTTTATTGGCTTTTTGTCATCATTCTTTTGTTGTTAATCTTTTTGCATGTATTTTACTACCACACGAGGCAATGTGTACGTGTATGGTTGCTACGCATATATATTTCGCTGATTTTCTAAGTATAAAGTCAGTTGCCAGTGACGCCTTTTCTGCTCTGTCCTCAATTATGTTCCCCGATGGTATGCATCCTTGCGTATTTCAGTAAATACTGTGTTATTTTCCAATAACAAAACCCTTGCAACACCAAAATTTTTATGTGCACCTGTCCACCTAGTTACAGCAAGGGTAAGCTCTATACAGAAAAAATACAATAAAAGCACCAAACCATGCACTAGTATAAAAATGTCAGAATAAGCGAAACGAAAAACATGCAGCCTAACTGCTTGCATCTCTAAATTCCTCCAAAAAAGAATGCTCTTTCTCTGAAAAGTGCAAGGATAACGTGCTTACAAATGCGTCAGTTGACCTCGCGATCTCCTCCACCTCTACTTCTTCCCTGACCCTTTTGACCTGTACTAAGCGCAAGAAACACACTGTTTTCAAAAATGGGTCTAAGCCATACCTACGCAAGGATTGTGAGAAACCTTTAAACTGCTGGTCATAGACTGCCATAATGCTCAAAGAGTGTATCATTATGTAAGGTTCCTGCCTGAGCCACTGACACTCCTGAATGTCACAGACCAAAAGGAGCAATTAAGGGCTCAAATATTTTTCATAGACACATCCTGAGCACTCACAGAAAATATTTTCATCGCAATTTTTCTGTTGAAAAAAGTAGTTAATGACACACTCATTGTGGATGAAACAGTTAGTTGCCTACAAAAACGTTTTACAGTGGTCAGTCATGATTTTGGTTTCAGCGGGCACTAAACAAGTGAGGTGGGACGTAACCTGGTTATGGACGTGGTCACCGCACAGACAACTTTCAACAATGCAGGCTTTCTGGGTGCAGCGATAATTGCCTCTGAGATATAAATATGCATGACCCATAAAATTTCGCAGCCAAAGCAAGGACATTTGCCTTTGGCCTCTCATCCAATTCTGCCCCCTCTTCATTTGAAGAAGTCTGCTAGGAGAGCACTTGCAAGGGTTGTGCAAGCCAGCACAAAATAATGACGTAGAAGGCTGTGGGATGTTTAGACAGAAACCAAAGGGGTGTTCTGCAAGTAATGGTATGACAAACACTGTAAAGTTGATTTGATTGTGTTCCAGCATATATCACTTGTTGATATTTTGCAGACAACAATCCTGCCCCCACATAATTATCCCACAAGTTACTTCGCCTGCAAAGGCCACCCCCAGAAAATGCCATTGCAAATACAAAAGATACAAGGAAGCAGCACCATCTGCCAACTGAAATTCATTACAAAGTAGTGCAGATGTATATACAGTCCTTCAATGAGAAGAGACAATAAGCCCATGAAAATTATAGGGGATGTTATTAGTAGCTTTTTCACTATAGAACAGCAATTACGATAAAAATGTTCAGAAAGTAGGGTGGACAAACACACATCTTTCAACTGGGAAAGACTGAACCTACAACCTGCGGGTAATGCATTCGATGCTCTTATAAATTAGCTAAAGCGGCGGCTATCCTCTTGTCGGCATTATCGAGTGTTTCGGAGCACGTATACCTAGGAGTGTAAGTGGGCACGGTTCGTAGCACGTGATCTTTCTACGTGTTAGTAGCCGTTAATAAGCCCTCTTACACTACCTAATCTCATTAAGTCTACAAAAACGAGGCCCTCGCTATAAATGAACAAAAAGAAATTTTAGGGGCTCAGTTTTGATTGTTAAAGAGATTTTGTTCACCATGTGTTTAAAACATATTGCACATATATACTGTCTGTGATCAGAGCTGTAGCCTTTTTAGTTCATTCAAGAGGTGGATCTGCACAGGCAAGAAAGTACACTGCCTGTTTTCAACACTTTCTACCTACCTGTTTGAGTCTGCTAGAGACACTGTACATGCAATATACACAGTTACCTTATTCCTTTCTTGGGCGTTCGATGTGGCCAGCCACTCCTGTTCACGCCTAGGATCAGTCACATACGTAAGCAAAATCACATTCACCAACAACACATCTTGAGCGAAACCTGCAATCCAAAAATGGAGTGTTTACTCGGAGAATGGATCATCCACCTTGTTTGTGAGGAGTCAATTGCCACAGAGCCTTCTGCAAAGGCAAGTGCATGTTCCACCTTTGAGTCACTATTGAATACCGCGACACAAAAGCAGCAATGGCTTCCAAGCACAAGGTTCCTACTACCAATATTAGTGTTATTCTCTGAAAAACCACCTTAAGTTCAAGATTTTAATCGTGCCTCACTCAAGCAGCAGCTACGCTATTTCAAGGAGTTGGAGCACATCCTAAGAAAGCTTAAAAGTGGGCACGACATACTACTCCCAGCCTATTGATTCTACCTAGTGAAACACCAAAAAATTATCCACAAAGCAGGAGGATCTGACAGCACTAGACGTCATCAACTTTTCAATATTATTTTTTTTTCTTTCAGCACAGGCCAAGTACAAGTCATTGAAGATCAATTAAATAATTAACCAAATATAAACAGCGTGCCAGCGCAAAGGATCTATTGCTCTGCGTCAAGGATGCTACCGAATTTCTTTGAGCAGCATCTTTCCCTGGAAAGTGCTGAATGTCACTGACAGGTGTTGGGAATTGTTTCTCACGCTGTTACTTGAGTCTACCTTTCCTGGCTAGGTCATAAAGGTGTATTTGTAACGGAAGGTTATTAGTATTGAATCGAGCACTGTATCGATTCTCGGAGACAAGCATTTGACGAGTGTTTAAAGTAACACTAATAACAGATTGCTCTTTTTCAGTGCTGCACAATCTCCTGCTATGTGGATATTTTTTTACTGTTTAATTTGGTAGAATCTTTGGACTGCAAGTAGGTTGTCAAGCCCAGTATGAAGGTTTTGCAGCATAAGCTCCAGCATCTTGTGGCAACATACGAGATTCCAGAATGTTTCACAATCGAATATCTACGCTTAAAACAGCTTTTTACAAAACGGTGCACAAGTTAGCGGTCTAAGTTTCGTCCTTAGAAGCCACTGCTGCTTTTCTCATTGGGGCACCAAAAAGAGCGACGAGGGCGTCCATGCACATGGCCTTGCAGGGTGCTCTGTGTGAATCACTTTAACACAAGGTGGTAGAAGCAATTTCTAAGTAAGTGTCTCGACTTCATATTGCAGGTTCAACTCAAGACGAGTTGCCTCTAGCCGAGGAGTCGCTTAGGCATGCGAAGTATCCTAGGCGTAGAAAGGAGCTACAGACCATCTGAAGGGCTGCAAGAAAAGAAGACGGCTGACGCACTTATTATGCACAGTGTTTCTCACAAACTTTACTAGAAAATAGAGAGAGAGTGCTGGAGTTGAAGTAGTGTTTACGGCTCCCGAAACTTTCAGACCTACGCAGATTCATCGATCAAAGGAAAGGATGGAAACACTGCCGCACTTATGACAGGCAGAAGTATGTAACCTGTGTTAAAGGCATGACGTACACAATCACTGACATGCAGTAGGAGCTACATGTGTCAGGTGGGACGCTGTCTTATGGATAGACTCCATGAAACATTTATAGCATACAAACAACAGTGACAAGGCATTTCCGAATATATAAGTGAGATTGTAGGTGTCTTTGAAGACAGCGTAGCACTTTCAAGTAGTCTTTATGAGGCAGGTGGTCGAAATTTCCGGAGCCGTCCACTACGGCGTCTCTCATAATCATATGGTGGTTTTGGGACGTTAAACCCCACAAATCAATCAATCAATCATTAGTCTTTATGAGGAGGTTATTCCACTCTTATTTTTTAAACAATAGTTCATTCAGGTTATGGTCAACATGTAAGTGATTAGCATTCGTGTGTTCAGATTGGTTACAAAATTTATAACAAAGTTGCATTCATTTATTCTCTTTCCGATTATTTGCAAGTTGTTAAAGCAAACGAATAGTTCGGCCACACGTCACCATGTCGATAGGGATACGCTTTACAGGCTGCGGTTGTTTCAACTGCCATAATAGATTCATACTTGTTGTCCTCACAGACTAAATGGAGTAAAATTATATTATTGCTATAAAACGAAGAAACGTGTACAAATATAGTAACGCTTACTTGAGCCAAATGCAGAAGACCATGATAACAGGCGTGACGGAAGAGGTTACGGCAAAACTGGTGGCCCGGGGAAACATAGTGAAACCATTGTTTAAATGAACAAGGGGCTGCCACTTATTCAAAGAGCCAATTTTTTGTAGACATAGTCACACAAAGCAACCTAACAATCATTTGGAGAATTAAATAGTTGATAGTATTTTTAGTTTATTCAGTGCAACATCGTATACACTACAGAAATCGAGATATTGAAATGAATGTACGCAAAAATGACACATTTATGATTTTGTGTTGCAAACAGTAGATGGCGTCGGTGTCGAACGAACACTTTTGCTCGTCAGAAGGCTTGATTTGGAAGTGTGGCAGTTTGGGCTAGTTGGTATGACATGACGATAGTTGTAGCGCGAGAACAAAACGACGACGGGTTTGATTTCTTTATCGCGATCAACAATGATCGTTGCTAGGCGTGGAAAATAATCTGGACCGAGTTTGTCCTAAATGAGAGTCAAACCCCGATTCGGGACCCAAATCACGACCAAAAGTGCCCGTGTGAAACCGGCAGTGAAGTTGACTTACTTCACAATTAGTGCGACAAAACATGCCATGGCAAAAAGGGCTACAAAAGAGAAGACTGCAAACCCCGCTACTTACCCGATCAAAAAGCGTGAGGAGTGGTTAGGTGGAAGCCGTTGCCGACACTGAACGCCTTGCTTAATTGTACACGGACAGGAGGGCGCACCACAGAACACAAGGCCGATAAATTCAGCCACACAGATTCTATATAAACTGAAATTTCACATTGGTCACTACTAATTAAGAAGCCGCGGCAGAACCATCTATTTTTTGAGCGCGAAATGCTATCACAGGGATATAACAGCCCATGATGCAAGGCGGCACCCGATGTTGACAAAGAAAAGCTTCCGAGACAAATAAAGCCAGTGCTACTCCTAAAGGCTAGTGCTTGCGTCATAACTACAGAATTTTAGATATTATTTGTGGCAATCGTAATATTATTTTTAATCATGGCTGCAATCTTGTTTAGGTGACATCTGATGAGCGCAACATTTAAACAATCATAAAATGCACCATGAGGGTGCAAAAAAAGCAAGTGACGAGTGCGTAACTGAAACTTCAGTTGAGCTGTACAACACATAGCGTTATCCTGTGGATATTTTACTGCGTACAGTAATTCAATCCTTTGCAAACAACAATTGTCTCAATTCTTTATGCTGCCCTACTTCTCTTTTTTCACTGTTACAAAACCACTTTATATGAATGTTGATATCGACACTTGTGCTATTTTGATTTCGACTCACTATTATCGTCATCATCATCATAACACAGTAGCATGAAGCATCTTATTTTCGTGTGTTTTTGCTCTGCATTCTAGGCCAAAATCGTCAAGTTAAGGTGCCTTAGTCAAGCGTGAGAAGTCGTTCAAGTGTGACGGATAACGACAACCTCCACTGAAAAAGCAGAATACTTCCACGCAACGGCTAAGCATCATCAGTGAGCTTACTTTACGCGGATCTTCCTACCCAAAATAAAGTCCACAGCAGAGACATCTGAGCGCGTGAGTGCATGATCGGCAATTTGTGGGTTAACTGGATGCTGTTCACACAGCAATTTCAGCTTTGTTTCCCCGTTGCAAGTCAAGAAAGTGGGTCTATCGAACAGACGATGGTACTCCAACTTTCCGTAGCCGGCGGACCTGTTGCACTTATCTGCAACAGTTGAAAGTTCGGTCCTACAACTGGGGTGATTCCAAAACCAGAAATGAACACTTCATGCACATTCTACACCGATATGCAACAAAGGGTTTACCCGCTGCAACCTTCGCTACTTAAAGCGGCAAGCTAAATAACGTCTCGGCTCTTCCACCACTGCCTAAATCCTACAAGTGCATGAATGTAACAATGCGCAGCAGCTCGACAAGATTATCAGACAACAGACCTCCCCAGGTATGAATCACCATTTGTGCGAACTAGCGACACCAGTCCACAATTGTCATGTACAGAGTTCGATAAGTTCACCAAGCAGTGGCAGCTCGCATACGACTTCCTGCTCAAATGAGCCTCAGTCTAATTTATAGTTGACAGTTTGATAAATGCAGATAAGCCTTCGTTGTGTTGTGACCAACCAGAAAAACACTGCAGTTGAACAAATGTAATAGTCGTCCACACAGCTGCATAAATGTGGTGCTATTTCTACATCTACTACATAGGAAGCTGCGTGAAATCATGTGATGAAATAATGGCATCGCATTAGCAGCTTTGCCTCAGTTGTGTGTCTTCTTGCTCTACCTACTCGAGCAGGGGAATCGCAATAGGTAGGTGCATATGTTCAAGTCCACATAAGCCTTAGAGTCAACGCGAAGCTGAAGGCAGGCCTTGGACAAATGGTAAGGGGGCTGCAGTGGTCAGGTATTTTTTGTGTGCTGCATAGTGTGTTGTGCAGGCTTGGCATCTCTTGTTGGTGTCTCCCAAAGTTGCTGTCGGTGATATTGTTTGCAGATTACTGTGCCCTTTCACAATACCGCAATTTGTGGTTTTGGTTTTCTTACAAACAACACAGTGTTTTCAGCAGGCATGCTTTCTCATGTTGGTGTCTACTGAGCTTGTTGTGAGTTATCGTCCTTCTATATTAGTGTGGTATTTCATCGCGGTGCAATTTGATGTTTATATTTGCTTGCAGACAGTGTGTTCTGCTGACCTGGTGTTTGCTGTGTGTGCCGTGAATGATAGATTTCGCAGTGAAAGAATAACACTTTTTCACGTTTGTTTAAATTTTGGCCGATGTTTACTTACGCGAAGTTATTAAGAAGACATGAAATGCTTTTATGACGATGCGATTTTTCTACAAAGCTGTAAGAGCAGAACACGTGGAATAGCTGCTCTGTTGCATTTTTATCAGTCACTGACACTACCAAATACTTGAGTGTTGCAAACGAGTTCAAAACAGTTTCGAAACAGAATAGACACGCTTTTTTGTCCGAAAGCTCAACATATCTATACACTTATTGAGACTTTGAACATCCTTCTAAAATGTTTGTGATCGACCCACATCGTCGAACGTTTGTGACATTCTAGTGTGTTGGTGTGTGTGTTCGCTTCCTCCCCCTCTCTTTGTTCTCTCATTCTGTTTTCCTTACGTTTTTGTCTCCCTTCCTATGCGCAGGGTAGCAAACCGGATACTTGCCTTTCGGTCAATCTCCCTGCCTTTTTTCAAACCATATATCTCTCTTTTGACTGTAGTTTCACTTTATTACTATATCAATTTAGTGATTTTTCTGTTTGCATCTTTTCTCAAAACATTGCATTGCTTTTTACGTTCCCCAAGAGTAAGGGCTCTGTCAAACAGCTGTTTTTCTAGCTCCATGGTTCCTACTGGTTCCACTTCCTTAATTGCCAATCGTATGGTTCGTCGAGGCTGCTGCTTTACATCATGCAGCGTGTAGGTGCCGTTTCAGTACATCTGTTGCTTTGTGTTTATTCTGAAAGTACTCTTTAAAACATGATTGTGATAATGCATCATAATGGAGGCAGTTTGATTTACCTACTGCTTGCACACTTCGTAATGTAATAGTTCCCATGCTATTTTCACAACCACGCAGTATTAGTTCAAATACACACGTAATTTATTCTTCAAATCTGCATGCGTACATGGTAAGATGAAGCCTGCCTACAGCAGGCGTTTTCTGGCCTGGAAATTTGGAGTCCTAAAACGCTTGCTCTTGCACATATATTTCTCACATAAGAATTCACTGTGTTTAGTGTATCTAGCTACAGACGTAAGAAGGCGACGCGATGGTCTCCACCACGTGATTGTGTTCTTGTGTTTCTTTTTTTTGCCAATGCAGGCACTCTGTGTGAAGAACGTATGGTGCGGAGCTTAGAGGCCTAGTCAGGTGACTCATTGCGGTGCTTTTTGTCTCCTGCACCACGGCAACCGTGTATTTTCAAAGAACTACATAAATAAAATCATAGAGTGCAGCTGTATAAACAAATCAGATTCATAGGAGGATTAGCGTGTGAATAACATAGGCTGAGCTCTTGCCTGTATTGTTCATGCTTCTCCTATTTTTTACTTAACCAAACTAACTAGCCACTGTCAGCCATTAATGAAATGAGTACACGAAGTCGAAAAAGTTGCCATGTGGGCTATTGGATGTTTCAGCGATTATGTTCTCGATGTTGTCTCTTCGTTCGCTGTTAAACTTGAGCTTGATGTCTATATACAACTTTGATGCCATGTGAATATTTTATTGGTGCTGCCACGTTAATACCATCATGTTAAAGTAACGTGATAATTTGAATATTGATGCCTCGTTAAAAAACAACACGTTAGGACAACGTCTTCATTTGAATGTTTCTGCAACAATAAAAACACTGAGTTATGGCAACGTAATACTATAAACGTCGGTGTACCGCATAGGAGTCACACTCTGTTGAATATTTAAAAACACCGAAGGAGCTCGGGTTCACATGCCTATCCAGAATCCTCTACTTTTATAAAAATTTGTGTTGGCGCCACTGACTTCACAGAAACGTTATGTAGTGTTGGCTGCTTCTTGAACGTTGAGTTTATCAACGCTGGAGAGAGCAATGTCATCTGCATAGGCTAGAACATTAAATTCCTCAGCATCACATTGATATCCTCTTATGCTAGAATTCAGAAGCACCCTTAAACAAAATGGTTCCAGATAAATTACAAAGGGCAAAGGTGAGAACGGACATACCTGTCGTACAGATGAACTTAAGTTTATTATGTTAAAAAGTGTTCTGTTTACGATTAGCCTTGTTGTGCACTTCTTAAGACAGAGTGAATTACCATCGTACAGTACATAACCCAACTGATGGTATTCTAGGAGCAAAGACAAAAAAGCATGCTGTACCTTTTCAAATGCTTTAGCAAGGTCTATTGAAGTACGACTACTGGCTCATGCTACCATCAATAAACTGAAGGACTGACCGTGCAGTATGAGTGGTTGTTTGTATAGAGCGACCTCGAATTTACATGTTCAGTGGTCACCTACACAGTTAGTGATCCCTGTATGTAAGCATGAAGTTTCTCAGCAATTTCGCAAATATTTTGCAGTCTACGGTACATTACAATATAGGCCTATATTTGTTCAGATATATGCTTCAGGATCAGTATTTTGGGAATATTGTTGTGTGACTGATAGAAAGAAGCAGAAATTTCACCACATTCACAAGCCTTTTTAAAATGTTGCTCAAAGAAAGGTATCAGTAGTTTCCTGAAATGCTATGTAAAATTTGCCTTTAAGGCCGTTTGGGAGAGGAACCTTCTTCCTCTGAAACGTTCTTATTGCAAATGTAATTTTTTCTTGCTTATGGGCCATCAACAGTAAGCCTGTCATCTTCTTGTATTTGGGGCACAAGGGCAAATAAGTGATGAGCTTCTTCAAAATTCTTCTGAAGTTGAAGCGCAGCAAACAACCTTTTGTAGTAATCTTCAAATGCGGCTCTTATTTTACATGTCTCTGTGCAAAGAGAGCTTCGTAACTCTATTTGCAGTATCTGTTCAGAAAGTACATATCTCTTTTAATTCGTGAGAGCTTTCTTAGCGGGTTTCTCTTCAGTCGAATGAGTAACACGGGAACAAATCATTTTTTCCCATGTTTACATCGGTATCGTGCTTTTGTATCTGTGCTTGAATTACATTTATTCCATTCACGTACAATCGTCGCTGTTGACTTTCAAAAGTATGGAGCTTATTAGGCAAATCATGAAGATAGCGTTTTTCAGCGTTTTCTTTAATCAATTTCACACGAAATACTAATCGGCTGATAATTAACTTTTTTTAACCAGTCTCCTTGAGCGCAGATTGGCAGCTGTTGCTAGTTTTACCTCTAGTACTAATTCATTGATTATTATTATGGAACTGTCTTTGTGTAACAACTGTACGCTAAACAGTCATGGGTCCCAGTTTAAAGGGACCATATGCCGGTGCTTGGAGCTCTATTGCAAACTAGCCTTAGGCATCTTTGATATCAGGAAAGGAATCGAGTAAAAAGGCACGTTCTGGAACAGCAAGGAAAATACCAAGTGTCACACAATGCGAGTGCCCAATGAATAGGTCGTCCAATGCTCCCGCCTTCATGAAAGCTGACCTTGTTCAACTTTTAACTGTGGCGCATACACACTGTGGAAGACTGTGGGGATAACAAAAGCTTGTGGAATAACTTTGTTAGTAGACAGCCACTACACAATAATTTACGACGTACTCTGCAGCTGTGCTTTCAGCAGCTACCAACACAGTGGTATAGCGCATTTGTTAGCGGTTGGCCGCTCAGGTTCTCTGGCTCAGAGTCGCCAGATGCCAAGGCAGCTCGCAATCAGACCGCGAGAGGCAGCGTACCGACCGGATACGTCGGCTATCTGAGAGCAGAGGAGCAGCTCGCCTGTTGCGCCACCGTGCACCCGTAGCGACAAACTGCCGGTTTGACATATGGCCCTGATTATGGACATCTCCGACATATTAGAGCACGGTGACAGTCTTCTGGCTTTGAACATAAATCTGGCAGTCGTCATCGTCCGAGCCGCTATATTCAATGGAGGTAAATCACTTGGCTGTGTGCGAACTGCTGTAATGACAGCATTGAAGTTTCCTCCATATTCGCCAGCTGACTCTACTTTTACAAGGTGCATTTATAGCTTCATATATGTGAACTTGCCACACAGGCTCAAGAACACCCCTCAAAACTCACGTTCATCAAGTGTAACGCTTTCAGTGATGCCTCTTTTTTAAAGGCGCGCTCCCGCTGTTGAAGCTGTTCACCTGGTTCACCTGCCGGTAGTCCCGTGATTTGCCAACTTGTGATCCGTCCGTTCTGTCAGGTCGCGCCACACTTTCACTTTGCTGACAGAGTGGTCGGGAGCACCCGTAGTCAGAGACTGACGCTCCAAAAGAACCAAAACCCAAGGGTGTCAGAGTGCTAAAATTCTACCAACGGAAAACGTGCACTGTAAAAATAAAAAGTTCGGAGTAAAACGCTTGTCCTCTGGCACCCGCCCTATTCGAAGCGATTTTCACTTCGGCTGACTGGAGGAATTGCGTAGTGCACCCGGAGTATATTTACCAGATATTTCACTCCAGCCGACTGGGGCATTCGCATGGTGCCTCTGGAGTACTTTTCACTGGCACATTCCTCCAGCTAGCTGGAGTGATTACATGGCAATTACAAGCATTTTTCGCAGGTTTTTCACTCTGGCTATCGGGAGATACTGTGTGGCACCTGCGCGGTATTTTACGAATGTACCTACTTCGTCCAGACAGGATTTTAGTGAGGTGGATTAGGACGTTTCAAGTGTTTGCTCCGCTGTTTACCTATTGTAAGCTGATTGTTTCTGGCATTGGTTCGATAAATGAAGTCTGAATTCTCATGCAATCACTACAGAGTTACTGTGGTTTTTTCCTACAGAGCTCTGGCAGACGAAATTCTGGAATACAATTGAGTTCATAATGTTTGTATTACCAAAATAGGTTGAAGTTTCTGGTTGATGACCCAGCCTTTGGTAAAAGAAGACAAAAAACGCGCAAAAAACACAAAAACAAAATAAGGCAGATCGCATGAAATTGACAGCACACAAGTACACGGCGAGCGATTCGAAAGAAAGTAGTTAATGCTGCAAAACGATGCACGACAAACAAAGAAAGCGCGGCCACTCAGAATCAGCATATTTGCACAGCGCAAGACTAGGAGTAGTAACGACGTAACTACAGAAGAAGAGACAAGGACAGAAAGAGCGCTGACTTCAACTGAAATTTTATAAGCGAAAACGCTGGAAATATATACTAGAAATAGAACATCACCACGCAATTGCTCAACCTATTGCATCACAGCAAGAAAGTCATTTAATATGATTGTTAAAGCACCACACCCCAGCGCGATTTTACTATCTATTGTGTTAATGCCAGAAACTCTATCATAGTCTTGCGCTGTGCAAACATGTTCGTTCCCAATCACCAACTTGTCCAAGCATCTGTCTTATCAGGCTACTAAGAACAACTCTACATCATCCCCAAAGGACCATCCATAAGATTCATTGACGACGCAGGAGGTGAGCTGGTTGCTTCCTGCGTTATTTAGCAAAAATATACAAATGAACGACACCATTTTCATGGTAGAAAGTTCACGTCTATTATCTTTCCAGGTTGCCTTTACTTGGATCATTTGTTCTGGACTGCTCGGTTCGTGTCACGTAGCTGCAGGAGATTCTTCTCCAGGAAGGTCGCAATGGTTGCGCAGGATGCCAAGAGTGCAGCCAGTCGGGCGGCTCAACTTGAAACACGAACACACCACAACTGCATTGGATGCTGCTGACGCCCATCATAAGCGTCAGTCAGCAGCCACTTCTTCCGCGCATGGACACCATTTACAGGATGGAAAGCTCCCATCCATTGCCTTTCCAGGTTAGTTTCCTGACAGGTGCAACTTATGTTAAATCCAATTATCGTTTGACAGTGGTGTCGTGCCTACAAGACCTAGAAGATGTGTTTAAGTGATTTTTAGAATTTGCATAGAAAATGTAGTATGCCTTGTCTGCCCTAACACTCATGTTTTTGGCGATGTCGAGCCGAATACCGGACCAATGACTAAACGTCACGAAGAGGCATCTTCTGCTGCTTTTGACACAACTAAAACTTGGAAGAGGCACAAGCAGGCTTGGTTTCTGAACTAATTAATCGAAAAGCTTGTCTTGCTTCTGTTCACAAGATGATTGATAAGCTAGACGAAAGGCAGTAAATACTTCTCGCAGAGGTTAATATTTCGACAAAGAAACAGGAAGCCGTTGAAAGCGAAATTAGTTTGCTGAACGCAAGCATTGCATCGCTGTCATTTGCTTCCACGTCTGGAAGCTGCTAGGTGATGCTTAAGCTAGTGCTAATGCTTTTCACAGTGTATCTGATCGTTTGGCCACTACCTCTTCTCGGTTCGATGACAATGAGAACAGGATGCGACGCTCGAAGTTGTTTTTGTAGCATTGCGGATGACGAAAAAGAAGACTGGGCAATTTGCGAACAGAAAATTGTGGAATTCAGTTCACAAAAGCTTGAAATTATCACATACAGCATTTCTAAAAGGTGCAGAGGTTAGGAAAACATGCTGAGAACAAAAAGATGCTTATTATTGCGAAAATGACCTTCTAAAAGAATAAAGAGCACCTTTTCCTGCTGCAAGATAGCTCAAAGGGTCCGAGTTTTCGATTCGGGAAGAGTTATTTCCTGCCACGCGAGAGGCAAGAAGAAAGCGTATCGCATTCGATAAGACCAGAAAAAAAAGTCGGCTATCTGTTGACAGGTTGCGCATGGATGATGCAACATACGCGTACGTCACGCAACAAGCACAGTAGTGTGACTGGGCAGATTGCCAAGACACGGTACCCGCACCCGTGAATTCAAGCAGGCACCTGAGCCTGGCAATTCACCATCGCTCACCATATAATTCACTAATATTTGCAGCCTTTCACAAAAGCTCGACCAGGTCCATTCCTTCCTTGATGATACAGGTTCTGACATAATCACCTTCACTGAGACATGGCTTTATGCAGCTACTTCAGGTAATGAAACTAGTCCCCTTTGAAATATCTATAATATTGTAACGCACGGTTCAATGAACACATTTAATAGACTAACGTAGGCAGGGCAAACTTGTGCCCGAGAATAACAACACAGCTACAACGAAAACCTCCTAGCTGTCTCGAGGATTCACTTCTTCGTCTTCCTCCACGTTCTTTTCTTCCGAACACGGGTCGCGCGCTGCTGGGTTCCGCAGGCTCGTGCGTTGCAAACTATCCGGAGGGGACAAGTATCGGCTAGCGCGCGTAACTTCAAGTCACATTGTTTCATTGCCCCCTTTCCCGAGTGCATCGTCCCGATGCTTGTGTCGAACTGGTCGCATGGCGGTCATCCACAACACCTTGTCGTGGATGCTGTTAACGTCAACGTTGTGTCTTCGACGTTTCATTGCCTGTCGTGATAAGTTTCAACCTGACGACATGCACAGTTTCGGTGCGATGCCGCCGTTGTGATGAAATATTCTGTCCCTTTGGCATAACTTCGTTGTTGTGTGAGCCGATGCAGGGGAGTACTCTGTACGGACCAAAATAGCAGCGAAGCAGTTTTTCTGATAGGCCCCGTATTCTTACAGGAATCCACACCCATACTCTGTCTCCTGATGCGTACTGGACGTCCCCTGTTCACAGATTGTATCATTGCGTGTCGGTTTTCTGCTGTTAGAGAATGCGGTATTGTGCCAGCTGTCTGGCTTTTTCTGCTCTTTGTATGTAGTAGTGAACGTCATAGTCATTCTCGGATGTGTCGTCGATAGGTATCAATGCATATAAAGGTGTCGTTACTGTCCGGCCGGAAGCAAGTTGGAATGCCCTTACAAAAATCCTATATATGGACTTGTATAAGAATCCCCATATACAGCTACATCAGGAATTGGGCATATCTGGCTTTTTATGGAATCCTCATATATGGGCCCTATATAACCTGATATGCCCAAATCCTGATATAGCCATACATGAGCCTCATAGAGCCACATATGGGTGTTGCTGTATAGGGCCATATTTATTTATTCAGAATACCCCTGAGGGTCCTCTCACAGGAGGGTATTACATAGGGGGGGGGCTTACATTTATGGCTATATATATATATATATATATATATATATATATATATATATATATAGAAGCATCCATATAAGGTCCTATATGGATGCTTTCATATATGGCCTCATATGGGTACCTCAATATAAAGCTATTCAGATGATTCATCTATATTAGTTCAGCTTGTGTCACTGACAAAAAATATAGCTGCTCAAATCATTCTTCAGCTAGAAATATAGCTGTTTGTTAAAAGGTCTGCATGCAGTCACCATCATCTCCAAAACAAAGGCAGTACATACCTTCTGAACATTCTTGTTCAATTAAGTTATCCTCATTATATCTCGAGTTATTCTCAATAAGTAATTGCAAAAAAAGTAACTTGGCATCATATTTAAAGTTTGTGGTGGGCACACGTCACTATTAGTCTACTTTTTTTGAAGAGATACATTCTTTGTGCTTAAATTTATTGCTTACTTATCGACACTTTTTTATTTATCTATTTATTTCATTACCCACAGCACCAATTGGTATTACAGTGGGAGAGCGTTTACGAAAAGTAGAATACAAAAAATACATAGTCAGCCAAACAAATAATCAAAGTCACCTGAATCACAATCTGCAAGAGAAACTCATATATAAATCGGAAATTGTGACACACCCCAAAAATGCAACGCACTAATTCTAACATGAAATAAAACAAATATTTCAGAGTGTAGAGGCAATGTTAGAAGGCATTTGGTTCCATTTTGTAATTTTTTTGGTAAAAAGTCATTTTGAAATAGGTCAGTCTTGCATGCGATTTTTCTTATCTTGAACCTATGGTCAACACGGCCTGAGACACATTTCGGTGCAAGTAAATGTTCCGCTTTATCGATTCCGACTTGACGAAAACAAATAGCATAAAAGGAGCCAATTTGAGTTTCGTAAAGATATTTTTTACAGTGTGTTTATTTAAAACTTTTCTCGCGAGTCAATGAAGCGTCCATAGTCAGTCAAAACAAAATATTGCCACGTTCCATTTTTCAAGTTTTTGTTATCGTCCCAAAACACCACACGATTCTCAGCGCAAACCGCGCCTGCAGTTTTCTAGAAGGTTCTGGACTGTAGTAGATCATTTCGATAAGATCACGCCCACTGTGCGAACGGTACAGATTGTTCTGGGAGCTATGCCACCGCCAGCGATAACGCTAGAACATTCGACGGCAAGAGTATAAATGCCGACGCGCTTCGCCGCCTGTCAGTTGTTGATCGAAGGCCGACGCTGCGTTCGCCGCTATCAGTCCGAGACTGCTATCTGTGCAAGACTGCTGCTGTAATTAGACTTTCCCTTTACCGGGCACAGGTTCGCCAAAATAAACAGTTAAATTCCAACACGAAGTTTCCTGTCTTCGGCCACGTCACGACCCCGTGACATCTGGTGGAGGTGCTGCTTCGTTCATGTACCGGACGCCCCCGTCAAGCCGTGAACCCAGCCCCCGTCGCGGAGAAGACACCGACACCAACCAAGAGCAGCGAACAAGCCGCCGACAGCAAGGCCTCCCACCGGAGTACGGCCTTCTACAAGACAAGGCGCGGAAGACCAAGACCATGACCTCGACTGCAGCGACAATGACAACCGGAGCGTCCCAGCCCGCGATCGTCATTCATCAACCCAGGGAACCACCAACGTTCCATGGCTCATCGTTTGAAGACCCGGAAACCTGGCTAGAAACATACGACCGCGTGGCTGCCCTCAACCACTGGGACAACGAAGAAAAGCTCCGTCGTGTGTACTTCTACCTGGAAGACACCGCAAAGACCTGGCTAGAGAATCGGGAGTGCACGCTCCGAACGTGGGATGTCTTCTGCGGCGCATTTCTGCAAACGTTCGCGAGCGTCGCTCGCAAAGAGAGGGCCGCTGCTCTACTCGAGACCCGGGTTCAGCTACCAAATGAAAAGGTTGGAGTTTTCACAGAGGAGATGACCCACCTATTCCGTCACGCTGACCCAGACATGCCTGAGGAAAAGAAAAATCGTTTCCTCATGCGAGGGGTCAAACAGGAGCTCTTCGCGGGACTATTGAGGAATCCACCGAACACCGTCCAAGAATTTGTATCCGAGGCGACCACCATCAAAAAAACCCTGGACATGCGCACCAGACAGTATAATCGTCGCCTGACTCCAGAATGTGCTGCTGCTCAAGCCAGTGACTCCGACGACCTGCGTGAAACGATCCGAGCGATCGTGCGGGAAGAGCTGCGCAAACTGTTGCCTTCGTCGCAGCCTCAAGCGGATTCGATCGCGGACATTGTGCGAGAAGAAGTCCGGCAATCGCTTCAAATTCCCCACGCACCGCTGCACGAGCCAGAAGCCATGAGCTACGCCGCTGCACTGCGCCCCAACGCTCCTCCCCGTCCACGCCAAAACGCCGCCCCATCGCACTTCCGTCGACAGACTCCACCACCGCCACCACCCGCACCGACGTCATACCGTTCGCCAGCAGCCCAGCGCAGTGCACCGAGGAAGACTGACGTCTGGCGCACCCCTTGATTGATATGTGGGGTTTAACGTCCCAAAACCACTATATGATTATGAGAGACGCCGTAGTGGAGGGCTCCGGGAATTTAGACCACCTGGGGTTCTTTAACGTGAACCCAAATCTGAGCACACGGGCGTCTGGCGCACCCCTGACCATCGCCCGCTCTGCTACTACTGCGGCGAGGCCGGAAACACATACCGCCGTTGCCGGTACCGACAGATGAGACTGCGTGGCTTCGCCGTCAATGCCCCGCGTCCACAGTCAGGAGAACGACCACGTGACATCGCCGACTACCTGACAGGAACTCGGTGGACACAAAGAAGCCCTTCGCGTTCGCCGTCGCTCAGCCGCCGCACGTCACCGCACTACCGGCAGTACTCTGGCCCAACGCGGGGCCGGTCTCCTAGCCCGTATCCGGAAAACTAAGGGCAGCAACCGGTGGAGGTGCGGTTGCTGTGCGACGAACTACCGAAGATCCTCCGACGACGACGACGACGCCGCGACGGAGCTTTCCGAACACAACGCCAAACAGGCAAAGCCCTGATGGCGAAAGCTCACTTACCGAAGGTGGCCTGACGACGCAACATCGAAGCAGCGGAACAAGCCAACGCAGCCTTGACCCTACGCCACGCCCTAACTGTAATGCGAGACGGCGAACTAGCGACCTCGACGTTCTTATCGACGCCCACAGTGTGACCGCTCTCGTCGATAGTGGAGCCGACTATTCTGTCATCAGTGGGTCGTTCGCCGCGAAGTTAAAAAAGTTAGGACAGCTTGGAAAGGCCCTGAAATCCGCACAGCCGGAGGCCATCTCGTAACGCCTGCAGGAATCTGCACAGCGAGAGTCACCATTAACGGCCGTATTTATCCTACAGACTTCGTAGTCCTACAGCGTTGCTCAAGAGATGTCATCCTTGGCATGGACTTGTCATGCCTCCATGGTGCTGTCATCAACCTAAAAACAAAGTCTATAATGTTATCCACAGCAGAAGCATTACCGCCGCGCACGCCGTCAGAACACTATGCCTTGAATGTGCTGGAAGAACAAGTCACCATTCCGCCTCGCTCTGGTGTCATTATTTCAGTCGGCGCTCCTAAATCATCTGACTTGGAAGGCGTCGTTGAAGGCAGTCAGCATCTGTTGGTCACCCGAAATATTTGCGTCGCAAGAGGAATTGCAGAGCTGCGGGGAGGCAAAGCAACGGTTATGCTCACGAATTTCAGCAATGAGTACAAGCATGTGAACAAAGGAACAACGGTCGCATACATCGAAGAAATTGTCGAAGCCACCAGTGCTTTCACCCTCGCCGATTCTGCGGAACCTGCTCAGAGGAACCAAGCCCCTTCCATAACTTTCGACGTCAATCCCAGACTTCCGAACGATAAGCAAGAACAGCTCAAGGCCCTGCTCCTGCAATACGAAGATTGCTTTTCGTCGTCATCGAAAATTCGGCAGACCCCAATCACGAAACATCACATCATAACCGAAGAAAATGCCAGACCACTCCGTCAGAGTCCGTACAGGGTTTCGACGCGAGAACGTGAGGCCATGAAGAGACAAGTTGATGAAACGCTGCGGGATGACATTATCCAGCCGTCCAAGAGTCCATGGGCATCCCCCGTGGTGTTAGTGAAGAAAAAGGATTGGACCCTACGTTTCAGCGTCGACTATCGCCGCCTGAACAAAATCACAAGAAAGGACCTGTATCCTCTCCCACGAATAGACGACGCACTTGATCGGCTCCATAACGCCAAGTACTTTTGGTCAATGGACCTCAAGACTGGTTATTGGCAAATCGAAGTCGACGAAAGAGACCGAGAGAAGACGGCGTTTTTAACACCGGACGGCCTCCTCGAGTTTAAGGTGATGCCCTTCGGCCTTTGCTCAGCGCCTGCAACTTTTCAACGCGTAATAGATACTGTACTGGCAGTATTGAAGCGGCAGACTTGCCTTGTTTACTTGGACGACGTCGTCGTGGTTTCCTCGAGTTTCGACGAGTATCTTCGGCGCCTTGATGCTGTACTTCAAGCCATCAAGACTTCCGGACTCACACTGCAGCCAGAAAAGTGCAGAGTTGCGTATGAGGAGCTCTTGTTTCTGGGGCACGTTATCAGCAAGTCTGGAGTTCGTCCCGATCTACGGAAAACAGCCGCCATCGCCGACGTCCCGCCGCCCACTGACAAGAAAGCCGTGCGCCGATTTCTGGGCCTGTGTGCCTATTATAGGCGGTTCGTGAAAAACTTCGGCCGCATCGCCGATCCTCTCACTAACCTTACCAAGGCCGACGTGGAGTTTAAGTGGGAAACGCCGCAGGAACACGCTTTCCAGGAGCTTAAACATCGCCTCCAGACACCTCCGTTACTTGCCCATTTCGACGAATTCGCCGAGACAGAAATACATACTGACGCAAGCAGCGTAGGTCTTGGCGCTGTTCTTGTGCAGAGGGCCGACGGACTTGAAAGGGTTATAAGTTACGCCAACCGATCGCTATCCAAAGCAGAAGCAAATTATTCCACAACAGAAAAGGAGTGCCTCACCATCATCTGGGCTACGTCGAAATTTCGCCCCTACCTCTACAGCAGACCCTTCAAAGTTGTGAGCGACGACCACGCATTGTGTTGGCTAGCCACCTTGAAGGACCCTTCAGGTCGCCTCGCACGATGGAGCCTGAGACTTCAAGAATATGACATTACTGTCATTTACAAGTCCGGCAAAAACACTCTGACGCCGACTGTCTCTCTCGTGCGCCTGTCGACCAACCACTACCCGACGACCCGGGTGACGACTACTTCTTAGGAACGATAACTACCGACGACTTCGCTGAACGACAGACGGCCGACCCGGAACTTAAGGCCCTAATAGAACACCTACAAGGCAAGACCGCCGAAGTCCCGAAGGTATTCAAGCGCGCACTTGCGTCGTTCTTTCTACGAAACGGTCTTCTACAAAAGAAAAACTTTTCACCGCTTCGAGCTAAGTACCTCCTTGTGGTGCCTTCAGCTCTGCGACCAGAACTCCTGCAGGCCCTGCACGACGATCCGACGGCAGGGCACCTCGGTGTTTCTCGCACGCTCGCTAGGATACAAGAAAGGTACTACAGGCCACGTCTTACCACCGACGTCATTCGTTATGCGAGAACATGCCGGGACTGTCAGCGACGCAAGACACCGTCGACATGGCCAGCGGGACTTCAGCAGCCAATTGATCCACCTTGCTGACCTTTCCAGCAGATTGGTATGGACCTACTGGGGCGTTCCCGACGTCGGCTTTCGGAAACAAGTTGATCGTGGTAGCTACCGACTACCTCACCCGCTACGTCGAGACAAAAGCCTTGCCAAAAGGCAGTGCATCCGAGGTAGCTAAGTTCTTCGTCGAAATTATCGTCATACGTCACGGTGCCCCGGAGGTCCTTATCACCGACAGAGGAACGGCATTCTCTGCCGGCTTAACTCAAGCGATCTTGGCATACAGCCAAACAAACCATCGCCGGACGACAGCGTACCACACACAGACCAACGGCCTCACCGAGCGGCTTAACAAGACGATCGCCGACATGCTGTCAATGTACGTCGATGTCGAACACAAGACGTGGGACGCCATTCTTCCGTATGTGACCTTCGCATACAACACGGCGGTGCAGGAGACGACGCAGATATCTCCATACAAATTGGTCTACGAAAGGAGCCCGGCAACGGCGCTCGATGCCATGTTACCCAACGTCACCGACGAAGAAAACCTCGATGTGAGCGAGTGCCTTCAACGCGGCGAAGAAGCCCGACAACTTGCGCGTCGCCGTATCAAGAATCAACAGATAACCGACAGCCACCGTTACAACCTTCGACGACGCTTCGTGGAATACCAGCCCGGTGAACGTGTTTGGGTGTGGACGCCGATACGCCGACGTGGACTAAGTGAAAAGCTTCTGCGACGGTACTTTGGACCGTACAGGGTGGTTCGACGTCTCGGCCCACTTGATTACGAGGTTGTCCCCTACGGCATCACGAACTCTCAACGACGCTGATCGCGACCTGAAGTCGTCCATGTCGCGCGCCTCAAGCCGTTTCATGCGCGTTAACAAACTGAACCAGTTTTTTGTATTATTGTTGTATCGTAATTTATTCATTGTACTTTCTTGAATTATTATTGTACTTTCATCTTTATTTAAAGCATCGGGACGATGCCTTTTTTGAGAGGGGGGCAATGCCACGTTCCATTTCCCAAGTTTTTGTTATCGTCCCAAAACACCACACGATTCTCAGCGCAAACCGCGCCTGCAGTTTTCTAGAAGGTTCCGGACTGTAGTAGATCATTTCGATAAGATCACGCCCACTGTGCGAACGGTACAGATTGTTCTGGAAGCTACGCCACCACCAGCGATAACGCTGGAACATTCGACGGCAAGAGTATAAATGCCGACGCGCTTCGCCGCCTGTCAGTTGTTTTTATTTTTTATTTTATTTTCCTTAAGGGTCCCTAACAGAAGAGACATTACATGAGGGGTGGGCATTCAAGAAGAGGGGGGGGGGGCGGTAACAGGTACATTTGCTTGAGGACTCTGGATGAAAACATTTTTCAGTGACAAAATGTACCGCTTAAAAGGTTTCGAAACATTGCTAAGTACACAAAATATACATACATGCCATACTAGGAAGATGACACTAGAAACCATCATACAAGAAATAGCATGGCAGATCACAGTTCAGTTAGCTATTACAGTTCAGTAATGGTTGTCAGGGAATTTTCAAAGGTTTCTGCATCCTGAATGCTAACAATGTTATCCGGTAGGGCGTTCCATTCCTTAGCTGTCCGAATGAAGAAAGATTCTGCAAATGTGGTAGTTTTGGGACGAGGGTAATGTACTTGCTTAGTGTTGCAACAACAATCAGAGAAATGGGGGCGTTGGGTGACGTGAATGCTGGGTGGGGATGCGTGATAGAATTTGTGGAATAATGCGAGCCGCGCAGTTTTTCGGCGTTGACTAAGGGGAATGATAAGTCTGTTACACTGGTGAACGATGAGTAATCGGAAAAGGCGAATCTGGCAGCGCGGTTTGGGATGGCTTCTAGATTTTGGATGAGATAATGCAGGTGTGGGTCCCAAATTGCTGCGGCGTACTCCAGTTTGGGGCGTATTATTGTGGTAAAAGCTAATTTTTTTTAAGTGGCTGGGAGCAAACTTCAGGGTTCTTTGGATATAACCTTAAGATCTACGAGCTGTTGAAATGACGTGATTGATGTGGAGGGTCCATGATAGGTCACTTGAGATGTGTATTCCAAGGTATTTATACGAGTTAGTCAGTTCTAGAAAACTGTTATGTAGGGTGTAGTTGTACAATAACGGATTAGTACGTCTGTGAAAAGACACTGATCTACATTTGGAAATGTTTAAACTCATCTGCCACTTGTGGCACCAATTTTGAACGGCTGTTAGGTCTGTTTGTAAAGTTATTTGATCTTCATGACTAGAGATTGTTGCGTAAATAACGCAATCGTCGGCGAATAATCTTATATTGTTAGTAATACAGTGTGAAAGGTCGTTAATGTAAATCAGGAAAAGCAGGGGGCCAAGTACTGTTCCCTGGGGAACACCGAAGAGGACGGGAGAGATTTGAGACCTGGCTGTATTTATGACGACGAACTGTTTTCTGTCAGTGAGAAAGTTATTAATCCAGGACAAGACGAATGGGTCGAGGTTAAGCAAAGAAAGTTTAGTCATAAGGCGGTGGTGAGGAACTTTATCGAAAGCCTTTTCAAAGTCAAGAAATATGGCGTCAGTTTGGATGTTCCGGTCAAGATTTGTGTGCAAGTCATGGATGAAGGCAGCGAGTTGTCTTTCGCACGACAGGCCTTTACGAAAACCATGTTGGGAAGGGTGAATGAAGTTGTGCTGTTCGAGGTGATTAATGATGTTGGTAAATAAAATGTGCTCCATAATTTTGGATGGGAGACATGTAAGCGATATGGGCCGGTAGTTATATGGGGATGCGTTGTTGCCATTTTTGAACAATGGAGCGATTTTACCGAGTTTCCAATCACTTGGTACCTGTCCCTGTGAAAGTGATGTGTCCCTGTGAAAGAGAAGAGCAGCTGAAATGCTGCGCTAATTATAAATTGTGTATTCTTTAATATTTTGCTGTTGATGTTATCAGTTCCACTTGCAGATGAGAGTCATTTTTCTAATTACGTTACTTATTCCATTTGCAGATATTTCAATAGGTGACATTGGCTCGCTTATAATAGACTCAAGGGTCTCTCCGCAGTTCACAAAAAAGCTATGTTCACGAGTGAAAACAGAACAAAAGGCATGGTTTAAGGCATTCACCGAATCTACGTCACTGAGCGGTTTGTCATTAGTACCGGATAAGGTTATCGGCAAGATTTTTCTTGGGTTTATTGTTTGCCAGAATTTTTTAGGGTTATTTTTGAGCATGTCTGGTAGTGTTGTTCAAAAAAAAATCGCGTTTCGCGTTTTGAATGTTACTCGAGAGGCATCGTACGGAGTCAGAATATTCTTTCCATAGGAACGGTTGGTTCTGTTTTTTGGCACGTCTGAACAGGCGTTTTTTCCGGTTTATCAGTTTTTAATCACGTTGTTAAACCAAGGGGCGGATGTTTTGTTTTTAATTTTTATTCTTGGAATATATGCATCAGTTAGTTGGTTGAGTTTTTCGACTAGCAACTTCCAATCTTCCAATTATTTTTTATGGTGCGCTTGTTGAATCCCTGCTCGTACGAAATGTAAAATTGCTCAAGTTCGCTGTTAATCTTTTCATAATTGCCACGATCGTAGAGTTTTATCTGCTTTGGTGTAGGCTTATTTTCTGGAAAAGTAAAACTGAAAGAGGCAAGAATAAATTTGTGATCACTTATTTCTTTAAGGTAATGGAGAGAATGCAGGCTACTTGGATCCGACATTAGAATAAGGTCTAATATATTAGAGCTGTGTAATGTTTCTCTGGTGGCATGGGTTATTACTTGTGTTAGTTTGTAGTTTTCTAAACAGTCTAGGAATTCGCCGCATTCACCGCTGCGAAGGGAAACGTTGTTTGACCACTTTATGGACGGATAATTGAAGTCCCCGCAAATTATGAACTTTGCACGGGGATACATTTTGTGTAGTTTGTCGAGGGTGTCGTTAAAGTTGATGTTAAAGTTGGGCTCTGATTTGGGGGGGCGGTAACAGACACCTAGTATGATCAGCCCATGGGAACTTTCGCAAGCTATCCAAAGGGCTTCCAGTGGAGTGGTAATGCTAATAACGAAGTGACGGATTGTATGTTTAACAGCGATGAGCACGCCACCACCTCGACCGGATAAACGGTCCTGGCGATGCAATGCGAAATTGGTTAGATATGAAAGAACTTCAGAATCTTTGATGGAAGGTGAAAGCCATGTTTCTGTCAACATCACGACGTCACAATCAGATGATTCAATTATGGTACATATTTCGTCACGTTTCGGCATGATACTTCTTATGTTTGTGTAGAGAATAGAAAAGCTGACGTCATTTGCATGTTTGGCGGGGTGATTATGGGTATGGCGAGAGGGTGAGGTAACTGGCGATACATTTGCTGGGATGTGAAATTGCTAGCTGTCGCGTGGGAAAATTTCTTTGACTTCTTTTCGGGTTTCATCATGGTGGTACGATTTTTTCCCGATATCTACCTTCTTGTAACGGAGCTTGAAAGGGCCGCCGTGCTCACGTGCGAAGCGTAGAAGCTCTCTCCTGGCAGTGCGGGTAGCAAAACAATAATCCTGACCTACACTGTACGGCGCATCTTTTAGTTTGAAGCCGTTAGATAAGATTGCTTCTTTTATTTTGGACTGGGAGAAATTAGCAATTACTGGGCGCTGTTTTTCTGGTTGACGTTTTCCGATTCTGTGCGCTCTTTCGATATCGTTCGGCACAAGGTTAATTTTGATGTGCTTCTTGCAAATGTCAGTAACAAACCCTTCACTGTCTGCCCAAGTTTCTTCTTCTTTTTCGGGGATTCCATAAAAAAAAGATTGCACCGACGCGACCTATCTTCGGCATTGTTCAGCCTGCCTTCCATATTGGAGAGCAGGACTGTTGTGTCGGTTGATGATTTTGTTAAAATTCCTACGCTGGAAAGAAGTTCCGGGATAGATGCGCACATTTCTTCAGATTTTGTGATACGAGTTGCAAGGTCTGTTAATGTCACTTCGGTTGCTGTTAGTCGTTCATTTATCGTTTTTAGTTCGGAAAGAATTTGAGCCTGGCCTTCGTCTAGTTTTGTTAGAAGTGCTGGGATAGTTTGGTCAGTTTGACTGTTAGCGCTACGCGTGGTAGGGCCTGGATTAAGCTCTACGTCACCTGATAACAGTAGCAGTTTTAGGACAATGTTCGCACATGTAAAGATATTCATAACAAAACACAAGAAATACTGTGGGCATGGAAGTTGCACCAAAAAACGGTTGCTAGTTTTTTTTGCATAAAGGGAGTCGGGCGAACATACCTGCACGATAAATGCGAAGGGCGTGAAGGGATACCGCATGTCGGCACAACTGTCAAGCCCACGAAGTGTCGGCTGCGGAGCGCTGTCTTTTATGCCCGGTTGGGCAGCTGATGTCGCTGATGGTGGCGCTGTTGAAAATTCTAGAAGTACGGTGAGGAAGTCGATGCAGGGGCCATCTTTCAATGCTGGATGGAACGGTGCTGGAGCGTCAAGGAGGAGAATGGGGCGTTGTCCGGATTGGTTGCTGCCGACAGCGTCGAAGGGCTCGACACGGCATGCAGCAGCGAGCACCTGCACGATAAATGCGAAGGGCGTGAAAGGATACCGCATGTCGGCACCACTGTCAAGCCCACCAACATATGTATATGGTTACGAGAACACGTGAGGTGGAAAAAAATGATTAGATGAGCAGACTTCTAATCATTTTCTTTCACCGTGGGGACATCGTGTGGTGTACAGCACTGTTGATCGAAGGCCGACGCTGCGTTCGCCGCTATCAGTCTGAGACTGCTATCTGCGCAAGACTGCTGCTGTAATTAGACTTTCCCTTTACCGGGCACAGGTTCGCCCAAATAAACAGTTAAATCCCAACACGAAGTTTCCTGTCTTTGGCCACGTCACGACCCCGTGACAATATTGACTTGCTGTTGGCCGTATGAACGGCGTGTGCATTGAATAACTTAAATGAGTTGATAATCAACTTTTAAGGAGTTCGGTTAAAAGTGATTGGTATGCAAGCTTGTCATGTACAAGTAATGTGACTAATGGCCTATAGAACGACTGCTAAAACTGGTGTCTATAGGTCTCTGTGTGCGTGGGAACGGAGGCTTTTAGCAATATTTCTTGCCAACGGGACACTAAAAATTGTACTTTGTAAACGTAACCACTTTCCGTTCTGTCAATACTGCATCATTAGTGTAACAGCGGTAAAGAGTTCGTTCCGCAGAAATTCCGGCGTATGCATCGGTGGCTCTCAGTGAAAAATCGTCTTGTCCATGATCGAAAATTGAAAGAATACAATTAAAACAAATATAAATTTTTGGGTTTGAGTGATGATCAAAATCATGCAGGCCATTTGCATGGCAAGCAAATGCTCTACCACATAGCTAAGCGTCTGCTTCGAAATAAAGCATGAATAAGTTCCTCTTGTTGGAAATGCAAGGAAAGAAACTGTCATGCTTAACAAATACACGCATCCTGCATACAGGTTTCAAAGCACACATTTAATATCGCAGCAATATTGCATGATACTAGCATGCATTGTCATTGGGCTTCACAATACGTTATTACCAACGTAACTTCGCAGTCTAAAGACAGGCAACCATTACAAAAGACACACACGTTACTGCGCGTATTCCCTCACGACTGCGTAGTGGGTGCATAAGGTTTCAAAACATTTCACACACATAATATTGAGAAGCACGTTCTGCTGGGTGAGTTGGTACTTCATCTTAACTTAGTTGCGCGAAGAAATTTGAAGTGCGAAAGGAAGACACCTGGACACAGCGCACACTGACAACTGAAACTTTATTGGAGAAAACAGACATATGTATGTGGTTACGAGAACACGTGAGGTGGAAAAAAATGATTAGATGAGCAGACTTCTAATCATTTTCTTTCACCGTGGGGACATCGTGTGGTGTACAGCACTGTTGATCGAAGGCCGACGCTGCGTTCGCCGCTATCAGTCTGAGACTGCTATCTGCGCAATACTGCTGCTGTAATTAGACTTTCCCTTTACCGGGCACAGGTTCGCCCAAATAAACAGTTAAATCCCAACACGAAGTTTCCTGTCTTTGGCCACGTCACGACCCCGTGACAATATTGACTTGCTGTTGGCCGTATGAACGGCGTGTGCATTGAATAACTTAAATGAGTTGATAATCAACTTTTAAGGAGTTCGGTTAAAAGTGATTGGTATGCAAGCTTGTCATGTACAAGTAATGTGACTAATGGCCTATAGAACGACTGCTAAAACTGGTGTCTATAGGTCTCTGTGTGCGTGGGAACGGAGGCTTTTAGCAATATTTCTTGCCAACGGGACACTAAAAATTGTACTTTGTAAACGTAACCACTTTCCGTTCCGTCAATACTGCATCATTAGTGTAACAGCGGTAAAGAGTTCGTTCCGCAGAAATTCCGGCGTATGCATCGGTGGCTCTCAGTGAAAAATCGTCTTGTCCATGATCGAAAATTGAAAGAATACACTTAAAACAAATATAAATTTTTGGGTTTGAGTGATGATCAAAATCATGCAGGCCATTTGCATGGCAAGCAAATGCTCTACCACATAGCTAAGCGTCTGCTTCGAAATAAAGCATGAATAAGTTCCTCTTGTTGGAAATGCAAGGAAAGAAACTGTCATGCTTAACAAATACACGCATCCTGCATACAGGTTTCAAAGCACACATTTAATATCGCAGCAATATTGCATGATACTAGCATGCATTGTCATTGGGCTTCACAATACGTTATTACCAACGTAACTTCGCAGTCTAAAGACAGGCAACCATTACAAAAGACACACACGTTACTGCGCGTATTCCCTCACGACTGCGTAGTGGGTGCATAAGGTTTCAAAACATTTCACACACATAATATTGAGAAGCACGTTCTGCTGGGTGAGTTGGTACTTCATCTTAACTTAGTTGCGCGAAGAAATTTGAAGTGCGAAAGGAAGACACCTGGACACAGCGCACACTGACAACTGAAACTTTATTGGAGAAAACAGACATATGTATGTGGTTACGAGAACACGTGAGGTGGAAAAAAATGATTAGATGAGCAGACTTCTAATCATTTTCTTTCACCGTGGGGACATCGTGTGGTGTACAGCACTGTTGATCGAAGGCCGACGCTGCGTTCGCCGCTATCAGTCTGAGACTGCTATCTGCGCAAGACTGCTGCTGTAATTAGACTTTCCCTTTACCGGGCACAGGTTCGCCCAAATAAACAGTTAAATCCCAACACGAAGTTTCCTGTCTTTGGCCACGTCACGACCCCGTGACAATATTGACTTGCTGTTGGCCGTATGAACGGCGTGTGCATTGAATAACTTAAATGAGTTGATAATCAACTTTTAAGGAGTTCGGTTAAAAGTGATTGGTATGCAAGCTTGTCATGTACAAGTAATGTGACTAATGGCCTATAGAACGACTGCTAAAACTGGTGTCTATAGGTCTCTGTGTGCGTGGGAACGGAGGCTTTTAGCAATATTTCTTGCCAACGGGACACTAAAAATTGTACTTTGTAAACGTAACCACTTTCCGTTCTGTCAATACTGCATCATTAGTGTAACAGCGGTAAAGAGTTCGTTCCGCAGAAATTCCGGCGTATGCATCGGTGGCTCTCAGTGAAAAATCGTCTTGTCCATGATCGAAAATTGAAAGAATACAATTAAAACAAATATAAATTTTTGGGTTTGAGTGATGATCAAAATCATGCAGGCCATTTGCATGGCAAGCAAGTGCTCTACCACATAGCTAAGCGTCTGCTTCGAAATAAAGCATGAATAAGTTCCTCTTGTTGGAAATGCAAGGAAAGAAACTGTCATGCTTAACAAATACACGCATCCTGCATACAGGTTTCAAAGCACACATTTAATATCGCAGCAATATTGCATGATACTAGCATGCATTGTCATTGGGCTTCACAACACGTTATTACCAACGTAACTTCGCAGTCTAAAGACAGGCAACCATTACAAAAGACACACACGTTACTGCGCGTATTCCCTCACGACTGCGTAGTGGGTGCATAAGGTTTCAAAACATTTCACACACATAATATTGAGAAGCACGTTCTGCTGGGTGAGTTGGTACTTCATCTTAACTTAGTTGCGCGAAGAAATTTGAAGTGCGAAAGGAAGACACCTGGACACAGCGCACACTGACAACTGAAACTTTATTGGAGAAAACAGACATATGTATGTGGTTACGAGAACACGTGAGGTGGAAAAAAATGATTAGATGAGCGGACTTCTAATAATTTTCTTTCACCGTGGGGACATCGTGTGGTGTACAGCACTGTGCTGTCGTGTGGGAAGTATTATTTCATCATCATCATCAGCAGCCTGACTACGTTCACTGCAGGACAAAGGCCTCTCCCATGTTCCGCCAGTTAACCCGGTCCTGTGCTTGCTGCTGTCAATTTATACCCGCAAACTTCTTAATCTCATCTGCCCACCTAACCTTCTGTCTCCCCCTAACCCGCTTCCCTTCTCTGGGAATCCAGTCAGTTACTCTTAATGACCAGCGGTTATCCTGTCTACGCGCTACATGCTCTGCCCATGTCCATTTCTTCTTCTTGATTTCAGCTATGATATCCTTAACCCCCGTTTGTTCCCTAATCCACTCTGTTCTCTTCTTGTCTCTTAAGGTTACACCTACCATTTTTCTTTCCATTGCTCGCTGCGTCGTCCTCAATTTAAGCTTAACCCTCTTTGTAAGTCTCCAGGTTTCTGCTTCGTAGCTAAGTACCGGCAAAATACAGCTGTTATATACCTTCCTCTTGACGGATAGTGGCAGTCTACCTGTCATAATTTGAGAGTGCTTGCCGAATGTGCTCCACCCCATTCTTATTCTTCTAGTTACTTCAATCTCGTGGTTCGGCTCTGCGGTTATTACCTGCCCTAAGTAGACATAGTCTTTTACAACTTCAAGTGCACTATTACCTATCTCGAAGCGCTGCTCCTTGCCGAGGTTGTTGTACATTACTTTCGTTTTCTGCAGAATAATTTTAAGACCCACCTTTCTGCTCTCCTTGTCTAACTCCGTAATCATTAGTTGCAATTCGTCCCCCGAGTTACTCAGCAATGCAATGTCATCGGCGAAGCGCAGGTTACTAAGGTATTCTCCATTGACTCTTATCCCTAACTGTTCCCAATCTAGGCTTCTGAAAACCTCCTGTAAGCACGCGGTAAATAGCATTGAGAAAATTGTGTCCCCCTGCCTTACACCCTTCTTGATTGGTATTCTGTTGCTTTCTTTATGAAGCACTATGGTAGCAGTTGATCCCCTGTAGATTTCTTCCAGAATGTTTATATATACTTCACCTACGCCATGATTCCGCAGTGTTTGCATGACGGCTGATATTTCTACTGAATCAAACGCCTTCTAGTAATCTATGAAGGCTATGTATAGTGGTTGGTTATACTCTGAGCATTTGTCTATTACCTGATTGATAGTATGAATGTGGTCAATTGTTGAGTAGCCTGTTGAAAATCCTGCTTGTTCCTTTGGTTGATTGAATTCTAATGTTTTCTTTACTCTGTTAGCAATTACCTTTGTAAATAATTTGTATACTACAGAGAGCAAGCTGATCGGCCTGTAATTCTTCAAGTCCTTGTCATCTCCTTTCTTATGTATTAAGATGATGTTAGCGTTCTTCCAAGACTCTGGTACTCTTCCCGTCAGGAGACACCTCGTAAACAGGGTGGCTAGTTTTTCTAACACAATCTGTCCTCCATCTTTCAGCAGATCTGATGTTACCTGATCCTCACCAGGAGCTTTGCCGCTTTGCATGCTCTCCAAAGCTTTTCTGACTTCTTCTATCATTACTGGTGGGGTGTAATCTGGGTTACTGCTAGTTCTTATAGTATTAGGGTCGTGGTTGTCTCGGCTACTGTACAGATCTCTGTAAAACTCCTCCGCTATTTTAACTATCCTATCCATATTGGTAGTTATTTTGCCTTCTTTGTCCCTTAGTGCATACATCCGTTTTTTGCCTATCCCAAGTTTCCTCTTCAATGCTTTGACACTTCCTCCGTTTTTCAGAGCGTGTTCAATTCTCTCCATGTTATACCTTCTTACATCGCATACCTTACGTCTAATAATCAACTTCGAAAGCTCTGCCAGTTCTAGTTTGTCTGTTGTACTTGACACTTTCATGATTTGACGCTTCTTAATTAGGTGCTTCGTTTTATGGGAAAGCTTGCCAGTGTCCTGTCTAACTACCCTGCCTCCAACTTCCACTGCACACTCCGTAATGATACTCGTCAGATTATGATTCATTGTATCTACGCTAAGGTTGGTTTCCTCACTAAGAGCCGAGTACCTGTTCTGCAGCGACACTCTGAATTCCTGTACTTTCCCTCTCAGTGCTAGCTGATTGATTCGCTTCTTGCGTATCAGTTTCTGTCGTTCCTTCTTCAAGTCTAGGCGAATTCGAGACCGTACCATTCTATGGTCACTGCATCGTACCTTGCCAATCACTTCCACATCCTGCACAATTCCAGGGTGTGCACTCATTATAAAGTCTATTTCGTTCTTATTTTCGCCATTAGGGCTCCTCCATGTCCACTTGCGGTTTTCTCGTTTTCGGTAGAAGGTATTCAAAATCCGTAAATTATTGCGTTCTGCGAATTCTACTAGTAGCTCTCCTCTGGCGTTTCTAGTACCGATGCCATAATCTCCTACTGCCTGGTCTCCAGCCTGCGTCTTCCCTACTTTTGCATTAAAGTCGCCCATCACTATAGTATACTGTGTTTTTACCTTACTCATTGCCGATTCCACGTCTTCATAGAAGCTTTCAACTGAAGCGTCATCATGGCTGGATGTAGGCGCGTAAGCCTGTACTACCTTCATCTTGTATCTTTTATTCAGTTTAATTACAATACCTACCACCCTTTCATTAATGCTATAGTATTCCTCTATGTTGCCAGCTATGTTTCTGTGAATTAGGAACCCCACTCCCAGTTCTCTTCTGTCTGCCAAGCCCCTGTAGCAAAGGACGTGCCCATTTTGTAGCACCGTATAGGCCTCATCTGTCCTCCTAACCCCACTGAGCCCTATTATATCCCAATTAACACCCTCTAGCTCCTCGAATAGTACAGCCAGACTTCCCTCACTAGATAAGGTTCTAGCGTTAAACGTTGCCAGGTTCAGGTTCCAATTTCGGCCTGTCCGGATCCAGAGATTCTTAGCACCCTCTGCTGCGTTGCAGATCTCACCGCCGCCGTGGTCAGTTGCTTCGCAGCTGCTGGGGACTGAGGGCCGTGAGTTATTTGACGTAAGCATGTGGAAGGTAGTGGCCAGATGCTGCACCAGGGTGGCCAATCCTTCTCTGGTGAGGGAGTGCGTTCTCGGCGGTGTTTACCGGTGAGGCCGCCCACCAGGCCTCTTAATGCAGTTCCATCAACACGCGGATTTTTTTTTTCAATCCGGTTGGGAACTGCGCGGTACCGGGATTTGAACCACGGACCTCTTGCATGCGAGGCGGATGCTCTAACCACTACGCCATCGCCGCACTAGTATTATTTAGTATTAATATTAATTTAATTTAGTATTATTTAGGATTCAATATTATAATTGTAGATCGCAAAGCTTCTCTAAAGGGACAACCATTCTCTAACCAATCATCACATTGTAGAGAGTGTGGCTGCGCGCCCTTGTTTGATGATGCGGTAGTTAAAGCTAGATTCAGTGACACGGTAGCGCGGGAAATCGAAGAGGCGTATTTCATAAACAAAGCTGCGGATTCATGTGTCACGTAACTCTCGCTTATGTTACTTGCTTCTGAGGTAGCTTTTCTGGAAGCGCATCATTTATACAATCTGTCTGCTCATCTGATCAATTTCTTCCCCCGCACGTGTTCTCGTACCCGCATATACATATGTCTGTTTTCTCCAACAAAGTTTCAGTTGTCCGTGTGTTGTGTCTAGGTGTCTTCCTTTTGTATTTCAATTTTTTCGCGCAACTCAGTTTTACATTATATTTCTCGTTCTTTAAACTATGCTACCCTTTTTTACACAAAACGCAGCTATGTGCGAAACCTTCATTGAGACACTTTCAACATTCTCAATCACACAGTACTATTCCACAATTAAAATTGTTCAAGTAGCATCATGCAATAAAGAGTACATACAAACTGAGTGATTGAACTACGCACAAGAAACAGGATCAATACTGCTATCACGTTCAACTATGAAAAACAGAGTTTAATAATCCCCCAGTTTTTTCACACAGTAGCAAGCCCTAATGCATCAGACCAGTTTATATGTCGGCTTGCGTAAAACTATCTGCAGTGCTCACGGATGACAACGTGACATCACATTATTTTGTGTAATTATATATGCGGCTATGCGCAGTTCCTCAAGATACGCACGCGATGTTGCGACATCATTAACGATAACGTTGCCTTTGATGTACGCATTCCAGTCAAATATACACCTATATCACCCTGATTGTAGATGGTAGAAACAAAATTACGGGCTATTCTTAAGTTTTTACGTTTGGATCCGTGACATCGCACCCTGCTTTGAAGAATCAAACTAGAAACAAAATTTTAACTGCGTTTCCTTATCAAAACACACGTAAATATAAAAACAAGTGGAACGTAGACGAAGAAAGATAAATTCAAACGCGAGACAAATTCACACGCTGGCTCATAAATTTCATGACACCCTTGGAGTTGGAGATATGCAACTTTTTTTATTTGTGATTGGGCAAGTTGTAATTTATCGTTGGTTATTCCTCAAGCGCTGAAATGAGGAAAGTACAACACAAGTATATTTATATCAATATATTTATAAAAGTACAATGGCACGAAACCCATATTTTCCTGGCGTAGATTTTTCGATTGAATAGAGCACTGTCTGGATCAAGTGGAAAAAAAAGAAAGTGTTGTCTTATAGCTTAAACAAAACAGCCTAATGACGTAACCACGATTAGCATGAAGTTATTTACTCAGCAAGCATGCAATGCGCTATGTTTTCGAGTTATAATATTTATGGACAACGTGCGAAGGTAATGAAAATTATGAGCATACCTTAACATTTAAACGAGACTTGTCTTTCAAGGAGCCTGTTAATCATGATAACCTATTCACACCTTAAAGCCACCACGTCCATTCGTACTGCTTTAGGAAGAAGTTTTGAAGGGACGCTTGCCCGCAAGCGTGGGTGTCCATTTTTTTCCACGAAAAGTGGACGATCGCCGATCCAGCAGCGTATAGACGCACACGCACACAAAAACACTTCCACGTCCGTCCACAATTTCGCCACGTACGGCGCAGTAGATTCCTGAGAGCTGCGCGATTATCTTGTGTAAATTGGAGCAGTGGTTGAACTCGAAATAAGAGCAAGAGGAATGAAAATGAACCAACTCGATCAGCACTGCACCCATGACTCCGGCGAGCAAAAAAGCCACAATGGCGCGGACGGATACAGTGCATGCATGCTTGACAATGAACATTGCAATGGACATTACATTTCTCCTTGAGATCAATGATTTACGCACTTTTCACTAGAACTAAATTTTCCTGAACCTATTGGCGAACGACGTTTTATTTTTTTAGCAATTATTGACGCAATATTATTACCATACGACGGAATGTTTGTGCAAACTATTTTTTTCGTCATTACTTGAAATGGGCTGCGGCACTCTCTTTCCTGCTGTGTCGACAGACTGGTATATGCCACGGCAGGGCTGCACTGTGCGTATACGTGCGCTTCTTCGAACAAGTTTCTCCGAATTTTCCACCCATCCGACGGGCGCCCTTTTTGTATTTTTTTACTGTGCGTACCCTTTGCAACCTTGCAGTCAGGTGAGTTTTTTCGGACAATGGACTTCAACTTCCTCCCGTGGGCCCAGAAAGCTGCACGTGCAGGACCTTTGAGACAGGCATTCCGTGGAGCTGAAATCACTGCTTCGTGTACGCTGGCTACGAAGATGTGTTTCAGCCAAATTTTCAGCTTATTTCTCAAGTATTTATAATTATAATAATATTATTCAATCAACCAATAATCAATCAATTATCAATGTATCCAAGAACAACCATAGGGTCTTTCGTGCTTGTGCGCGCGAAAAGAAAACAAAAAGAAACAATACATTAAAGACTGTCCACAGAAAAGCAAATCAATAAAAAGTGCAAAAACGAGCAGCCAAAAAAAATCAACGCACAATGGGAACAACAAACAAAAGACTAGATATTCATGGAATGGGACTGAAAAATAATGTGGAGTATGCATAACCGGGCCGAAGGCTTCCTGAAAGACGGAAAAGGGAAGAATGTGTGCATGTGCAAATCTACGTTAGCACAGGGCAACCCTCACTGACAAAAGAAAATGACTGTATATTATGAAAAACATAACGAATCAGGAAAGTTGACGTTAGAGAGATTCGGTATTCTGTCAAGGATAGAGTGTTGAAAGGAGCTGGCAGGTACATGCAATGGTGGATTCTGTCTCGATAACTTACGCGGAGTTTGAAAATTATTACAACCGAGAAGGGCAGAATATCTCACCCTGAACTAGCTTGTAAAGAAATAACAGCTCAGCGCGATTTTGCTGGCCGTTAACTGATGGCAAATATAATATTCTAGCATTGTTGAAAGGATTCTAGTAAAACGATGAGGGTAAATGCTTATGAAATTTTCTGGACTCACTCAGTGGCACTACTGCTAGATTTAGCAAGGCCATTCCAAATCAGATATGCATATGTACTCAAGTTGACCATGACATATCGCGGTGTACAATTTGTAGAAGGCTGTAGGAGAACCGGATTCTCGAGAGATGTTGAGCCAACAGGGAGAGAATGAAGGACTCGCATGGCAGCACATTTAATGCAAGTCGAAAAATTTAGCATGCTATCAAAAAGAACACCAAGATAACTGATCTCATAAAACTTACATAACGACACAGTATTGAGAGCATATGGAATTGAAACGTTGGACGTTTTGCGACATACAACAACAACAATAACAATAATAATAATACACTCATATCATTCTGACATGGCTGAAAATATCTGGCCACAATGAATGAAATGCTAGTGTCCGGGTGCCCATGAATCTCTATACGCGAGTGTGCAATTGCGCAGTTTGGTGGGTATGTACCGGCATACATATCTTATAGGTAAATGCACTACCGTGTTGGTTTTGAAAGGATATGTTCGCAAACAGTTTTAATCGTTACGCGCCTGCACAGCAAGGGGCTGTTTACATGATGTAGAGTTTGGCTTAGGCATCATGTCAGCCCGCAAAAATGAGTCATACTAATGGTATTCACAAGGCAATGTTTAGGCTAATCCTGATGATGGCACGTGCGCATTAGTGACCTCGACCGAGTAATGACACACCCACACAAAATAGAAGTTCTGTGAATTCGGCAGCCTACGTTAAATGTTGCTGTAAAGCTTCAGCATTTCATTACATGGTCCATTACATGTATATCACGTGTGAGTCAGTTGCACCTTTCTTAACGTACATGTCTATGACGTGAGATTTATTTCACGCTTGCAAACGTTACACTAAATTAATTGTTCACTAGTGCGATCATTATATTTTCGATAAATTCACTATGTGCACAGCCAGAAACATTATACGTAGCCAAAGGAAACGCAAGATGTATTTTTGCAATAAATTGGTACAGCTTCCATCATGAATGTAATCATAATGGTGCCTGCAAGTTGCATTCGCGTAAGTTCTTTTTGTTTTTGAAAATACTCCCTTAAACATTGCATTGCGCATGCAATAATAGTAAATGGCTGCTGAAAGCAATCTCGGATGAGTTGTAAACAGGAATAATTGAAATCTTGTTATATGAAGGGAGCATATAACCATCAAAACCTTCAAATAATAAGAAATTTCGTCCACCGATGTGGAAACTAAAAGTGAATTGAAATTACTATTTCTTGCTGCCACTTTAAACAATGCTATAATGTGAACAATACAAGTTGCACGCATTTTGTCTTTACATAAAACTATATAGTATTGCTCTATAATAATAGCAAGGTTCGGAAGCTTCAATACGTTTTGTGACTGACACGATTCCTTCCTCGTAAAACATGTCTGCTCTCGTATACATTATTTACGTCGTATTAATTACAACTTATTGTTTTAAACTGAAATATCATGAAAAATGTACGAGTTAAATTGCACGAATGCATGCATATATGCATTCAACTGAGTTGCAACTATCACGTACACAAAGCTGACCTGAAATTTAGGTTTTTTACATGGCAGAAACAACATATATAGTTAATACTCCTATTGTTGTAAAAAATAAGCAGGTCAGCTTTTTGTACAAATCGTTATATATTACAATCCGCATAAAAGTGTGATCACGGTGCTAAACATATACGTGGTTCATCCCAAATAAGGGAGCACTTCCACATATAAGGATCCACTTGATATGTTATATATGGTATGGCCGTACTTTATTTGGCCGGATTTGACTCCCTATATACTGCTGACCCGCAGGTCGCGGGTTCAAATCCCGGCTGCGGCGGCTGCATTTCCGATGGAGGTGGAAATATTGTAGGCCCGTGTGCTCAGATTTGGCTGCGAGTTAAAGAACCCCAGGTGGTCGAAATTTCCGGAGCCCTCCACTACGGCGTCTCTCATAATCATATAGTGGTTTTTGGACGTTAAACCCCACATATCAAATTGACTCCCTATATGGGCCAAACGCGTCATATATGGCCGTATATAACCCTATACATGAACCGACTCCGCCAGATATACATCCATATATGGTAAATAGAAGCCACATATGCTGACATATATGCTTATATGTGGCCACATATAACCTATATATGGGTCATGTATGGCGTTTTCGCAAGGGTGGCGTCAGCCGTGTTGTCTCTTGCATCGCAGTGTTATAGGCGAATGTTGCAAAGGGTAATATTTTATCCCAAGTACGGCGTTCTATATCCACATACATTGACAACATATCAGCGAGCTTTCTGTTCAGTCGTTCGGTAAGACCATTCGCTTGAGGATAATATCCCGTCGTTTCCCTATGACTGGTGTGCGTCAATTTCATAATACATTTCATCAGCTCGGCCGTAAATGCAGTTCCTCGGTCCGTGATCAACGCTCTTGGAGCTCCGTGCCGCAGTACAATGTAGAAGATGAATAATCCGGCTACTTCGACGGATCATCCTTTACCAAGAGTCGCTGTCTCGGCATAACGAGTTAAATAGTCGGTCGAGACTATTATCCATCGTTTTCCCGTTGACGACGTAGAAAATGGGCCCAGTAAGTCCATTCCCACTTGTGTGAATGAGGCCTCTGGTGGTTCTATCGGTTGAAGGAGATCTGTTGGTTTTAGCGGTGGGGTTTACGCCTTTGGCAGACCCGGCAGGTTCTGACATAGTGTCGTTAAGAGCTAAGCAAATTCGGCTGTAGTATTTAGTGCGGATGAGGACTAACGTTCTGCTTGCTACTAAATGTCCAGCTGACGGATCCTCGTGGCAAGCCTTTAAAGTCTCTGGTCGTAGAAGTGAGGGAATGTCGGAATGTTGTTGTCAAAGTTCCTTTTCTACAGGATGTTGTTTCGTTGGACGAACGCTGACAAGCCGCCGACAAAAGGTCGTGGAACATTGACAGACTGTCCTTGTAGGTACCTGATCAATAGCAGTAGCTCAGGGTCGAATTGCTGATGATGTGCCATCTCTGTCGGTGTCATAGCTCCCAAGAAAACAGAATCTTTACCGTCGTCGGTGGAAGCAAAAGCATCAGGTTGAATCGGAGCACGTGACAAGCAATCCTCATCACTGTGCTTGCGACCTGACTTATACACAGGCGTGATATCATACTCCTGTAATCGCAGGCTCCATCGTGCAAGCCATCCACATGGGTCCTTGAGATTAGCCAGTCAGCTAGCGATTGATGGTCGCTTATGGCTCGAAAAAGCCTACCAAATTAATATGGCCGAAACTTGCTGATAGCCCATACCACGGCAAGACATTCTTTCTCGGTCTCTGTGTAGTTCACCTCAGCTTTCGAAAGAGGGCGACTGGCATACGCAACGACTCGTTCTTGTCCGTTTCGCCATTGAATGAGCACGGCCCCAAGACCTAAATTGCTTGCATCCGTGCAGATATTGGTTTCCTCTTCCTCATGAAAATGCGCCAGAACCGTTAGGCTTTGAAGACACTTTCGCAGTTCAATGAAGGCATCCTCATGTTCGGCAAGCCATACGAAAGACATTTCCACTTTTGTCAGCCGGGTCAGTGGTTCAACGATTCGTGAAAAACTTTTAATGAACCGTCAATAATAGACGCAGAGGCCTAAACATCGCCTAACAGCCTTTTTGTCTGTTGACTTCGGAAATTTCGCTACGGCCTCAGTTTTTGCAGGGTCTCGGCGGACGTCTTTTGCACTGATGATATGGTCGAGAGAAAGGAGCTCACGGAAGTCGAAATGATATTTCTGCGGTTTTATTGTCAGGTCCGGTGTTTTGATCACAGTGAGCACGGCCCAGAGCCTTTTTAAACGTTGCTCGAAGGTAGCAGAGAAGACTTTAACATCGTCGAGTTAAACCAGGCATGACTGCCATTTCAGACCACAATGCACTGTGTTCATCATCCGTTGGAATGTGGCGGGTGCTGAACAAAGGCCAAAAGGAAGTACCTTGAACTCATACAAACCATTCGGTGTTACAAACACTGTCTTTTCGCGATCTCCACTTTTAAGATCCAGTGAGGAAAGATACCTGGCATTCCGCAGCCTAACCAGAGTGTCATAAATTTTTGGAAGAGTATAAACATTCCGTTCGGGGACGCATTGAGCTTCCGGTAATCAATGCAGAAACGCAAGGTTTGGTCTTTTTTCTTCACAAGAACAGGTGACGCCAATGGATTGAAGAAGTTTGGATTACGTCGCAGTTGAGCATTTCTTTAAACTGATTACCGATAGTTTCTCTTTCTCTTCGTGACAGTCGGTAGGGTTGCTGGTATATTGGCCTCACTGACTCGACGCTAATGATGCGATGTTTGGCGACAGGAGTGCGTTGAACTTTAGATGGCAACAATAAACATTCGGCGAATTTTCTTACAAAGCACTCTATTTGCTCTTTTTGGCCTGGTAGTAGTCCTGGCTCAGTCTCGATGGCTGCAAGGACAGACTCTACGTATTGTAAATCAGACTCATTGGTTTCGAAAGTGCGCAGCTCCGTAACCTGGACAAAAACACACAGACTGGCGATGACGGTTCCCTTCGCAACGTGCTGCACCTCATTTCCAAATTTTCTAAGTAGAACATTTGAACATCCGTCACGTAACTTAACAAGGCCTCGTGCCATGCAGATCCCTTTTTGGAGTATTAAAGCAGTGTTGTTGTCAGCAACTCCTTCAAATTCACTGATAGTTTTGTAGGTTGCTGCGACAAATATGCTCAATTTTGGCGGCACTATCACGTCATCATCTGCAATACGAAGGTCTTATACGTTTTCTTCCGTTTCAAAGGTTGCAATCGCGGGTCTAGTCGACAATGAGACGGAAGATTCTCACAAGGTAATTACAGTGCCAATAGCTCGCAATAAATCCATGCCGACAATCAAGTCTCTTGAGCATTCCATCTGCACATTAAAACTGGCGACGTACGTGAAATCCCGTATTCCAATTCTTGCTGTGAATGTTCCAGTAGGGTCAATGAGGTGCCCTCCTGCTGTGCGAACTTGTTGTCCCTTTCAAGGAGTCAGTAGTTTCTTCAGCATTATAGAAAGTCCACTACTCATCAATGAATAATCTGCACCTGTATCTACCAGTCCGATGACTTCGTAGCCGTCTACGAACACAAGTAAATCGGAAGCAACGTCACTATCGAAGCACCGGTTTTTTATTCGGTCATCGTTCAGAGTCAGCAATGGCGGTTTTACTGCATTAGCGTCGACAGCGGCCTTGCCTTCACAGGTCGCTGACTCCAGTTTTGCCGACGCGGGTTGGGAAACGAGACCTTGGGAAGCTTGCTAAACGTCGGGGGCTAGGCGACCTATAATTCCCCGTTGTCGTTGTGCAAGGTTGGTGTCGTTGGAAGCCACTTAGGCTTCGACGACTTGACAGGTATTTTTCAATTTTTGAAGGGACGTTCACCATTTCGTGGTCGAGGTGTATTGACAGGAAAACCACGTAGTCCTGCCTGGCGGTAGTGGCACGTTCGGTAGAGGTGACCAGCCTCCCCACAGTGGTAACAAAGCGTTATCCTATCGGGAGTGCGCAACACATCGATTTTCCTGAGTCTCCTCTCAGGCGTTGGCTGAGGGTGCTCGGCGGCATCGGGTACTGCATAGGTGTAGCCACCACGACGACCACACGTCCTGGAGATCCTCGCAGTAGCACATCGACATACGTCATTCTCGTCTGGTGTTGTAGTGGCGGTTGCGGCTGTGCGTTGCTCAAAAGTTCACGTACCACCTGCATGACGCCTTCACAGATCACATTGGCCAGAGACGAAAACATTGGAGCGTTCTGGTCAAGGCGCTGCTTCTGGAGCTCTTCTCGCACAACAGACCGCACCAGCTGGCATAGTGCTTCCATGCCGGTAGCGAAGACTGGTTGCAACAAGTCCAAGGGAGTGGTGATCGCATCCAGGTTTTATAACTTTGCTCGCTGTTGTAGCGTCCTTTCCATCGTAGTCGCCTTGGAACGAAACTCGGCGACGGTGCGCGGCGGGCTTCGAATCAGTCCGGCAAAGAATTCTTGCTTCATGCCTTGCATCAGATGAAGCAGATTCTTGTCTTCGCTCATATTTGGATCCGCTTGGCAGAACAGGCGAGACATGTCTTCCACACACAAGGCGACACTTTCGTTATTTCGCAGATATCTTGTCTGGAGCGCCGCTTCAGCTGTCTCTTTGCGGTCTGTGTTCGGGAAAGCAGCGAGCAGCTCGCGTCGGAAGTCATCCCACGACCGGAAGGTAACTTGGTGATTTTCATACCACGTTTGTGCGCTACCTTACAGCGCAAAGTAAACACTTCCAAATTTGCGCTCTTCCCCATATTCGTTACTTAGACTTTGCGACGCGTTCAAAGTGCTCAAGCCAGTCCTCAGCGTACTCGCAGCTTTCGTCGTAGAAAGGCCTTGGTAGCATTGGCTGGTTCACTGCGATGTTGGCTGGAGTGACCTGAGGTGTCATGTCGGTTGCGTACCCCTACCAAGCCGTTGTGGTTCTAATAGAAGTCGATAAAGATGAAAATTCGGGACACTCACCTCGTAGGCATCGACTGCAGCGCTGATGAACAGGCGTCAGCTCGTTGGGCCTAAATCGTTGTGGTTCTGGACTGTGCTCCGTCCCTCGGAAGGGACTTGGCATTGCACCCAGCACGTCTACCAGCCTTGTAACGCATGATTCAATGAACACTTTTAATAGACTAACATAGGCAGGGTGAACTTGTGCCTGAGGATAACAACACAGCTAGAACGAAAACCTCCTAGCTATCTCGAGGATTCACTTCTGCCTCTTCCTCCACGTTCTTTCCTTTCCAACACGGGTCGCGGCTGCTGGGACCCGCTGGCTCGTGCGTTTTAAACCATCCGGAGGGCACAAGTATTGGCTAGCGCGCGTAACTTGAAGTCTCATTGTGTCAATATTTAACGTTGTGATTGCTTTAACAGAAGATGTGGACGCGTAATTATGGTCCTTAAAAGGCAATGACCCCTTATACAATGTCTTCTTTCCCAAAAATAGAGATTGTATGGGTTGTTTGCAATACTCGATTTGAGGAAATATTGATTGGTTGCTGCTATCGTCCTCCAGACATCAATTCATCATTTCTAAGTGGCTTGCGAAGCAGCATAACTCATACTGTTAAGACGTGTCCAACAGAGCTCACTTATTTATTTGGTGACTTTAATTTTCGCTCATTATATTGTCAGCTGCTGTCAACTAATTGCCATGTCTCCACTGCGTTCATTGCCTTAACATCAGAGTTTAACCTAGCCCAGACCATAAGCCAACCAACTCGGGACTCAAATTTTCTGGACTTGGTATTAAATTGGCCCCAAATACTATAGCAAATACTATAGTATTTGGCCTCACTGACTCGACGAAATTGATGCTATGTTTGGCGACAGGAGTGCGTTGAACTTTAGAACGCAAAGAGACTTAGATGGTTTCAGTGACCACCAGTTAATTCAAATGATTCTTAACATCCCATATCGTCTTGTTATAGATATAACAAAACCGATTTGTGATTATAACGAAGGGAAGTACATTGTTATAAATAATAAATTATGTACATTCTTTGACAGCGTACTTTTACCGTCCTTTCGTAATTGATCCGTACAGCACAACTGGACACTTTTCAAAAACAAGTTGGTTTCATTACTTAGTAAGCACATTTCTACAATCAAGATAAAAAGTGATAAACCAAATAGCTATGGTTCAATAAATTGCTTAACAGAATAAAAAAGAGATTGTACACGGCGTCTGAACGCGCGCAAACTGCTGCGTCGTGGCAAAAGTATAGAGATTTTTGGAAAACTACTGCTGTGCGATACGCGCTCTCGCGATAAACATTTCTCTCACAATCGACCCTCACTGCTCACCACTAACACAAAAAAGTTATGGAAAGAAATGTGCGCATAACGTCACGATAAAAGAATCACCTTGCACAATGACGACCACAACCCCATTCCAGATCAAGACAGTCCTAACGGTGTAAATACTTTTTTACATAAGTTTGCACTGTTGAAGATCATGCAAACGTCCCCGATGTAGCCAACCCTGACTACCGCCTTTTGCAGCCCATCGAAATTAATGTTGATGGAGACGATTTTATAATAAATAATCTTTAACTTTCCTCGGCAGCAGGCGCTGACAAGATTAACCCTAAGATACTAAAAAGTACGGCATCTCCCTCGAGGAAAATATGTCACATCTTTCAGCGATCATTATCATAAGGACAGATTCCACTTGACCGGGAAATCGCAAAGGTCATCCCAGTGCTTAGAAGCGGTCATAAAAACTCACATCAAAATTACAGACCTATTTTTCTAACATCCATCTGCTGTAAGAAGATGAAGCATATAATCGCCTCGCATATTTACAATCACTTAGGGTAGAATAACTTTCTTCCCAAACCAACATGGATTTAGGAATGCCCTATCATGCGAAACACAGCTTTTCGAATTCACAACTAACCTACGACACAACTCAGATCTAAACTTGCAAATTGTCTATTTCTGGGTTTTTTTCAAAGCTGTCAATCCTGTTGCTCACTGCCGCCTAATCTCTAAACTCTCTTCTTTAATTATTGATATTTCAACTCTTGTTATGCATGCGGAACTCTCTGACTAACCAGCAGTAATTTACCGTAGTTAATTTTTTTTATTCCCACTTTCATACGTTTGTTCTGGTGTGCCGCAAGGCATTAATAATAGTGACTTACCAAGTAATTTATCCTCACAAGTCCGCATTTTCGCTGACAACGGTATAATTTACTGAGCAATCACTAGCATTTGCGATCATGTAATAAATCGAAATGACCTCAACCTGATCAGCATTAGGTGTGATTGTCGGCTTATGTCCCTTAATCCAAGTAAATGTAATGTAATGTCCTTCTTTCGTAACAATTCCAACTCTGATTTTTTACTTTTATAATAACATTCGCGTATCCAGTGTTAACTATTTTACATATTTAAGTGTAAATTTTACATCTAACCTTTCCTGGATTTCCCACATCACCGACATGATCAGCAGCACCTCACAATCATTAGGATACATACACCGCAATCTACACAAGACGCCCTCACATATACTTGCCATAGCACACGTATCATTTGTTCGCCCTCAGCTCGAATTCCCTTCAGCAATTTGGTCCCCTCAATACACTTATTTAACAAACATGCTAGAGTCGATCCAAAATGGAGCCGCTAGATTGATCTCGAAAAACCACGAACGTAGCGTAAGCATAACGCAAATTCAAAAGAAATTATTACTTTTACTTCTGAGCAGCCGTCGTGATATAAACTTTCTTTAATTATTTCACAAATACGTACACGAATTTCGGCCATTGCCTATAACACTCCAAAAATCTACATTCACATAAAGAGACTCAATAATAATCTTTTATTCACACGCATGTACGGTAAAGCACACATCTTTAACTCTCCTGCACTCCCCCGTTTCATCCTTGTGGGGAACACCCTTCCTGATCAAATCGTCAGTAGACGCAATAGAGAAAAATTCTGGCATTTTCTAATCTTCCATTTCAAGAAAAAACTGCTCCGTTTTTTCATCTTAGGTTCTGCACCTACGCGTTCATTCACTGCTAGTTTCTCGTCTTTTTTCGTGTGTTTCTTTTCTTGATTTCAAACTTTTTCAGAAGACTTGAATGCTAACACGCTATTCAATCCTGTGGTGTATTCTTGATTGATGTGTCTTTTTGAATATTGAAGTCTTTTTCCAAATTGTGTTTACTTTTTATAGCTTGTTTTACGTCGGTATCTCACGTGTATACTCATCTGCTTTTCATTGTCATTGTATTTGTATAAAATTATTTTTATTTTTTAATTCTTTATTATTGCTCTTAGGACTTGTATAGTGATGGAAATTACTTTATGTTATTTTTGTATGTACGTAGTGAAAATTCATGTATTTATTTTTTTTATGCTCTCCACACACAATACCCTGTTGGGTCCGTAACATCTTTTTTGAATAAACTGCAAGTCATGCGACAGACATGAAAACTGATTACACTGAAGCCACGGACCCTTAATAAGTCCTATAGTCGGCGAGTCAATGGAAGGAACTAACTTCTAGAACAAACGAAACACACACACACACACACACACACACACACACGCGCGCGCGCGCGCACGCACGCACGCACGCACATGCCCACGCACACGCAAATACAAGATGAGCGTTCAATAATAAAAGCGCATCTCATGTAATCCGGTGTCAGAAAGAAAAACACATTGTGTCAGGAAAAACGTTCAAAACTGGACAAAGTTTTGTGCATATATCTGAAATGATAGCTCTACTTTTGCTGAAGCAATTAAAATCAGTTTTTACTAAAATATTTTATTTTGGTACTTTAGTATACGGCATCAGGAATGTCCCCCCTCCAACGAATTCCCAATTTTTTAAAATAATAATGCTGCATATTACAGTCACCATTTAGTACGTGCTTATCGTCTTTCCTCTAGAAAAGTAAGGAATAAACATATTTGCTCAGCGCAATACTACGAGTAGTTACGACGTAACTACAGAAGAAAAGACAAGTACGGAAGAGCCTTTTTGTCCTTGTCTCTTCTTCTGTAGTTACGTCATAACTACTCGTAGTCTTGCGCTGTGCAAATATGTTGATTCCTAATCACAAACTAGCCCAAGCATCTTCCTTATCAAGAAAAGTAGGCCCTTGCTGTCTGAATGGTTCCGGCCTGTTTCTAAGGAAGGCGTATCTTCAACTCCTTTGCAAAATAAATTTTCAAGAGAAGTTCGCATTGTTTTTTTTGGTTGTTTGCAGAGCCCAGTCTGTTTTGATACTTGTCGTAGTCAACATTCTTGAAGTTATTGCATGAGCGCGTATACCTCAAAACGAATAGCCTCTGCACAAAATAAAAACGTCCACTACAGTGTAAGAAAATAAATAAGCAGTAAAAGGTTACGCCACATAGGACAAGTGAATTTTCCCATGTGCTGACAGAAATAAGTGAAGGCCGACCAGTTTATTTACCCATTCGTGCTCACGTCAGGAGGCCACGGAAAATGACGCCCATGGAGGCGTAAAGTCGTGCGTACGAGACTTGCAGAAATGTTCTTTTTCCTTCTACTGTTCACAGGCCAGCATTGTTGGATTGTCCATGTCAAAACTACGTCTCAGCACTTTTCATATTCTTGCTTTCGGCCAAAGAAATTCAGTTACAGTCATGGCAGCAGGACTGAAAAGAGAAAAAAATTCAGTAGCAGGATAGTACTTTCTGTTATCATCAACAGAAAAAAGTGCTTAAATATTAAGGTAGCACCCTCTTCTTTCTCTCTCTCTCTCTTGCACAGCCATGCCCCCTCCGTCTTACAATGTTGAGCTGCGCTGCCAAAAGGATTAACCACGGCTTCCACAGAAGCGTCGAGTGCCCCACGACTCAAACGCCTAAGCAACGCCGCACTTTCTTTCGCATTCCTTTTCCCTAGTCTTGCCAGTTTCCTTCACCCCTCTCTTGTCTTGAAAGTACCACGTCCTTCTAAGAGTCCAGTATATTTCTAGATTATTTTCTCAGATACTTTCTATACAATAGAAATAGTCGTTTTCAGAAATGTGAGTGCGTGTATGCGTTTTAAAAGTTTGTACCAAACACACTGCTCAGCTAAATACATTACTTTTTCAACAGATTTAAAATTAGGCTAGTTGAATATGCATTATATATCTGTCAGTTAAAGCGCACGAATAAACATAAATGAAGAAGGGACAAGTGCTTTCTCGCATATAAACGATTTATTAGAAAGAGAAGAGTATATAAACAGGCATTGAAAAAACAATGCATGCGTGTGCATGCAAAAAGTACTACCGTAGCACCTCGAGAACACAAGGTGAAAGAAAAAAGATTATCTCGGAACCTAATCAAGAAAAGCAAACTCTTTATTGTGCATTGATGCCGAAGGCTGGCTGACGCATTGTTCACCTCTTTTTCTTATGTAAAAAGCTTCTGTAAACTCACGAATTAATTGATTGTTAGACCAAAACCACTTCCTTATTCTGAAAAAAGGATAACAACCACACCCTTTGCAATGAGCCGTGGGATACGATGCACCAAGGATTTCAAAGAAGAATTGTGCTCTCTAAGGCGAACATCGACGAACCTTACCGACTGACTTATGTACACTTTACTACAGCTAAAAGGAGTTATGTAAACAACACCGATTGCGCTGTTCACGAACTTTTTGCGGCGTTTCATGCGACATTGCGGAAACTCTCTGCGCATGTGCGAACAAATAAACTGCAGTTTGCTTTTGGCTGAGAAAAGTACATCGACTTTATATATATTAGCGAGTTGCTCAATTCATGCGATGTGTAATGAAGGTAAGAAATCACTGCTATTCTCCTACCTTTTCTACTCTCATCACGACGCCCCTAGTGGTTCCCTTCAAATTGAAGTTTCTTAATTATGTTGTTACTCACGGACGTGATGACATCATTAGGATACCCTGCTTGTACTAAGTTCTTTACTTGACTATCAAAGCTCATTTTCATTCTGTTTTGGCAGGACGTTTTCAGAGCAAAACCCAAACTCGTAGTAACGATACTTCTCCTTACTAGCTTAGAGTGGCTTGACCTGTATTTAAGTATAGGCTTCACGAATATAGGACCAAAGTACCAGCAAATATGCTGGGGTTCGAAGACAAAGTTAAGATCTAGAAATTGCATTTGCTTTAGACGCGACAATTAAAAAAAAAGTTTGGTTTCTTGCCTGTTTCTTTAAAAACCTTGAAAATATTCACAACAACTCGCGTAAAATCTGAGGACGTAGTGAACACAAGAAAATCATTGACGTATCTGAATACGTGAACTGGGAGTCCTGACAAATGCTTTTGAACTGCCACGTCAATCTTTCCGAGAGAAATTGTGGTTAAAATCGGAGCTACTGAAGAGCCTCTGCATATCCCTGATCTCTGGACATAAAGATTACCACCCCAAGCAAGAATGGTTGACTTCAGGTAGAAGCTAACTAATTCCAGAAAACTAGATACAGAAGTTCCACTCTTCAGGCTAAAAGAAAATTTATTATTATCCTGCGTGATGCAACTTTGAACGTTTGCCATCGGCTCATCTTAGGTATCGAATAGTAGAAGTCCTCAATGTCTGTATTGAAAGCGCTAAATTTGCTAGAGCCATCGGTGCTCACAAACTGCACCATCTCTTCGGAACTACTGACACGAAAACGATTCGAGATATGAAGAGTTTCCAAATTGCTTTGCCGGTATCTCGAACCAACGTTTTGCCACGTGTCTCTTTCATACCCAATCGCGCTGAATGGCATTTCTGGCTTGTGTGTTTTGACGGAAATTCGCATGAAACACAGCAAAAAGCTCGTGGACTGAGCAATGGGCATTGTTTGTATGAATCTTTTTAGCTGTGGTAAAATGTACATAGGTTAGTCAGGAAGGTGCGTCAATGTTCATCTTAGAGAGCATGATTCTTCTTTGAAATCCTTTGGTGCGTCGCATCTCACGGCTCATTGCATAGAGTGCGGTTGTCATCTTCTTTTTCAGGATACAGAAGTGGTTTTGCCATCTAACAACCAATTAACTCGTGAGTTGACAGAAGCTTTTCACATAAGAAGAGGTGAACAATGTGTCAGCCAGTCTTCGGTATCTGTGCACGATAAAGAGTTTGCTTTTTCAGATTATGTTCCGAGATAGTCTTTCTTCATTTACCCTGTATTCTCGAGGTGCCAGGGGTGTACTTTTTGCCTTCACACGCATGTGTTTTTTATTTGATTGCCTCTCTATATATTCTTCCCTTTCCAATAAATCGTTCAGTTGCGAGAAAGCGCTTGTCCTCTTTTCCTTTCTGTTTATTTATACGGTTGAACTGACAGTTATAACATTACTATTTAGAAAGAATGTAAAGCTCATTTGAGCAATTCATCTTTTGTGAGCTCAGCTAAAATGTTTTGCATGCAATGGTAGCCCCTGACCTTGGGTATATTGATATTTGAAGTGCACAAATATTACCATTTATGTGGACTGACAGGACCAAAAAGATTTTTTAACCAGATAGGTTAACTATACCAATTCTTACCTTTTTATAAAATACACTCATAACTATGACAATTTTCATTGTTGCATAACTAATCAGAGCTTCATATATTACAGTGTTTTGATTCAATTTACCAAAGTGATTATGTCGGCAATGTGGGTCAAAAAATGGCGAGGACAAGACACGGAACACCACAAGTGCTTGTGTCACCAACATGGATGTAGGAATGCCCTATCATGCGAATCACAGCTTTTCGAATTCACAACAACTAACCTACATCATAATTTAGATCTAAGCCTGCAAATTGCCATTTTCTGAATTTTTCTAAAGCTTTCAATCCTGTTGCTCACTGACTCCTCATCTTTAAACTCTCTTCTTTGTGTATTGTTTTTTTAACTCTGTCATGTACACGGAACTCTCTGACTAACCTGTAGCAATTCATTGTTGTTCAAGATTTTTCATCTCCACTTTCATACGTTTGTTCTGGCGTGCACAAGGCAATAATAATATTGACTTACCAAGTAATTTATTCTCACAAATGCGTGTTTTCGCTGAACATGGTATAATTTACCGAGCAATAACTAGCATTTGTGATCACAAAATAATTCAAACTAACCTCGACTTCATCAACATTTGGTGTTATTGTCGGCTTATGTCCCTTAATCCAAGTAAATGTAATGTAATGTCCTTCTGTCGTAACAATTGTAACTCTGAGTTTTTTTCTTTATTAATGGCATTCGCGAATCAAGTGTTAACCATTTTACATATTTAGGTGTAACCTTTACATCTAATCTTTCCTGGACTTCCAACATCACCATCTGCAGCAGCGCCTCATGATCATTAGGATACATACACCATAATCTACATTAGACGCCCTCACATATACTTGCCTTAGCATACGTAACATTTGTTCGCCCTCAGCTCAAATTCACTTCTGCAGTTTGCTCCCATCATTACACTTATTTAACTAGCGTGTTAGAGTCGATCCAAAATAGAGCTGCTAGATTAATCTTAAAAAACTACGATCATAGCGCAAGCATAACACAAATTTAAAAGAAATCGTTGCTTATCAGCAGCCGTCGGGATATAAACTTCCTTTCATTATTTCACAAATACGTACACAAATCACGGCGATTACCTATAACACTTCAAAAATCTGCATTCACATCAAAGAGACTCAATAATTGTCTTTCATTGACACGCAGGTACGGTAAAACACACATCTTTAACTCTCCTTCACTCCCCCGTGTCATCCGTGTGTGGAACAGCCTTCCATATGAAATCATTGGTGAACGCATTAGAGGAAAATTCCAGCATTTTCTATTCGCCCCGTTCCAAGATTAACTGCTCCGTTCATTCTTTTAGGTTCTGCACCTACGCGTTCATTGACTGCTAGTTTCTCGTTTCTTTCCTTTTGTTTATTTTCTTGAATTTAAAATTTTATAAAATTTGAATGCTAACATGCCATTCAATTCTATTGTGTATTCTTGAGCGATGTTCCTTTTTGAATATTGGGAAGTCTTTTCCCAAATTGTGTTTACTTGTTATAGCTCGTTTTACGTCAGTATCTCACATGTATACTCATCTGCTTTTGATTGTCACTGTATTCGTACAAAATTAATTTTACTTTTTATTTCTTTGTTATTGCTGTTTGGACTTGCATAGTAATGGACAATACTTCATGTTATTTTTTGTATATACGTTGTGAAAATTCATGTATCTATTTTTTTATGCTCTCCTTACACAATTCCCTGTTGGGTCCGTAAGGTATTTTTTGAATAAACTGCAAGTCATGCGACAGACATGAAAACTGAGAACACTGAAGCTACAGACCCTCAATAAGTCTTAATTATTTATTTATTTATACAATACTGCAGGCCACAAATGGGCCCAAGCAGGAGTGTGGGTGTTACAGAGCCGTTAAAACAATTATACAATCTTTAGCAAGGTAAAAACAATAAACAGGACAATACAAAATATTTTGAAAACACTGTAAAATATTAATACAAAATTTTACAAGTCAAACATTTGATCAATAGATTTCAGCACATTTTCAGATGAAAGAATTTCATGCGGGAGGTTATTCCAGTCGGTTATAGTGCGGGGAAAAAAGAATACTTAAAATTGTTAGTGCGCGCTGTGATAGGCGAGAACTTTGCAGAATGGTAATTCCTGGTGAGACGCGATGATAACGGAGTCAGGAAGGCCGATGTTTCGAGTTTGATATTCCCGTGTGATAATTGGAAAAGAAATTTTAGCCTATTCATTTTGCGTCGAGATTCCAAAGTAGGGATTTTATTCATCTGCATTAGTTCTGTCGGGGAGTCATAACGGCGGTATCAGTTGTAAATGAAGCGGACGGCTAATCTTTGAATTTTTTCGAGATTGTCAATGTCTTTTGTAGTATGTGGATCCCAGACTATGCATGCGTATTCGAGGCATGGTCGTACTATTGTGTTATACGCAAGAAGCTTTATGTTCGCAGGCGAATTTTTCAGTTTATGTCTTAGTAAACCTAGTTTTCGTCGTGCTGAGGCGCATACTTTAAGAAGGTGGGAGGACCATGTTAGATTACTAGTAATTGTAACGCCAAGATATTTAAAGCTATCAGTTCGCGAGATAGGAAGACCATGGATTGTGTACTGATGTTCATATGGTTGCTTTTTGTTTGTAATACGCATAAATACGATTTTCTCAGTATTTAGTTTCATGTCCCAAAGGTCGCACCAATTATTTATTGCGTCAAGGCTATCGTTTAGAATTTGCTGATCATTAGAAGAATTAATTTTGCTGGATAACAAACAGTCATCTGCAAATAATCGTATTTCAAGCCTTCTTTAACACATGATACTACATCCTTATTATAAATCAGGAAAAGTAATGGTCCCAGAACACTCCCCTGGGGGACGCTGGAGTTAACAGGAAGTCTGAATGAGAGCCATTTATATCTACAAATGGAACGCGGGAATGCAGGTAAGATTTTATCCAGTTTACGATTGTAGATGGAAGATCCAGTAAATTAAGCTTGAAAATTAACTTTGAATGGGAAATTCTGTCGAAGGCTTTACTGAAATCTATGAAAACGAACTTGGTTTGGCCTCAGTTGTCGATTACAGCAGAGAAAGAATGAAGAGAAGTAATAAGCTGAGCAGTGGTAGAAAGGCCCTTACGAAAACCCTGTTTAAATGGTGACAGAAAATTACGCTCAACAAAAATTCAAATTGTAGTTTGAAATAATGTGCTCCATGAGTTTACAACACGACACAGTTAGTGATATGAGCCTATAGTTTGTTACGATGACATTATCTCCTTTTTTAAACACTGGGACCACCCGGGCGATGAGCCAGTCTTTCGGTACAATGCCTTGCGACAAGGACGAGCGAAAAATTTCAACCAGGAAACGTGCGATTGACTCGGCGTAGCGACGAAGAAATACATTAGTGATGTTGTCTGGGCCACATGATGTTTTAGATTTGATATTAAGAACCATGGCAAATATGCCTTCAAATGTTATGAAATCTGGGTCAACCTTAATACAGTTATCATTTGAATTGACACACACGGACGAGTCAGAAAACACTGAGTGGAATAAGCGGTTAAATTCAATCGTGATTTGCTTAGAATCTCGAATAATCTCGTCTCCGAGCTCAATACATTCGACTGATTTTTGTTTCTTAGGCTGAAGTTTGCGCCAGAATTTAGCCGGATCACTTTTTAGGAACTGTGGCAGGGTCCCCGAGAAGTAATGAAGTTTAGCTGCACGTATATTATTATCAAGTGTATCTTTTAACTTTTGAAGCAGCGGGCCTTTCGGTGGCCGCCTTTTCGTTTTCTTAACCTTGCGCGTTGAATGAATAATTTCTCTGGTTATCCAAGGGTTTCTGTGGTTTGACTTTTTAGCTTTGTTTGGAGTGAAGTTTTCGAGGCAAAACTCACACAGCGACCGGAACTTTTTCAACAGATAATTAGCATCATTGCCTGAAAAACTGTCGAAAGACAAATCAAGATAGTCGAGAACAGATTCATCATTAGCCCTACTAAAGTCTTTAAACATTTTTCGCTGTAAGGGCACCTGGTCAGATAGATCTACTACAGAACATGAGAAAAGGACAAGCTTATGGTCGGACAGACCGTCTTCTACAGATACATATACATTGGATAAACCTTTACTATGAAAAACGAGATCAAGAATGGATGCCGTATTTTCCTGAACGCGTGTTGGAGTTTCCACTGCTTAATCTAGATCACACGCCAACATAATATCAAGAACAACTTGATCGCTAAAACATGGAGAGCGTAAGTTTGCCCAGTTGATGTTTGGGAGATTAAAATCACCGGCAATAATCAAGTGGTTTTTGGAATGCTTGAGTGAGTAATCATAAAGCTTGGTTAAAAATTTTACTTCTGAAGACGGGGGACGGTAAACGGCAATTAAGATAATTGTATTTCCAAAGACGTTTAACTGTAGGCATAAGCTTTCATGATCTTCTATTTGATCTAAAAGAATAGTGGTTGTGTGAGTATTCAAGACAACAGCGACACCACCACCTCTATTCGGTCTATCTCGTCTAATTATTTTGTAGCTTTCCGGTACTATATCTTCATCAGAATGATTATTGTTTAACCAAGTTTCCATAAGAATGGTGATATGGGGTGCGTAGGTTAACAAGATACTTTCGAGTTCTACAGTTTTCTTAACAATGCTTTGAGCATTTATAATAAGGAGGCACAAATTTTGATTACATCGGAGAAGGGCTTGTCATGCACTAACTGTGCTTGAAACTGGTGTCGGCTTTGGAACGGTTTAGAACCTTCACGCGCATGTTCTTGCTATCGTCCCACATAAAAGTGTCGTTATCGATCCGTAACTTATTGTGTACAAAATATGGCTTTTTCCCATTTGCTTTGTCAATTTTTCCACTTTCCCAACGGGAGTAATCGTTTTGAATGTAGATTTCAGTTCCTTTGAGTTTTTTGCGTTTTTTAATATTTCTGTTTTTCCGTGAAGTCCTGAAGATACATGATTACGGGACGATTTCCAGCTTGTCTACCGAGTCTATGTATACGACCAATCGAGTTGCAGGATACATTAAGTTTTTTACAAAACAGTTCATCCACTACTTCTTTTCTTAAGACGGCCTCAGTTTCGTTGGGTTTTTAGTGAGGCCGCACACTAATAGTCTTCAAGTCAATGGTAAGAACCAACTTCTAGAACTAACGAAACACACACACACACACACACACACACACACACGCACGCACGCACGCACGCGCACACACACACGCAAATACAAGATGAGCGTTCAATATTAAAAGCACATTCCATGTAATCCGGTGTCAGACAGAAAAACACATTGTGACGGGAACAAAGTTCAAAACTGGCGAAAGTTTTCTGTATGTTTCTAAATTGATAGCTCTACTTTTGCTGCCGCATTCAAAAGCAGCTTTTTACTTAAATATTTTACCTTTGGTACTCTCATAGATGGCAGCAGAAATGTCCCCCACCCCGATGACTTCCGAATTTTATGAAATAATAATGCTGATTACAACAGTCACCGTTTCGTACGTGCTCATCGTCTTACTTCAAGAAATGTAGGGAATCATCGTATTTGCCCAGCGCAAGACTGCGAGTAGTCACGACGTAACTACAGAAGAATGGACAAGGACAGATGAGCCTTTCTGTTCTTTTCTCTTCTTCTGTAGTTACGTCGTATATACTCGTAGTCTTGCGCTGTGCAAACATGTTGATTCCCAATAATAAACTAGCCCAAGCATCTGTCTTATTAAAGAGTGCGCCCTTGAAAACTTCATAATTGCGGCCTGTCTCTAAGAAAAGCGTAGCTTCAACTTCTTTGCAAAATAATTTCAAGACAAGTTCGCAATGTTTTTCTTTGTTTGTTTGCACTGGCCGCTCTGTTTTGATACTTGTCGTAGTGAACATTTTTCGAAGTTAATGGTTGAACGCGTATTCCTTCAAAATGAAGAGACTCTGCACAAAATAAAAACGTCCACTACAGTGTAAGAAAATACATAAGCAGTAAAAGGTTACGCCAAATAGGACAAGTGCATTTTCCCATGTGCTGACAGAAATAAGTGAAGGCCGACCAGTTTATTTACCCATTCGTGCTCACGTCAGGAGGCCACGGAAAATGACGCCCATGGAGGCGTAAAGTCGTGCGTACGAGACTTGCAGAAATGCTCTTTTTCCTTCTACTGTTCACAGGCCAGCATTGTTGGATTGTCCATGTCAAAACTACGTCTCAGCACTTTTCGTATTCTTGCTTTCGGCCAAAGAAATTCAGTTACAGTCATGGCAGCAGGACTCAAAAGAGACAAAAATTCAGTAGCAGGATAGTACTTTCTGTTATCATCAACAGAAAAAAGCGCCTAATTATTAAGATAGCACTCTCTTCTTTCTCTCTCTCTCTTGCACAGCCATGCCCCCTCCGTCCTACAGTGTTGAGCCGCGCTGCCAAAAGGATTAACCACAGTTTCCGCAGAAGCGTCGAGTACTCCACGAATCAAACTTCCAAGCAACGCCACACTTTCTTTCGCATTCCTTGTCCCTAGTCTTGCCAGTTTCCTTCACCCCTCTCTTGTCTTGAAAGTACCACGTCCTTCTAAGAGTCCAGTATATTTCTAGATTATTTCTTCAGATACTACCTATTCAATAGAAATAGTTTTTTTCACCAATATGAGTGCGTGTATGCGTTTTAAAAGTCTGTATCAAACACATTGCCCTAGCTCAATACATTATAATGTATTGAGCTAGGGCAATGTAACATTAGCTAGGGCAATGTAACATATAATGTAACATTATAATATTTATAAAGAATATAATGCTCATTTCAGTAATTCGTTTTTGTCAGCTCAGCTAAAATGTTTGGCATGCAGTGGTAGCCCCCGACATGGCGTATATTGATATGTAAAGCGTTTAAATATTGCCGTTTATGTGTACTGACAAGACCAAAAAGAGTTTTTAACTAGTTAGGCTTACCTATACCAATTATTACCTTTTTATAGAAGACACCCATAACAGTGGTATTTTTCATTGTTGCATAGCTAATCAGAGCACCATATATTACAGTGGCTTGATTCAATTTACCAAAGTGACTATGGCAGAAATGTAGCTCAAAAATGGCGAGGACAAGACACTTAACATCACAAATGCTTGTTGTGTTCACTTTCTTGCCCTGGTAACTTTTGCGCTACATTTCCGCCTTAATGAATCAGTACCAACTCACTGGGCTCTCCGTTTTTCTTTACTGAAGTTATGTTAAAAAAAATACAAGGCATTATCGCAATTTCGCTTACTTTTTCCTGACGTGCGTCTTGTAAATAGGCCTGATATTGGCCACATGTTTGATTACATTACGCATCCTTAGCACTGCCTGAAAAGAATGACACAGGTGATTCAAGAAGAGCTCACTCACTAGTTTTGTGCCGCATCAGAGATCACCGGGTTGCTAAGCACTCGCAAGATCACAAAGTGTTGTTCGCTGCCTGAGACCACCACACGATCAAGGTTCCCATAGCAGCCTTCTGTTGTTGACAACCTTTGTTGCCGCTTGTCGTCACCTGCGATATCCAGTAAGTCCACAAAAAGATCTTTGTTTCCTGAACGCGGCCAAAAGCTTCGCTTGATCCTCACTGCACTGGCTTGTTCTATGCCATGTTCGTTTGTAAGGAATGATGGCCGCCCGGTGGCGAGGCTGCCTACGCAACTACTCCAACAGCCAATCAAAGCCGCTGCGATGCGCCGAAGCAGCTGCGCAGCAACCACGGGAGGATAATCAGGGTATTGGCCCTGTCTTGCTCCGGTTTCCTTAGTCTTTCACCCACCGGAGAAACGATGGAAAATGAATGCATATGCTCTGGTACATTCCGGTTTGATTGAGGTCATCGGAGCGGAGCGGGAGCATCATCCCCCCAATTCCTCCCAGCTGGGTATATTTGTGTGCACGGTGTACGTAGCCACTTGTCAGAGCGCTTGCAAATGCCTAACTGAATACGCTATAAAAAGGCTCTGAAAGGCCACTCTTCCAAATTTTGCTGTGATAGCGCTGTGGGTTCCGCACAGGCCTGGCGTTTTTTAGCGATTGTTCCAGCTCTGCGTTCACCATCGGTACTTTTGGTCATTACTGCAATGAGGATTCTTAGATTTCGAGTGTTCCACAGCGCATAAATTTACATGCCGTTCTCTTTATTCTCTCTATGTCAATTAGATGCCCATGCCGGAGGTACCTTTTTATACGTGTGGCATTACCCCGCTCCCGCTCGGCAAAGCACCTTGGCAGTGCCAGTCATGGTTAGATGGGCGCGTCACTGTTGTAGGGCATCAGGCAAAGCACACGTACACTCTAAGGCAAAATTACCCGATAAAGGCGTAACGGAGCCCAATAGGCACGCGCGATGATTGGATAGACCGTTTAGGAGCGACCACACAGGGAAGCGTGCCGTGCGAAACCACATGCGCCAAAGGGATGAGCCGCCCACGGATTGCAGGCAGCGCGAAAAGCGTTGCCAAGGTGCCCATTCCTCCTCCTCCCTTCTCCTCTTCTGCTTCTCAGTCTTTCCTCGTATTTTGCCGGCCATGGATGGCGTGCTGCGTCGCGCTCGGAGTGCTCGACCACGGCCGCCTGGATTCGACGATCTAAAAATTACGACGTGGTGCTTATGTGTAAGCTTGGTTGAGCGTGGGCTGCTATTGTTGCGTTTCGCTTCACCCATGAAGTCTGGAGCAAGTCTCGACACGTCACCACGTCGCGCTGTATATCTCTGGCTTCAAGATAGTCACGACCAACACACAACAGCAACAGTTGGGAAGGCCAATATGGCGGCTGAGAACACAATAGGCCTATCGGATATACACTTCTGTCCGACTCAGGGCAGAAAACAGCGCCGGATTCTAAGGCAAGTAGGTTATCATTCTTTATTCTACTCTACTTGTCACGTGTGCGATACGGATCGAGCTTGCCGGCTAGGGGTTCGGTCTTGTTTTATATAGCACGCACGAAATGCATGCATCGCGGTCAGCTTCGGCGTCTGCAGTTCGCCTGTGCTTTGCGACAGCCTGAAAATTGGCCCCCATTGCCGTCGGCCTCCCACACGCTCCCTCATCGAGTGCTCGCCTGTCTTCGCCGCCACGATAAGCTCCGGGCTGACGGTATCGGGCTGAGTCCTCGTCGCTGTGTTGGGAGTCGTAGAAAACACGTTGCGGGTTCTCGTAAAGAGCTTTGTTGTATTATGTCGCGTTCTGTAAGTGCACCAGCACGGGCTAGCGGGGTTTCGCTAGCCTCGGAACTCACTGAAAATTGGTCGCCATTACAGTCGGTCGCAAGCAGCTCGGCACCGTCACCTGGCCGCGGTGGCGGAGTCGCGTTTGCGCGCTGCACTCGCTCGAGTTTGTGGAAAAGGGCTGCATTACCGTCAATTTCTTCGGCGCTAGCTCCAAAACAGCTCGGCGCTGTTCGTGGCGTCGGCGAAGTGTACGCTCGCTTTCCTGTTTGAAGTTCGCTGGCGGCAGACACTCCGCGTGCAACACTGTGTTTGGTCTCCCGTTCGTTTGCTCGAGCTGAACGACGTCGCTCGTTTAGCACTCCCCGACTTGTTAGCGGCACGGTGGTGGGCGGAGTTGTTGGCGTGGCCGCCACACCTAAGCTATTGTGCTACGGGGATCGAAATGAGTCTTTGACGATATGTGACATCACGGTGAAGTTATTAGCATGTCATATCTCACGTATGTTTTCATTTCATCTTGCACGTATTTCTCATATGCATTTGTATTCATCCTCTGTCACGTGTGACTCACTATTTTACATACTTAATGTGCAGCCGTGGGCACACACCGTGCTGAAGACTGTGTGCGCTGGCGTCTGCGATGCCTGTCATCCATCTCTTTCGTCAGAGCAGCTTCAGAAGGACTGTATGAGATGAGATGATAAAGTTATTTGTGTGTCATATTTTAACACTTGTTTTTATAATAACTTGCACGTACTTGTCATATGCGTGCATCTTCATCTCCTGTCACGTGTGTTTAACTATGTTTACTATACTAGTGTACGTGCAGCCGGGGGAACACAGCAGGCGGAAGGCTACGTGCGCTGGCGTCTGCAATGCCTGTCATCTATCGCTTCCGTAGGAGGGGCTTCCCAAGGAGTGAACAAGATTTGACAACAAGACTGTACTTGTACACTTCACCATGAATTCACTTTAAAAATGGAGAAAGAAACTTCTTGTGTATGTATAAAAATAAAAGATTTCGATTTCTCACTTTTGTCGTTTGTTGTTGCCGCGACTGCGAAAGCAGTTACACATAGGTGACTAACTACTTTTTCGCGTGTTCTTTTCTGCCCAATTTGTTGCTCACTGCGCAGAAAAACAGGCGAAAAAAGTATTAGACCGGGCGGAAAATAAACAAAAAGCAATATTTGAACTTTGGTAAAAAAGTTCAACCCGATTGGAGTATTTGAGTGGATCAACCGTTTGTCCGGCAAGATGCAACTGTGAGGACTAACGGTTGCCCGGTAAGATGTAAATGTAGGAATTAACAGTTGCTCTATAAGGTGCAAATGTGAGCACTAAATGTTAGTCCTTTGGGGTGGACTGTTGGACTAACGGTTACTCACTAAGGTGTAAATGTGAGTACTATATGTTAGTCATTGAGTGAACTAACTGTTAGACCCGGTGCCGTTAGTCCTTAAAGGAATCAATGGTTGTGGCAGCCCCATTAGTCTCCAAAAGGACGCACTACACACCCTTTTAACACCCTTTTGCTTTACAGTGTACACTGTCAATTCTTAATGTGACAGTCGATGAGTTTATGGTCGGGAACATCTCAGAGCTGACAGGTGTCGCCTGGCATAGGACTCACTAACCCCAATGTATCTCAATAAAGGTTTCCCGCAGAGGCCGAGACAATGAGATTCGAGCCTCAGTATAGCATGAGAGAGCGCGAAGGAAATTCGACACCTCTATGCCGACTGTCAGAGAGCGACTTTTGCACAGTCTGGGATGACGAGAACCGAGCGCGGGCTACTGTACGTGCGATGAGAGGACGGGCAACAGCATCTTGAGCGTACAGTGTTGGATTGAAGGTCGGCTAAGGTGTCGAAAGGTTGTAAGATATGACGGCTGAAGAGACAATAAAATGATGAGTGGCTGGCAGCTTTATTACACGAAGAGTTGTAGACGAAGGTTACGAACGTGATGAGAATACCCAGATCAGTGTGTTATTCAAAAGCGTGACTTGAATGTAAACATTCGACAGAAGTCTTTCTGGTTGGTTATGAAACTGGGAGATGATTTAGACTCCAACAAAATTTTTTGAAGTAACCCGACGTTTCAAAATCGACTTGGTTCCTTCCTCAGGGTCGACTGCAGGACTACATAGCAGCGGCGTCTTCAAAGCACTCGCGGGGTGGATAATGACCCCTCCCCATCTCCTTCTCGTTTTGCCGTGGAGCACACTCCATGTGTATACACTGGGAAAAGGGCTCCGAGAGAGCGGTTGATGTTATGGGCTGTCCTCTGTCCTCAACTCGAGTAGTAGCCTTCTCCTCCAGTTCGGCTCGCTTTCTAGAATAGCCGTTGCTTGGAATTTATCCGATGATCCAACGTCTCAGCATGTTCAGTGACTGCGCTGTGCTCTTTTTAGAGCTTCCGCACATTGTTGGCGTGCTGCTTCAGTCGTTCCGATAGGTTTTTCGTCTCGCCGACACAAAAAAGAGGGCCCTCGGCGCACGTAAATGACACAGGGGGGTCTTGTCCATTCTTGGCCGGTCTTTTAGGAAGGGGAGGAGGAGTCCCAGCGTACACGAAGGCACGTGCGCGATGCGAATCCCTTCCTTCTTGCAGGCACTGCGCCGTGCTCCCGACCGGGTTGCAGAAATTAGGTGCCTTTTCTCATCTTCTAACCACTAACACCACCACCTCCATGAAGATCCACGCCAACCTCTCGCTGGTTCACTGGCAACTAAGTTTGGTTGGGGTTTTCGTATTTTCTGCTGCTCCGCGCGGCGGTTGGCAACTCGAGTGAAGTTTTTCGGGTATCTTTTTTTTTGAGGTCCGCAATTAAGTGGGCCTCTCCTTTCATTCCCTCTTAACATCAACCGCTCTATCGGAGCTCTTCCCTCAGCATATACACATGGACTGCGCTCCACGGCAAAACGAGAGAGAGAAAGAGAGAAAAAGGTCATTAACCTTCCGCGAGTGCTTTGAAGACGCCGCTGCTACGTAGTCCTGCAGTTGCCACAGAGGAAAAAACCAAGTTGGCTTCGAAACATTGGGCTGTTTCAAAACTTTGGTTGAGTGTAAATCATCTTGTCAAAAACGTGCATGGAATAATTGCCCGTCAGTGTGCGGCTGAGACATTCCATAAGTCTGTTAGTCTGATGAAGCTAAAAGTCGTGAAATTTTGTCGGGCAGCCCAAGCTTGAAGTAGATCATCCACTACACAAGAAAGGAAGAAGCAACCATGGTCTGTGTGTCAGTAAAAAGGCGCTTTATGCTGAAGAATGGTGTCGTGGAGAAGAAAATCTCGAACGTCCGTCACCCGAGCAATGTAGCAGGCTCGGGCGCGCTAGTTCACATCAGCTGTCTAATATATCTTTAGATTAGAAGCAGCTCCTTGGCTTGCCTGTGTAACGCTGTCCCTCCGTTCGCACCGAACCCCTCACCGCAGGTGTAGAGAGGTGCCAAGTAGCTCACGGCCTCCTAGCAGTGTGCGGTCACGTCTCTCTTCCTCGTCTGCCATGCAGTCGCCGCATGTAACCTCTCTACCCCTTCACGCTCTCGATCGCAACATGTGAGCCCACTACTCACGTGGGTCTCGTCTCAGCCATGGAGGAAGGAAAGTTTTTCCTCCCTCCATGCTATCAGCCTTGCCACCTCTCTCCATCTGTCGGCGAGAAGAAGCCGCGAGCTGGCGGGTGCACGCGCACTGCAGAAGTAAGCGTCTTTTTTCTTTCTTCACCGAACCACTACCACCACCTCGAGCATCTCGAGGCACTTACAGTGTCCACAGCGCGCCGCTGCTTTCCGGGCGATCGCGCCGACGGGCGCAACGCTGCCGCAGCCTGCTTCTTGCTAGCATGTGCGTACCTTTCGCGGCTGTCGCCGGCGTTGCGAGGGTTAGCGAAGCCGATCGTGCTCGCAAATGGGCACGTCAACACCGACAGGTGCCAGCCAGGGAAACCGAACGGAAGCGTTGGCAGTGGAAGACCAGCGACACCGACGAGATGCTATAGTCACGAACCCTGATCGTGTTCGAGAATGAAGACGGGCGCGCGGGTAACACCAACAAGACCTGAGCCAAGAAATCTGAGCACAGGCATTTTCAACGCGTCCCACCTCCCATGTCTTTGAGTTTCAAACAATTGTTTACTCAAGTAAACGCTACATGAAGTTTCGCTTCAAACAGTTCTTTCAGCTTCCGCGTCGATGCCCGTTTCAACCAGGTCAATGCCGTGCGCACCGCTGCTGCTTCGAATCCCATCAGGGTCCCCTTAGGAGATATTTCCCACTTTTTACTTTCATTTAGTGGCAGCCCATTATTCTTTGCTAAGGTAAAAAAACATAACAGCATTAGGAACCAGTCAAGAAATACCGCATATCAAAATGTTGATCTTCTTGGACCACTGTATATTGCTGTTTAGGAAGAAAAATTAAAACCTGATAGTTTAATAATAACTCTAATAATAGTAATATTATAGTTATAAATATAACATTAATAATATATACGAAAAATAATATCTCATGTTTTATGTCCCAAAACTACTATATGATTGCGCTCGATGCTGAAGTGGAAAGATCCAGAAATATTAACCATCTGGTGATCATTAACAAACACGGATATCGCGGAGTTCATGGGCTTCCAGCATTTCAATTCTATGAATATGTGACCGCCACGCCTACTTTCAAGCCTAGCGACGAGGAGTGCAGCGAAGGGAAGGGCCTGTGGGGGTTCGGAATGTTTTTATCTAGCAAGCGCATATATATATATATATATATATATATATATATATATATATATATATATATATATATACATCTAAGGGAAACAAGTGTATACTTAAGGGCTCGTTTCTCGTGTTTACACAATATTGATAATATCTAACAGACAATAATGCCCATGAAGGTATAGGTGAAGTTATTAGGCCAATTGTAATGTAAATTAGAAGAAAGGAAAGTGGGCGAAAAGATAACTCGCCGTGGGCAGCATAGTTCTCTTTTTACCCACATTTCTTTCTTCTAATTTACATTACAATTGGCCTAATAACTTCCCCTATACCTTCCTTGGCATTATTGTCTGTTACAACTTATATATATATATATATATAATATATATATATATATATATATATATATATATATGTGACGTATCATGTGATGGTTAGTAGAGGTAGAGAAGCAAGAAGTGCAGAATGAGAATAAACATGAAGTATGAGCCAGGCACGTCCGCCCCATTCATCGTAGCGTCACACAAGTCGACAGGATGAAGGACCTGGCCACTACTCATCAACCTCACAATCATTCACGAAGCCACCTGCAGTACGCCTCAACTGAATATCGACCACAGAAGAGGTGATCCAGGCGCAATCAGTTACCGGCACCATGACAGAACCATCGACTGAGGCTCGACATCCCCAAGTACACCGGATCAGCGAACGACGGACCGTACAGGACTGGTTCAACCTATTCGAGGTCCACGCCGCCGCTGCATCCTGGTCGGAACGGGAGATGATCATAAACTTCACTGATTACATCTCAGGTGAGGCATTCAAGTTTTACCTCACCCCACATCTTCGAGAACGATGAGTCTTGGCAAAAGATAAAAGAAAACATGATCATATGGTTTCAAGACTATAATCAAGATTCGGTTACAACCAGCCAAATTGATGGATTCAAATCCAGTAATCACAGTCATACGCAGCCTTCACGCATTCGAGCACAAAGCAGAAGTTTTACAATTCCCGTCAGGCGAAGTCAGTCATCTGCTCATAGAAAGACATCCCAGCAGTTTTTCTGCAAGGCCCAACCTTCCACCTGGTTTCGCATCTGCACAAATATCGCCAACGCTAACCTCTTCCATGCAATACACAAATCAAGACAATATTCAAGCACCCAATGTACTTGACTCTTCATCTTGCTTACGTAAGCCACCACCTGGTTTTGAGCCAAGTAGGTCGTCTGGTGCTCGTTACTCTCATCGCACCCCTCAAGATATCGCCGAATACACAGCAGAACACCTGAAATATTGGCCAAATAACTTGTCAAGCCACTGCCATTCCGAAAGCGGTTGTACTTCAGGAACGCTTGGCTCAATTCTCCCGCAAAGAAACGAACCTACGGAATTGGAACCACGTCAAGCGATGTTTGCGGCGATGTCATTCTCAGGAACCGGAGCAACCGAAAGTGGAAACATTACGGGAGTCACCATTCAATGCGAGTCTCGCCGATTAAAAACGAAAATGTATCTACTGCTTTTCATGACAGAAATCATTCTTGCATCCCACTCGTAAATAATGCTGGCACTACCGACAGCGTCTCCTATTTAACGACGATGACCAACCACAATTTTCTCAGAGCCATCACCAAACCAAGAAAATACGACGACGAACGAAAACTTCAACAGATCCACACTCATGACTTGAACTACTTAAAAAATAAGGACTTTGATCCAAGGGTCATTTCAAGAAGTAGGACGTTTCCGGATAAAGGAACATCGCCACAGACGGTCTCTGCGTCTGCGGTTACACAGACAACACCACGGAAAACGGCCAGAAAGACGCGGAAGCACTTCTTGCACGCCGCCAGCACACAGGCATCTAGCCGTCACCATCTCTCAAGAAGCAAGCATTCTAGATACAATGCGTCTGTCGCAGCCCACGACTTGAAATCCGACCGCATTAGGCATACAACCTTCCAACGCTACAAGGACTCCCAACCTTGTTCGTTTTTCGCTACTATCCAGGCTGTGTCATCATCATTTTCCACGTCGAATGCAGGGTTATGCTCTCCAGAACGCAACAGCCAGCCTCGTCCACCAGAGTTACCCTATATTTGACCGGACAGCTGCCCTCTGCTATGAATGTGAAGCTTTTGTGTGAGATAAGAAACTGCTTTATGAAATCGAACTACCGTGCATTTTTGACATTCTTCACTTTATGCTTTTTGTTGTTTTGTTGATTGTAACGTGCTCATTCTTTCAGGGAGAGGGGGAATCGTGTGACGTATCATGTGATGGTTAGTAGAGGTAGAGAAGGAAGAAGAGAAAGAAGAGAATAAACATGGAGTATGAGCCAGGCCACGTCGCCCATTCATCGTAGCGTCATATATATATATATATATATATATATATATATACAGAAGAATAACTTCGGCTCGGTGCCGCAAGGTTATAAATATGAAAGTAGATGCGCTTTCACATAACAACTGTTTATTGTGCCGACGTTTCGACGGGAACCCGTCTTTTTCAAGCATAATACTATTTACACATGTTCCGTGTCTTCTTATAGCCGGTCGAGACAGGAGGGAAGGGGTCAAAAGAAAAGTAAAAAAGGAAAAAAGAAAGAAAAGAGACAGAGAAAAAAAAAAGAAAAAACAGCGAAACAAGAGGACAAACATTAAAAAGTATATAGAAAATATAGGAGAAGAAGCAAGACCGACACGGCGTAATTAGAAAGGGGGAGCATTTCAACAGAGTAGGGCAGAGGTAGATGAGCAATGTCATCATTGTCAACAATATCTCTCCCGCACCCCTCTTCCCCAAGTGGGCAATAAGCCGCCATTCTGTATTTCACCTTTCCGTGTAGTCCGCTGGCGGTCGTTTCTCTTTCAAGTTTAGGACAAGTTAATGGGAAGGGCTTAATCGCTTCGAGTGTGTG